>CM025644.2:5232051-5269825 GCA_014621495.2 Entosphenus tridentatus | reverse complement strand
CGTACGGTGTGAAATAAGTTCAACGCACGTTGTTTTTACTCCATCTTCAGACATTGGATGAAGGATCCCTCCCCTCTAACCCTTTTCACGCAGTTTTGGGATGTAAAATCATCCACATCGGAGTCACCCAACTCCACCACCTTCGTCCACATGGGCACGAAGTGTCCTGCCCCCCATAGCCCCCCATAGCCCCCCACTCTTCTTCACATTTTCTAATTGTGTCATTAGCTACCCACGAATGTTTCTCAAGTCCACGTGTTCCTGTACATCTCAGTGAAAGCCCCAAGTATTTATCATCATCATCTCCACGCTTCTCTCTCTAAATTAGTCAATGTTTATTCTTATTTTTGTGATCGATCTTGTAACGGTGGGGCCATGAGCACTGCAACGTTACATTTCATTATCAAGTAAAGCTTTCAAACAAAACTCAACACTAATTATAACATCTTGAGATGCGATTGCATTTAGTTACATGTCGGCTCTTGAAGTACTCGTTGTTTTTAAAACCTTAAAGTATCTGAGGCGTGTCTTTATAGTACGTATTCGTTGTACTTCGGGGCACAAACGTATTTGGAAGTGTTCTAGAAGCCATGTGTCCCACATGATTTGTAATAATAATATTGAGATGCGATTGTATATTCTATTTGTTACATCAAGATCTGGGGCGATTATCTATTGCTGGACATCTGTGAAAAATTGCTTTTTACCTCAAAATATTTTGATTCCCATCTCATGAAATCCATCGATCGACCATAAATTGTAATCCACGATTTGTTTTCATTCCACCTATTGGGTCTCACGAACATGAGTGGGGGGTGAGTTGGGGCTTGTTAAACACATGCCGCTGGGATTATATCAGCTGTGATCGGTAAAAGTCAGCGAACTCGGGCTGTAGGACAAAAAGGGGTCCTCCAGGAGTTAGTGGGTGGCCAAGGACAACACGAACGGCAGCCAAAAGGCGACACAGACTCGTTTCGTGAGGACGCCAAATTACGAGATGGAGGGGAAAATTGAAATCAGCGCCTGTGTAAGGCGCTGGGGTTGGATTATTGCGTCGTAGAATCGTCCCGGTGGCTTTGAGGAGGCCTTCATCCAGCAGTGGCTCGAACAAGGTCGATTCTAATGATTAATTCATGTTCGAGTGCAAGAGCACTCCGTGTATAAACTAACACTGTAAGTGGGTGGTGATGGTGGTGGTGGTCGGGGCGGCGTGCGGCGGGGGGACTACTTTTTTATATGGAACTTTATTTTAACTGCGGAGGTGGCTGTGTCCTCGTGCGCGCCTGTGTTGGGCGGGCGGGGCGGTGTGCGGCGGAATGGCGGTGAAGTGGCTGATTGTGCTCCGCCGCGACTATAAAAGCCCGCGCGCAGCGCGCGCCCGTCCCTCGCGTGCGCGCGCAGTCGCCCGTGATTGATTCCGTTCCCTTAGTTTTCATTTATTAAATTTATATTGTTTGTTACTTATTCGTGATCGTGAGACGATACCAACACAGGTTTTTTTTATTGTTCGTCCACGCAATATTCTCGGCTTTTTTTTCTTTTGTTTGATACATTTTCGTGTTAATTTCGATCCCACACGAAACAAAAATTTTCGCGGGGTTTTTTATGATCCCCGGATTGTAATTTTAATACAATTTTTGTTTTCTTTTGGTTTATTTTAGTTGTGTTCCGGTCATAAACGTATATTTGAGAGAAAATCTTTAACATTTCTCAACGTCAGACAATTTCAAGTAAGTAGGCGGTGCCAAGGCGATTTCGCATTAAAAAAATTACAATTTGTACAGTAAGTGGTTTTTTGGTATTTTTCCAGCAAAGTATGAAGGATAAAAAAAATAGCATAAATCGTGTAAACTATTGAAATATGTAAAAATATATAGATATTCTATTAAAATAATGCCTTGTACAGGTTGAGTGGCGATGTGCTTTTGTTACCTTGGCTATTGGTAGTTATACATGTTTTAAAAAATAATTAAATGTATATTCCATAAAACTTGTATAAAATTTAGACATTTAACTGTCTTCTTGATTATTTTTTTACATGTAGTGATATTTAACATAAATTTATTGGGATCTCCAGATGAAATGCGTCTTTAAAATGTGAATTGTTGAAAATAGTCAAATGTAAGGAATACGTATTGTTTATTTCATTAATCTACTTATAGATAAAAAAAATCTAATGTTAGGAATACGTATTGTTTATTTTATTAATCTACTTATAGATTTAAACGCCTATTTGAATCTCGCTAAACGTAATATCCATTGTTACAAAATAACCGTGATATCTCTAACAAATGCATTATAAACGAAACTACATTACAGAATACATAGACGATCCACAATGTATACAGTACGGTTAAATTATGCATGCCCATTTCAATATGCAAGTGATATACGCAATAACTGTATCCTATGATGCTTATTCACTATTTTGGTGCATTATGGTACTGTATTGTGATGTGCAATATTGCTAGTGTTATTAGGTTATCGATGTGTCTATAATACGAATTGGCGATCTTGTATTGACCAGCGTGGTGAAGTGTAGGGCCTTCAATCTAGCAGGGAATGGACAAAAGACATTTCCATTCTCATTCATATTAAATATCCCCTTGTACGTCTTAGATAATTACAGATTGTCTTGGTCCCCACCCCGCGCTATGTCGGTCCACGTGGCAATCTGAGAGAGATTCTCGAGAATTTCACGACGCAGAGAATAGAGAATGGCTTGATACACATTGCCAGCCGTGCACAATACATCATAACACTGTAATAGATTGCGTGGCTGGTAAATAACCTGCCCTGGGGCGAGAGAATGGCTTCTATTTGCTGCTCTAGTTAAGACCATCTTCCCCTGCCAACATTATCAGGGGTTTTCTTGAGCAGAAACCAACACAAATGCCAGTGCTTTAGGTTAAATATGACTCGCTGTCAATAATCCACTGCTGGATGAAGGCCCCCACCCCCCTACACACCGGTTGTGGTCACGCGACGTTGTTTGACCATACTTCACCACGCTGGTCAAGAGGTGGGGGTGGGCGAATATTGGTGGAGGATCGATGCGAATTATCACAGACATTAGCCCGTGTGTCTGGCCATGCATGGGGGGTGGTGGTGGGCGGATCACGCTCAGCAGCAGCGCACTGCCCCTGAATATCACTCGGCCACTGATGTTAGCCGGGGGTGGGGGTGGTGGTGGTGGGAATCTGAACTCCTCATCCCCCGTCTTTCCAGGGTTCATAACTAGCCGCGCTCCACTACCACACGCATCGCGAGGTACGTTAACAATTTGATCTTCATTTACAATCTGCTTATGTTGCAGTTGTTTCGCGCGCTAAGAAGGAGGCGTGTGTGTGTGTGTGCAGTTGTGGCTGCTGGGCCGCCCTTCCTACACGAACGCTTCCTCCGCCCCTAGTTGGTATACGCAGCACGTATGGTACACGGTCACACGGCGCGTGTGTTAGTTAACGCGTGTACAGCCGTGTGTGTGTCACATTCACAGTGGCGCCTGTATAACCGGGGGGCAGTATCATTTTGTGCCGGGGGGGGGGTTGGAGTTTTACTGTGGTGGGTGTTTTCCTATTTGCGGTATATATGGTGTGTGATGTGGACATTGTGTGGTTTTCTCGTTCGAGAGGATAGATTGTGGTTTGTATGAAAAGGGGTGTGTAGGTTGTGTGCGAATTTGTATTTGGCGTTGTGTCCCGGTGTGTGTGACGTTTGCTTTGTAGGATTGATGGGTTGCATTGTGTGGTGGGGATGTGGAGGGGGGAGATGTGTGTATTAGTAGCTGTGGTGTTGTGTGGTTTGGGTGGTGTGTGTACTGTGTGAATTAAGGTGGGTGGTTTCGTGTACTACGCCATTGTCACCGTAATGTATGCGTTGTGCATTGCGTTGTTCCCGTGACGTGGGTGGCGCGTTTTGTAGTTCGCGTCATTGATGAGATTGGTGGTATACGTGACTTGGGTGGCTTTGGGTGGGGGGGGTTAGTACTTACTGTGGTGCATGGTAACGTGCTGGTACGGGGGTGGGGGAGATGGTACGTGAAGGTGGACGTGATGGCACACGCTGTAAATGTCAAGTTGGCTCTCTGGCTCCTTGATAATCGGTCCCGCAGAGAGAGAGAACCCCCCCTTTTGTGTGTGGCTGTGTGACGTCGGTTGGGGTGAGATTGTTGTGCTGCTTGGTTGTGGTGAGTATTGTTGTGTGGTTGGGGTGTGGTGTTTGTAGGATATGGTTGTGCGTTTGCATTGAAGTATTGTGCCCCGTACTTGGGCTGTTATGGGGGGGGGAGGGTCGTGGTGTCAGGATTTTGGTATTGCTTTGTTGGGGGGGGGGGGTTGCTGGTGAGGAGGGGTGGGGGTGTGGTTGTGATGAGTCTGGTTGTGTAACGCTGTTGTTGTTGGGTGTGGTTGTTGCTTCTCATTTGATAGTGTGGGGGGTGGCGGGTGGTCGGGTCGGCCTGTCGTGCGAGTCGTGCCCACTTGCCACGCCTTACACATCGAGAATTCAGCAGATCGCGCCGAGGGGAATTGATTTAATTGAGCGCAGCTGAGCCTTGTGGGGTGGTTGGGGTTGGTGGGGACGCCTTTGGACGGGAGGTGGGCGGCGCGCTCGCCAACAATCGGCTCAGATTTTCTAAGGGGCAAAGACATTACATTCGTTTGGCTCCCCCTTATTCGGATCAAATTAATCGGCCACCGAGGCCCAATGCTGCCTCTGCATCTTTACAATAGTCGACAATGAAGCGGTTTAGGTCTCCTAGCCCGTTCAGCCGTCCAGTGAACATATGGACAACGTTTTGTCAATCCACTGCTGGATGAGGGGGGGGGTGTTCTCTTCGTCAAAGATCGTGGGTTTTATTGACAGTACTTAACGTTGATCGGTGGAGGTTGGTGAAATTGGGGAGCATGGAAGCACAGTACAATACCTGATATTTTCTGCACTGCACTCTGCTTTTGATATCCAGGTGTGCATGGTGGTCGCCCATCTATCTAGATTCAACCTATGCTCGGCTTCCAATATATCGGTGGTGATGGGAATTGTGATTATTATTTGATTTTGATGGTTCTGTTCTTGGTGGCTGGAGTTGCTAGTGGAAATCATGATGATATAGTGGTAGTTGTAGTGGAGGTTTAGTGATAGTCAAAGCTATTTCTGACTCAAATGAGCAGAAGCAGAGGTTCATCTATTTTCAGTCCCAAATAGTGGTTAAAATTACATTCGTATGGCATGGGTGAGTCGATTAATGAGGACAATCACTCTGGAGATTTCCCTCAAAAATGAGTACTAATTTTATCAGTCCCGGAGGAATGATGGGCTGAATCAACCCCTAGCCAGGATTGGAACTCATTCCGACTGCGAAACCGCTCGGCTGTTCACCTGGCCGGATTATTTTAGAATTATAAGTTTTAACTTGCGGGTTTAATGTTCGTCTGTTGCGTTAGTTGAATTCGTTTGTGTAGAGAAAATGTGTCTAACTGTTTTGCAGTTATATCTGTGGGTGTGTGACGGTTGAATTTTTTTGTACGATTTGTTAAAGTTAGAAGTTTTAGTTAAATCGTTGTGGTGGTGAGTTTTGATTATGGTCGTGACACGGTTGTGGCGGGTGGCGGTTAAAAAGGAAAAAAGTTCGCTTGGTTTTTAGATTGAATTCACCTGCGCGCTCGTTTGATTACTTGAAAATGAATTGGCTGCCCCCCCTCCCCCCTTCATTGGCCGTGCGTGCACGTGGCTGATATTGATGGTTTCAGATGAGCTGTGCACGCGCATCAAGCGATGGGTAAAGGAGGCCCACGTGATTCATTAACGCGCCCCACTGCCAACCCCCCTCATTAACCCGCCTGGCTCCCTAACACGTGCGCACAATGGACTTTTGTCTGCGTTTATCACCTGCTTTTGAACACGATTCAGTGACGTTTTCACTGGAAACCGGTCGTCTGGTCGAGTTCGCCTGAATCAAACGCGAGGGCGCTTTACCCGATTGCTTAGTTGTGAAAGGCACGTGATTTGTGTCCACACCTTTGCAGCTAACGGTACACTAATCGAGAAATCTGTACCAACGCCTTACGCGTTACTGTATTGTCTTTTTTTTCTGGTTCGGCCAACAATTGTGTGGAACGCTTTGTGACAAGTGCCAACTTGTAAAGTAGGCCCTACTGCAGTAAATATTTCAACAATAGTGTACTGCAGTAGCACCAATGCTTGTAAAATAATAACTTTAATGTTTTTGCTATACACTGCTGGATGAAGGCCTCCCTCCCCTCTACATACCCATGTCTTATCATGGGGGTTTGTTTGATCCTACTTAACGTTGATTTGTGTGGGCTGGCGGTGACGGATAACAGGCTTTCAGATATCACTTTGCCATTGGAAAATTATTTGGGCGGCAGTTGTTGGTCATGTCGGTGAGAAAAAATATCGAAACCACCACGCCCCACAGTGCTTGTGCATGTATATCCCCTTTTATATATCCATGAGGATCTCTCCCACACATTTTCGAGGAGGGTTGGTTATTTGACCCTACTTCCCCATGCCCGTTAGACAGTGCTGCTTTCTGTATTGATAAAAAAAAAATTGTGGAATATTTTTGGGAAGACCATTTTTGGATTAAATAAAACTGCATTAACTGCACAGCAGGCGGCAAGGGCTCTTTGCAAATTGGCCACAGTAATAATTGTTCTTTATTAAAGCCAAATGCGCAAGCTTTGAAGGTTATTTTGCTGGCTATTTTCCCTTTTGCCGATGTGGTTGTAGTAGTTGGCTGCTCTTGGATTTTGGTCCACTGTATTTTTTTCTCTCCATCCCGTCATCCTGAAGACTAATATGATTTTGATGTCACCCAATGTTGTAGCACCTTTTCAATATAAGGCCATGCTCTCGCGAGTGTTGGTAGCAGTGCTGGTTTGTCATGGATGGGGTGATGTCGCTGGGTTTAATATCGTTGGTGCCGCAGGCGACTTGCAGCAGTGACATGGCCACTAAATGACTTTGAGCAATTGGTAAACATGAAGAGCAATTCTTGGCAACACTATTTGATGGAAAAAAAATACTCCACCAAATAGGATGTAATGTTTTGGGGCGTGTGTGGATTGTGTTTTTGTTATACAATTTCCAAGATAAATGTCCAAATTCAAATGAATGCCTTACGAGTAAAAGTGAGCATTTTATAACCATGCTCAATGGTTTGTTTGTACATGAATCCACTTTGTGAGCGACCTTCACACCTCACGCGTTAAAAACACGGTGAAGTATGATCAAATAATCCCGACGACCCACAGTTTGTTTAGGCTGCATTAATTATACTGTAGTGGACATGCAAAATGGCATAGTAGGTGCATTCATTTGTAAGTTTGGAGAGATGGTGAGCAGTGTTTTAGCTTCATTGTATCTGCTTTCTATAATTATAGACGTCGAGTGGCCCTAGAAACGTGATGTATTAAAAAAAACTGCCACTGACATTCAAATTATAAAACATCTTGGTGTTTTTTTTAAGGAAAAATATCACCGTATGTAAATGTGCCGTGTGTGACATGAGATACGTGTGGAGTATACCAGTTCAGTGCAGACGTTAATCCCCCTTTGCCAGATTTTTCCAAGACCTTTGACCCAGTCAGAAATCTTGCCGATGGCCAGTTGCTGGTGGCCATTCTTTACAAACCCGCTCGTATCCTGTGAGCGGGTTGCTGTTGAATCTTAAGAGGAATGGTGGGACAGTGGTTAGCACTCCGAGCTTTGGTAACCTTGTTTCAATTCCTCGTCATGGCTAAGGTCAGCGGTGAATTATATCCGAACTCGTTTTGGGTTCGCCTGCTACACAGGCGTTGTAAGGTATGGTGAGACAACCCCCCCTGTGATTTTTTAAAACGAAATATCTATAACGTGTACACTTTCACGTGCATGTTTGCCATTTTATTTATATGTTGATACAAAGCTGTGTAATGTCAAATAAGTCCTTTGACAATCCACTGCTGGATAAAGACCTCACCGTGACGTTGTTGGGGGCTTGTTTGACCATACTTCATCACGATGGTCAATGCAGGCTGTTAGGGGAGGGGGGGGGAAGTGTGGATATGCAGGACAAGTTAAGATATCACCACTTATGTTAGTCAAGTGCACTCCCCTTTTTACTTGTACACGACAGTCAGTGTATTTTTTACTTTATTCACACACGCAGCAACCCGTATAGGCTGTGTACCGTGTATAAAGCCCTCAAGCTACACGGCAGCTGATGGATGGTGCAGCCATTAATAATTTTGACTGGAGAGTGATGCATCACAACCATTTTAATGCAGTGTAATGTTGTAATGCGAGCTGGGGGTTTTCAGCCGTGTGCTGTGGGAGTGCTTGGCTCGATTTTGTGCGAGCAATTAACTATGTTCATTAATGGGGTCAAGAAGGGTGACCCTTACCTGAGAAATTATTGAGTAGGTGCGAAATATGTACGTGTCAATGTCAGCGTGCTAGTATTAGCATACGCGTTTGCATATCCATTTACATGCACGTGTGCTTTGTTTGGGTGGCTGCCAAGTCTGCACAATTTACTCCCGCTCTTGGATGAATCCTTGGGATTTTACGTTGTACCTTCATTCGGGAATCTATTCCTTTTTTTATCGTCGAGTTTATATTGTTATAAGTCGTACAGCCACGTCGGCTGTTTGTTGATCATAACTGAGCATGTAATTTGCATACATCGTAAATATTACAAGCACATTTAGATGCATTGTAAGTGTTTAAATGTATTTTAATTCGAATCAATACTTGGAGACTACTCGGTGACCTCTAAGTGCATTTGTGTGGCCTGTGTACTCTTCTGACAAATAGCTTGCTTCTGTTCCCAGAAGTGGCTGATTTATTATATTGGTGGAGGAGAAAGTTAGGGGTGGGGGGGCAGATAAGGTTCACAGTTTCAGTGACTCGAATAAAGAGTACAGCTCTTCAGTCTTGTGCATGGCAATATCGGGAGAGACATGCCAATGTTGCGAGGTCTGCTAACTACGAGAGGGCTTCAGAGTTTGTAGGTTTGCCGTTCCTTCATCGAAAGAGCGCAGATTACAGTGGTTTGCTATAATGTGTCCATAGTTTGGGGTTGCATAGCCTGTGTGTCGCAACATGCATAGCTTTAATGTTCCACTCATGAAGGAGATGTGCGCATCGGGCCTGTTCATGTTCTGATTGTGGTTGATGGTTACACAAGTGTCTTCCGAGAAAGTACTCACCTTGCAGCAATCCCAGGTGTACAATTTTACTGTTTGCGATGAACTTGGGAGGTATTTTTAGCTGTACAGTGAAATTATCCATTTTTGGACGCTTGTGCAGCGGTAGGCACGATCCCTTTACAAGTCATCAATAATTTACAGCCTAAAAAGCCTCTACTGCCTTGATGGCAGGGCCATCAGAAACGGTCTTAATTGTCAGACCACGCCTTGCAGATTCCCAGGACTCACAGGGAATGGTGGTGGTGGTAAATTGTCTAACATTATGAATTTCATATTTTTCTGAAGAGGAAACGACCCCGTTTTTAGGATGGAGGTAGCCGCTTGTGATTACACCGGATTATCGAGTGTAGTGACAGTCTCAGGCTGGCCACCAATTATTGAGGGTACCAAAAAAAATCCCATCGCTTAAAATTCGCCTCTTTTTACTTAAATTGGCTAATTTCCAGCTCTGATAATTAAGCACCGGTTTGATTGTCGTGCGACAAACCTTTTTCTCATACAGAGAAGGTAGAGAAGTGTGTTTCTCTACTGTGGATTAGAGGTCACTTGAAGGGATATCAGAAGTGGCTCTTATCTGCTTACCTTGGTTCTATAACCACAAATATTTCATTTATTTCACGACACCAATAGAACATTCATGATAACATGTGGGAAAAATAACATTTACAAATAATTCGAAGAAAATATATATGGTCTTGCCCCCAGTTTTCGTCCGTGAAAAGTGCCAACTCAAAGTTAAACCATTGGGAGTTTTCTTTTTACGTTAGAATTTGGACCGTGCACATTGCTCCCTGCCTCTGCGCGTGTTGCTGTCCAGGGTACTGAAACATCCATCCCTGCGTGTACAGTCCCATGGTACTGTAACATCCTTCTTTGCCTGGGTGGCATTCCGTTATGGTGTGCCCAGTATTGTGTTTGTCTGGGTGGGTTGATATGCTTTGCCGGATTTAGGGGTGGGGAAAAAGCAATTCACTTCTTGTCTCTTATAGGGCTCGCAGCTAAGCACTTCGGGGTTTGTCAAATAAATCCATGTCATTAGAAAAAAAGTGTTCTGTGATATATTTCATTGGTCCACTGGTGCTGTTTCTGCTGCATCGTTCACCAAGTCCCTTTTGGGGGAATGGGAGGACATCACTGCTCAACTCGTAAAAGGGGCCACCCTTGGACAATCAGAACTTAAGCCGGAGTGATTATGGAGTTGATTTCAGATCCTGGTTGCGGAGTGTCCACACTGTCTGCATTTTGCCTTGGAAGGAGTCCCTGACCATTTAAGATTTTAAGTCTCACAAATCACAGGCACTGTACATTAAACCAGTTCCACGATGTTGCAGCTTAGGGTATGCTGATAAACAATCACTCAGGCATGTGCGCAAACCCCTCGGCTGTGACATGTCCATCTTTTAAAGTGCTTGCATGATGGTATACATGTACGTCTTGGAGCGGCACCATACCCAAGCGACCCAAGCTCATTTTCCGACTGGATAATATCAGTAGCCATGTATCTGAACCCAACACAGGGCCTCCTCCACCACGTGATTATGAGGACTGGTACCTGGTGCACTGTGTAAAACATCAGCACTGGGGAGGAGACAAATGGCCGTGGGGCGTGGTACTGGCCACACCATCCCCTTGGCCTCGAGCACTGTGAGGGCCTTCGTATTTACCAGCTAGCAGCATTTGCCCCCCAACAGCCTGTGGAGGATATACGGCGGGGATCTGGCGCGTGTGCCGGTGCAGTTCTTGCGGTCTGTCTAACGGAAAGGCGCTTGATGGATTTTCTCGAGTACGGGCGCTGGCCTCGTGGGCTCCTGCGCACTCGTAAAAGTGTGAGCGTGCGCACGTTGCGGCGCTGATGTATTGCCTGGGTGTGGCGGGCACACTGCAGCACCATGTAACGCGCGTCAGCATTTTGGGCCCCCTCCTTCCTCCATTCACGGTTGCAAAACGCGTTGTGATTATTGAGTGGCTCCACACAATTGTCGTACTCAATACGCAGTTAGTCCAAACGTACGTGCCGAGCAGAGGACTCCTTGAGAGAGTTGAGGCTGAGGCTTCTGTGGGTAAATACAGGACATTGTTTATCGTTTGAACGCAAACTTGGCAAACATAAGGACGTGTTCTGAATGTGTTCACGGTGTGTTACATTGCCGTCAAAGGTACGCCGTATTGTCAATCCTCTGTTATGTAACTATTTACACGTACTAATAAGCCGCTAATGCTTTGCAATCTGAAAGGGCTTATTTAGGCAAGTGATTATAATCCAGGCAAAATAGACGAGCCAGCACAACATTGAAGTATAGATGTTAACACTGGCTGAAAGAGAGAAAAAAATGAGTTGTATGCTTTCATGCTGGGGGAACATGGCACAGTCATCCAATTTTAACTTCTCAAATTGGTTGTGTGTTTGAAGAAGAGCAGAAATGTGTTTAAAACGTTGTAGCATGCTTCATCCACACAGGCTTGCACTGCACAGGCAGGCTTCACAAAAAGGGTTGTGGCTTTGAAGCCTTTCTGATTCAAATGTTTTTGTCGTCTTTTGGCTTCCATATTTTAGGCTAAACGGACGGAGAGTGGATGGTTCTCTCAAAATTGTCTCGCTATATTGAGGATCTCACGGAATCGTACAATATTTTTATACGATTCGGCATCGCCGCCCCCTAAGGTTATTTTCGCAAAAAAATTGACCTTAAGGCTTGTGGTCATGTTGGCTCATTTATCGCTAAGGTCAATGCACTTAACGTCCGCAAGTTTTACGACCGAGACTGTGTGATGTTAAGCGTCTCCTTTTGCTGTGGCGCATACTGGCAGTGCATCGCGTTTATGCATGCGTCTGCGCGCGTGTTTATATACACTTGCATGTAATATACATTCTTTTATTGTTATATTTTGTAACGCGTTTTGGCGGTGTTTCGTGTGACCGCTTCGTTGAAAACCAATTTAAAAAATAAAGGGGGGGGTGGGGTGGTGGTGGTGGTGGCGGCCCTGCGTTGGCTCGCTGGTAATTTTCCTCAAGGTCGAAGGAACGCATCGCGTGCGCGCGCAGCTCCGTACGTCGCCCCTCCGCTGGCTTCTGAAGGTGCACGGCTGTCTGCTGCTGCTGCTGCTGCTGCTCTATTGTTCGGCCCCGTCGTGGTGAACTGTAGCAGACGCAGCGTCGCGCCCCTTCGTTCCTTTGTTGCCGCTGCGCCGAATGCCGCTTTGATTTGGCATCACGAGCCGTCAGCGGCCACCGCGCGGCTGATTTATTTACGCCAATGCCCTCTGGGTGTGGCCTGCCGCTAGAATTAATCGTGAATCGCCGCGCCTTACAGCTGCCAATAAGGGCGGATGTTGCCTTTTACTACACTTGACGTGAGGGCTGGAAAAAAAGGCCTTCGCTGGGCTGCGTTTGCGAATGAAAGCCGCGTTTAATATTCCTTCTTTGTGGGGCGTGGGCGGTGGCTGTGCTCATTTGTATAAAAAAGCAGAAAAAGCCCCATTTTAATTGATAAAAAGGATAAATGGAAATTATTTAACTCTTCGGATGCTTCATAGAATTGGTAGGTGCTTTTTTTTTACCGGTGTGCGTTTTTATATGTTGATTAAATCCCGTTGCGTTTTCCCTGTCAAGAAGCAGCGCTTAAACTATAAATATTGTTTATGTAAATGTATTGTTTTGTGTCATTGCGTGCTCATTTAATGCACTTGACTAGCATTTGGGAAAACCATTTAAAGGTAATATATGCTCCAGTTCAATTTAACTCAAGTTCCCTGCAGGGATATGGCAGTGTGCTTTCTCCCGCTTATGAATGCAGCACGCATATATTGTGCATGGGGTGAATCTGGTTCGGTTTGCATCGGCTGGGTGGGCCCCAGACCTGAGCGGGCTATAGTGCTTGACACATTTAGAAATATGGCAATAATGGCCTCGGTGACTTAAGATTCAGGCTGTGAACTGGTCTGCAATCCTCGCAGATGAGTTGCAGCATATCAGGTCTATTCATCACATTGCGTGTACAATGGGGTATAACCGTAATTTCCGAGTCATCTTTCAAAGCCACATATAATATCTAGTTAATACTTCTGTCAAATTGAGGAAAATAAGTCTTGGCCAAATTGGGCATATCATTTAACAGCCCAACCCCCACTCCTACACGGAGCCGAACAGGGAAAATTAAATTTCAGAATTTTACCGTTGCGACCCCTTGTTTTTCCTATGAATCAGTAGATCACGTGGGGTGTCAGGGTTCGTCAGGTTGATGATCTCGCCGTTTCTCGCCCTCCACCGCTCTCTTTTCAGTCTTGTCTGCAACCCGTGTGGGGTCCTCTGTAGGAGAGGCGCGTCGGGGTGCGTGTACGGCGCACGGAACGAGGGAAAGCGAGCAGAAGCCGTGCCACCCGCACGATCCAGACAGCAGCAGAGCGGGCGTGTCTTTTTTGAGAGCGGCACGGGATGTCTCTCCGCGTGAGTGAGGAGCCGTCGGCGTACGCCTCTCCCAGCGGGGGCACCTGGGACTCTCAGGGCTGGAACACTGTACGCGACCCAGTAACAAAACCACACACCCTCACCCCTGCACTGTCCAGGTTCATTTCTGCATAGCTGCTGATGCAGGGCACATTCCTGGGTGATTTTGGTGTAAGGCCAAGGCTCTGTCTATGTTGGCATGCTTGTGGTGTTCTTCAAGCACTGTTTATGTAAACAAAAATCGAGTTTATTAGCGGGTACATTTGTTTTTATTATAAAAACTCTGTAAAGCATAATTTCATGTGGTAGGCATGTATCAGAGGTCGCAACCGGGTACCCGATACCCGTACCCTACCCGTACCCGGCCGGGTTCGGGTACCCGTTTGCGACCCTGGTACGGCCGGGTACGGGTAGACCGTGAGTCACTGGTGAGTAACTGTTTGTCACTCATTTCCCAACGTCTTGTCTCTTCTCACAATTCAAGTTCCTAGAATCAACCCACCCGCGCCTGCAACATGGCTTCATCCCAGAGGTCGCAATCAGGTACCCGATACCCGTACCTGGCCGGGTACGGGTACGGCCGGTTACGGGTACCCGTTTGCGACCCTGGTGCGACCGGGTATGGGTACGGAATCAAAACCCGTTTGCGACCTCTGGCATGTATGCATATTTCCCTCCTTGTACAGATCACTTCTGTCCTATTCATTAACATACAAACCACACGCTCGTGCGTGAGCGCATCCAATCGGAACGTGTTCACAAACTCGGGCGTTAAAACATTTAATTTAAATCCCTCGTGGTGGCGTCCTGCATCCTACAATTAAACTATCACTGCTACCCCACCACTGCCTCTCCACCTAGCAGTATAAATAGGTATCCCATAGATAATTAGTCGGCAAGTCGCATGTGGTGCCATACAATGTGTGTACACCCACACCTTAATGTCAAGTTCAAGTTTATTTTGATGAACCAGGATAGTCTCATTTGCACGTGGTGACCTGGGTCACCAAAGTGAAAAAAACAAGAATTACAGCATTGAAGCAAATAGAAATCGGAACAAAAACAATTATCTGAGAAATTGAAAACATTGCGCAAACATTACTCAATGTTAAATCAACATTAACTATTAAATTCCGTGCAGCATAAGTCGGGACGGGCAGATTATTTTAACACAGATCATAGTACAATTGCAAAATTAAGTTGAAATAGTAAATATAATTAAATTTAACTTGAGTAGGTATGTAGCCAGCATGGAAAAGTGAGCCAATTACCCCCTGAGGCTGTCAGTTTCATCTAGTGCAGGTCCTTGGGCCAGCAGTGGTGTGAACGAGCACTTGCACAGTTGTACCGTTAGGGGCCATCCATTTAGTATGTACACAAAAATCTGTCAACTTGACCCCCCCCCCCCCACCTGCGTACGTACGCTTGACGTGCCCACCCCTCCCCCCGAATCCTATAGAACGGCCGATATTTAAT
Source organism: Entosphenus tridentatus (assembly GCA_014621495.2). Taxonomy (NCBI): domain Eukaryota; kingdom Metazoa; phylum Chordata; class Hyperoartia; order Petromyzontiformes; family Petromyzontidae; genus Entosphenus; species Entosphenus tridentatus. Next base: position 5,254,693 of record CM025644.2, on the reverse strand, counting down.
CCACGCAGAAACGATCAAGGATGTATAATATTCACGTTTTTAAGCAAACAGATAGTCCACCATATTCTTGGTTCTTTCGGTAAAGTCACGTAGAAGGGAAATAAAATAATATGAATATAAAGCAATAAACAATATTATTTTATTATTTCCCTTCTACGTGACTTTACCGAAAGAACCAAGAACATGAATCCCTGCAGTCACGAAAGCTTTAAATCAAGATAGTCCACCGCTAGACTATCTAACTAATTTGAAGGCCAATGTCGACAAATTATTATCGAGGCTTCACCCCCCCCCATTTCCTATGCGTACATTGTCAGTAGACCCCCCATACGCAAGCGTATGCAATTGGGTTAACCTCCCTCCATGCGTACGTACTAAATGGATGGCCCCTTACCTCCTTTGAGCTCTCCCCATCACCGTGGTGGTTATAGAGCCCAGCAAGTAACCTATTCTTGTTGCAAAGGTTCGCAGTTGAGCCTAGCAGCCACCCTGGTTAATATTTTATCACAATAATATGCACCTTCTGCTTCACAGTGGTTGTTTAACGATCCCATGGCATTCAAAAAATATTATCCATTTGTGCCCTTAATCCAAACTTGCCACATTGGATAAATACCTGTCAAATTACCTAAATGGTAGGCCACATCACAATAGTGCCCACTTACTGAGCATTGCAGTGCAGTGGTCACTAATTTTTAGAGGGGAAGGGCACTTTTGCTGATAAAACTTTAAGTGTGAGGGCCGTCACACATTTCAAAACATTGGGCTTGACAGCACGATGGCGTGTTTTAATATTTGTGTATTGTCAGGGGCCTCACTAAAGGTCACCATGGGCTGCCAGTAGCCCCTCGGGCCTTGCAATGAAGAACACTGACCTAGTGCCTCACAGGGACAGCTGACAACCTGGCTTCCCCTGCTACTACTGCAAGGTGCCTCGGCGTACAGCATGGGAGGCATGGTATGGATTTTAAGCTATGGTTAATGATAACCCTCTCAGGTCTCGGACCCCATGGACTCCCCGCTGTCCAACGGGATCATGTGCGGCGTCAGCGGCGGCGGCGCTCCCAACGGTGGCGGTGGAGGTGGGGTAGTCACCGGGAGCACTTCGCCCATTCCGACCGGCACCAGCATGGAGGACAGCAAGACCAACCTGATTGTGAACTACCTACCGCAGAGCATGTCCCAGGAGGAGATCCGCTCGCTCTTTGGCAGCATCGGCGAGATCGAGTCGTGCAAGCTGATCCGCGACAAGTTGACAGGTGATAAGGCATTTGCTGGCTGGAATGGGGGGGGGATTAGAAGAGGATGGGGGGGGTGGGCAGTTGTTGTGTGCAGTGTTGCTGCACTGAGTTTCCGATTGGCAAGCAATGGCTTCTCGTCCTCGGCCAAATTTCCCATTAATGCATGGGATCTGCTGCTCAGATTTTCGTGATATTTAACTCGCTCTCAATGATTTTTCTTCCCCCCCATCCCTCGCATTAAGGACTCGACCATACTGTGTTCATCCACCATAGATGGTGCAGATCAAAGCACTTAATGCGTCTTTCCTCGCACTCTTGACTTCGTCTCTGGAATTTGCTCACACCATCTTTTCCCAATTCTACCTTTTTTTGGGTCAAGAAACATAAACTCTAATTACAACTTTTGTGCTGTTTGTTTCTGGCCGCATGTTGTTTTGGGCCTGTCGGGTAGAAACCATGATACATTAATGCGTTTACAAGTATTAGAAGGTGAATTTTAAACCTTCCATTGCAATGCAATATTTTTCTGTGCATCTTGTCACATCTTTGTATCTTGTTCTATTGCATCCTTCCATCTTGCCCCTCAGTCTTCCCTCATGTTCAGGCTCAAACTTTAGTCATTCCACCTCCTTTCCTTGGGAATATTCCCAACATCCATCTTGCCATTCACATCGCTACCCTTTCAAGCACTCGGCCTTTCTCCCGTCATGTCCACGTCGGCACTGTATAACAGCACTGGGCGTATATCTCTTTATATCCCCTTTCAATTTGACTCATTCTAGCTTGTACAAATACTGAAACCTCTCAATTATTCCATCCTGCTTCGACTTTTTACCACTCAACTCACACCCTCTCTCACTTGCTATATCACACCGAAATACTTAACTACTGTCCTGTTTTTGTTGCCCATCCTGTCCTCAATCGACTCATAAGTTCAAGTAGATTCCTAAAGCTTTTGATACGTCTATTTTGTTTGTAACAGTCATTTTGGGTTTTGAATCGACCATATTTATGAATGCCTATTCATTCAGGCAAAGGGTCAGGACATGACTAGATGGACAAAACGAGATGGAAATAGACGGTACACAATGTGGGACGACGGTAAATGAGATTGTAAAGATGTAGTGAGTTAAAGCGGGACAAAACAGTGGCTTTCTGTATTAAAGTCTTGTCCGTGAATCCATTGAGTGGCTGAGTGGGGAATTGTTCTGTGCATGCATACACTCCAATTGGGAGGTTGGAAACATTAATCAACTTGTCCTGAATAAAAAATGTTTCATCTCGTTTGCTGAATCCTAAATGCATTTGATAAAAAACTTTTAAGATTTAATTATTTGTTGTGCCTCTAATTGGGTATTTTTCTCAAGAAATAATTTGTCAAGTAAATATTACAAGCCTCTTTTTTATATTCAACAGCTCTTATTTAAAGCAAAAGCTCAAATTGCAAACGTATTGTTAGAAGTCACTGCACGTAGCCTTAAACGGGTGATGCCACTGCTGTTATTGCCTGGTTCGTGTGTGCACGCCTGTGTATGTAAGAAAAGTGGGAGTGTGTTAATTAGTTAATGCACTGCAATCCCAACGGCGTGGGTTCCGTTCCTGATCACGAGACAGAAATTGGTTTGAACTTGACGTGGAAAAATGGCCAGCCGCGTCAGTGCAGGGTGATCAATTTATAGATCCTGAACTAAAATATTCCACCGGAATTAAAGGAAAAAACATTTTATTTTAAAGCCTGTGCACATATCCCGCCAATCTCGGTGCACTGACGAAACCTTTTCCTGAAATAGAGCCATCACTTTCACAATATTCAATCACCTGTTCAGCCGTGAGTAATGAAAAAATCAATGGGGGGTATCTGTAAATGCATCACCCTGTATATAAACTTGGCCTGACTGTATATCAACTTGGCATACTCAAGTCCTCGGTTAATTCAGCCAAAAATGAGTACTTTGATGAGGTGTGCTCAGAATCGGCAATGGAGAGATGCAAAGGCATCCGCCAACCACACCGCCGCCACCACCACCACCCTCGCCCCCACCATATGTGCCAGCAATCACTGCTAAGGTTGAAGTTGCTAACATGTGCGGCGTGGTGTTGCGCTTCTTTGTGTGTGTGTGCGTCCGACCAGCAGGCCAGAGCCTGGGATATGGCTTTGTTAACTATGTGGACCCCAAGGATGCTGAGAAGGCAATAAACACCCTCAACGGCCTGCGCCTGCAGACCAAGACCATCAAGGTGAGTGTCGAAATGTCCTTCGCGTGCCAAATGATAACGCTGGGAATTTCAATATCAAGTTAAACAAAAACATTGGTTGAAGTGGCTGAGTTAGCTCAGAGGTTGTAGACTTCTCGGCGGCACTGTGGGGGGCGGGGGGGCGCGGTGGCACATGCCCCCCCAATGATCCGATCGAAATAACTAACTTCGATCATCATTGGGGTTTATTAGTAATAAATCGGCATTTTACAACCCCCACTGCCACTGCATAGCATGTTATTATGTGCCAGTGGACTTTATGAAATGATAGGACAATAGTCTGAGTCCATAATTGGCAATAAGTAACGGAAAAGCGGTTATAAGTGACTCACAGAATTGTATGCAGTTGCGTATACAGTACACGACTTAACACCTTTAGTGAGCGCAGTGCCGATCACGGTTCGAATTCGACCCTCGATCGATGACTGCGCCATCGCCGCACACGCATCGAATAAAAAGCAAGGGACAAGTCCTTACTAACAACTCTATCATTTCTCATTACTGGAGGGGTTGCCCCCCCCCCCCCCCACATGAAAATCCTGAGTTTTAATCTTTGCAGGTACCTGTTCTTAAACACGGTTATTGAGTTTTTAATTTTTGTGAACTGATGGTCTTGGCCTGTTGACAAAATGGATTCTCAAAAAAAAACATTGCATTATATTCGGTTCTTCATTTGATGGAGTTTAATTTTAACTCTTGAATACAGGTAGTCCTCTACTTACGATGGAGATGCGTTATGACGACCCCATCGTAAGTCAAAAATATCGTAAGTCGAAGATGGCCTAGCCTACCCAGGAGTCTTAAAGAATGGTGATAATTTAGCAAAACAGCAATTTACAGTACCGTACTGTATAAACTATATACTGCATGTTTTTATTAATTACAATACTGTATTGCACAGTAAAATGTAAAGTAAAAAACAAGGTAACTTAACTCCGTCGACTGCTGGTGAGAGTGAGGCATCACACAAGGCGGGAGATGCGTAACATCCCGGCAGCGTCCCAACGTACAGTATTGTACCTCGTACGCTGCTGCGTTTGCCTGCCGCGCGAAATTTAAAATATTTAACAATTTTGTCGTATCGCCATCATAAGATGGAAATATCGTAAGTTGGGCTACCGTAGCTCAGGGACTATCTGTAATAGCAGGGACTGAATGGTACTTTTGTGACAAGCATACGACAGTGCTGCCTCCCCCCCCCACCCTCTACTGTCTAGACTAGCAGTCCCTGTCAGGGATCTCAGAAGTAGCACTCTTTGGTATCAGCTTTGCTAACACACAGGAATGCACTTCTCCAATTGAAATGGAATGGATTGTCTGGGTTTTGACAAGACATTGAAAGCACAATTGGGAGCTTTCACTTGTTTAAGGGATTCCTAGACTATTTTTACACGTGAAAAAAGAAACCACTTCAAATAAAATAATCCTCCGCATATAATTATGCTGGGACGGAGCCAACAAAATATGACCCTTGGAAAAAAATCGAGCACGCAAATAAAAACAAAACATTGTCAGCGTTAAATGATGGAGCCCTCTAGCGACCCTAGCCGCGGCAGTTTGGATGGAAGAGCCGTCGCGCACACGTTCCATAAGCCCCACACTTGCTATTAATAGTGATTTGCAGCATGTTACTTTTTTTAAAGAAACTTTTTAGAAGTGTGTTCTTACGACACGATACAGCTTTTTACATTGTTGTTGGTAAGGGTACGTATTACGTTTCAGAGCGACAGCCTTCGGGGGTTTTGTTATCTATAATAGGTGACGTGAAGGGAAATAACACGTACACATCCCCTTTGCACGCTTCACATTGGTTACCGCTAGGCCATGTAGCCATTCATGGATTAAAAATTTTCTTATGCCCACGATAAACATTGAATTTCATTGTAAGAAGCAAATAGCTTGGATGTGTACAAATTATATATTTAATGTTTTGCACATTACATTTACATTATTAGAGCGAGTTAAAGACATTTCGATGGTATAAGCGAGACTATATATTTTAAAGTAAAATCGACGCTTCAAATAATGAGGAGTTACTATATGTATAGTTACACACATTTCAATAGTGGGGAAATGAATAACAACCTCGAATGAGTTTGGGTTTAAACAGACCGACATCCTTCATATCCCTGTCTTTCCAGAAAGCACCGCGCTCTTATGCAGTATAAGTTGTGTGCACCCTTTTAAATCTTTTTTATATGTCATCAAAGAAAGTTGGATAGTCTATATTCTTGTAATACGTACACTCCATCAAAGATAACACGTACATTTTGCCAGCGATTCGAGAGAAGATGGAAACAATACGAGTTTAAATTGCATTGAGAGTGGAAAGTGAGGAGGCTTGGTCACAAGTGGTGGGTACACACAGTACTGCAATATGGAGGTTAAATCAACTGGGCTGCATAACCCACCCCGTGACATTTTTACTTAAAACAAACTCATAACATAGCGGAGACACGGGGGTCCCAGACACCACTGCTGCTTTGGTGCTGCGAGGGTTTGTTTGGTGTTGGTTGTGTGCTCGGAAGACTACTGAGCCGTGGAGAGAGCCCATGAGATAGATGTGCACGATAACAATCTAGCGAACCAAATCTTAAGGGAGTCTTAACACAATACATGTTAGCTACTTTCTGGCACTGACATGCACCTGCTTATGCTGGTCAACAGCGTCGATACATTTTAAACATGTATTTTTTTTATGTTAAGTTTTAATTTCCAAAAAGGGCGTGTATAATTTGGCGATGTTTTTTGGTAAGTTGCATCGTAAGTTTTGTTGCGAGCGGTTTGGTGTTTTTTATAAAAATGTGAAATGTTCTGGATGGACAGATGAGTTACTACTGCAATATAAGCAACGAGTATGCTAAATGATCTCTTGAACATTTTCGAGTGTCCTGTTTGGAGTTAATGCTTGCTACTTTAGTCATCCAGGTTGCTGCTCCAGTGCAACATAAGAAGAATCCTGGTTTTGTTCGGATTTTGTAAGCATTTGCATTAAAATGAAGCATTGTGTACTGTGTGGGGGGCTTTTCCCTCTATGCTGCTCTGCTGGTTGTGATAACCTCCAGGCTTTGTCTTTTGACAATGACTTTAGTTTACAACTAGTCATAAAATTAAAAGTGCATGTAAGTCGTGACTGGTAAATGTCATTGAAAATGTTTTTTAATTTTGTAACCGTAGTAACAACTTAATTCTAATTGTCATATTGCAGAGTGATTTGTTAAATAATTCAAACTGGCTTTAACCCACAAGAGTATCGTGAAGCTACAGTTAAACACTTCTCACTTTTCCAAGGAGTAGTATAACCTGAAATGGATTTTGCATAATTAGTGGACGTATAGCAGAGTTAATTGGTATATCAATTAAAACGGATAAATGTAACAACACCAAGCCGTGCATCGCGTGCACAACCAACTCCAAAATAATTAAATGTGTGGCCATTTTGTTGTTTAGATAATCCATTCCAAAGGGTTGAGAAAATGTGGCCATCCCAAAAGTCGACTGAGCAGTTGGTCCAAATGACAAAATGGCCTCGCATTCAGTTTTGAACCGGTGGTCTGGATAAGGCTGAGTTTAGTTAAATCTTATTTGTTTCCAGCCTGCATTACATTTTTTATTGTGAGTTTTATCGTCATTTACAGATCTGGCTTCATTAAAACAAATTTTACTTATGCAGGATACATCCTTCAAATAGAGTAAAACATCCTTTTAACAATTTCAGTACTGAATGTTTACAGTTTATTAACCTTATATTCGTAACTGTAGATTACACATTGCACCGATGAGGAAAAGTTATGACCTCTAAGTATGCCGTTTGAATTGTGGAGGTTTTTTTAAAATCCCAACTGGTTGCTTTTTTTCTGAGTGCTAAACAGTAGATAAAATCGTAGGGGTGTAATTATATATTGATTATTTTAATCTCTTAATGCATGCATCGAATCGCGCGTGTAAGCATCAAGGGTACTTTTTTTATTAGCATACATTACAGATCTGGGGTTAATTATAATTACAGCAGTATTCTTAGCTGTGATTGCAATTGCATGGCTATTTCAGTTCATTAAGAATTAAACAATAGTAGTTGACCCCAGGTCTTGATTTGTTGCGTGTGACGGCTTCACGTTGACCCCCTGCAGTCAGCAGAGGTCAGCTTGTCGGGTTCAGGGCACAGTGCGCGAACCGCTGTTCCACCGCTTCACCCCATATTGATATATCTCGCACATGAAATATATATTTAAGTTATCTGGTAATATTTAAGCCGATGACTCGTTTCCCATTTTGTTTACTCATTGTTGACTTAATTTTACTCTTTGTGTTTGCCGCCTATCGCTCATTCATTCTCTTTTATCTTCCGCTTCCCTCTGCTTTCCTTTTTTGCCTTAGGAGCTCCTATAGATCCACTCAATTATACTGGTTGCGTGATCGTTTCTACCATGCTTCTGTATTCCTCTTGTTTGCTTTGTTGGGGGTGGCTGCAGCAGGGGGGGCGTGGGGGGTTACAAAGACCTCCTACATAGCCTTAATAAACTGTTGGGGCAAGTGCTGTTGTTGAGTGCCTATGAAGGCCAAAACGGCACACGATTAGGTGGGTGGCCAGGACTATGCCTGACCGCCTTTGTCTCCCCAGTGGCGATGTTTACGCACCGCACCAGGGGTATTCATTTGAGGCTGTTAACCTAGGGGAAGCCCAGGACCGGTTCAGATAATCGTCAGTGGTGTTGGCCATGAGCGGGAATCGAACTCGCAGGGCCTGTTTGTTACACACAGCGTGGGACTGTGTTGGCTGTAATGACCACGGCGTGTGTGTGCGTGCGTGCGTGCGCGTGCGCAGGTGTCGTACGCGCGGCCCAGCTCGGCCTCGATTCGCGACGCGAACCTCTACGTGTCGGGGCTGCCCAAGGGCATGGGGCAGAAGGAGCTTGAGGGACTCTTCTCCCAGCACGGCCGCATCATCACCTCGCGCATCCTGCTTGATCAGCTCACGGGTACGAGCACGGGGGGAGGAGGGAGATACACGCGGGCATGGTCCAGCGTTCGATGGACGTTTGCGTGGATTGAAATACTTGGCCCACCGATGTCATTGGACGTTGGGTTCTGAAATGTAGGCATGGCTTGGAGGTACGTGCGGAGTCCAGAATTAGGTGTTGATGGGGTGACAGCACGAAGTCTGTCGGACATTTATCGAGGGTACATTTGGCGTCCAGCGTTAGAAGCCCCTGATGGGGGGGGGGGGCACATGCAAGGTCTATCGTTGAGGGCTACACTTAATCGTCCAGAATTGTACATGAATAGAGGTTGTATATTAGGATCTAGCACTTTGGACTTAAGTGTTGGTTGCAAATGTGGTCCAGCATTGGATATTTATGGAGGTACACTTTCGCAGTCCAGATCTCAGAATTTCCGTATTGGGTACTGAGGGGGGGGGACTTCATATTGGAGCATTCAATAGGTAGCACAAGTGGTGATTATTGGAATGGTATTTACTGCCCTCAATGCCAACATTGGCGATGTCCATGTTTAAAATCTCCATTCACGAGCAATGGGATTCTAACAGGGTTAGCTTGCCATCTAGTGGTCCTTATTGGAATCGCCACTAAGTCCGTTGATTTTAATGTGCACGATTTGCCATTAAACTGAATGGGGAGTTTTTGACAACCTTGGAATTGTCCACTGGATCCCCATTAATTTCAGTGGATTCCGTGATAATCCATTAAGCAAATTATATTTCATTTGGGGTCATTTGGCGAACAAGGTTGACAACATGTGACAAAGAAGATGCTAAAGTGATACAGGAATGGGTTGTTGACTGCAATTGTAACCCAGAATCAAAATGTAATTTCTGAGCATTGGGATGGGGGGTGAGGGGGAGTGAAGATCCATATTATTCCTACAAAACTGAATGTAACGGGTACTATAAAGTTGTACTTCATTCTATTTGATTCTGGACGATTGACCATGGGAATTACCCAACACTTTAATGGGTGATTTAATAGGGTCCAGTGTGAGACTGTTTACATTTCAGTTTATAAAAATTGTCCTTGTGAATGGGAGGGGGGGGTTAAACATTGGGTTTCAACACCGTGGTGTTTCTCAGCCGTTTGCACGTTGGGGTGGCGTGCAGTGGTTCGCACACAGCGCTGTACACCAACCTGGCGATTCATTGCCACGGCTGTCATCAGAGGAAAGTCATGTTTGAAGCAATCCTTGGAGTTTCACCAGCCATTGTGAAATAAGTTAAAACAATGTAGCCCCCCCCCCCATCCAGCAGTGAATTAACAAAGGACTGAATAAGTTGGATTGTCATTGAAGTTACACAATGTGCATTACAACCAAGGTGAGGAATGACGTGAATTTACTTTGGGGGGTTAAGGTGTGAACAGTTATCTTTTTTTTTCCCAAGCCAATATTTGGAGGGTTCTGTGAAGTCTTGCTGGATGTAAGAAAATAAGTGACATTTCCCACATTATACTATCTGGTAGTTATTCCCCTGGTGTTTGTGTGAAGCCATGCGCTGAGCAAGGCTTGTATTGTCATTCAATGGGATTTTAGCTGCCCGCACGCACACAGCCGCTTTCTGTCCCCTCCGTAATTGGTGCTCAGTTTTTTTTTACTGTATAAAAATTGTTATTAGCTGTTTTGTTGGAGGAAAGACACCTTTTTAGCATTTATAATAATTCTATTTATAAAGTGCTTTTCATCAGGAACTCAAAGCGCTGTACAGGATACAGCAGCAGCAAACACTTAGCATAAACATAATAATATTATAAATGCCATTTAATAATCCATTTACTAAACGAGCTTCCCACGGTCTGCCAAAAGGCAGCCCCTAAGGAGTTTTGTAGAGTTTTGCAGTGTAACGTATTGCGGTCCGCGCTGTTTGTGGTGGGACTTCTTGCCTGTAACGCCAGTTTACCCTGCTGATTTAGAATTTCCCCGTTGCAACGAATATTGTTGTAAAATAAGTGGTCAAGAATGCACGTTGGGTGATGGATTAAATTTTGTTTTACTTTCGTCGTAAAAGGGACTCGTTTTATTTTAATGCAGACCTCATCGCATTGATTGTAAATCCAACTATTTACACTTCATGTTTGGTCCATAATACAGATTTTTAGGGTTAGATCGCATAAATAGAGAATTGTTGCTAAACCCGCCACCACCTGACACGCTAATTAGTAAGGTCTGTCACGTGAACAGAACTTTACGTGAAAGCCACGTGTTAAACTTCATGTTTGGTATTAAACCTAAAATATATATATTTTTTCATTACCAGGAGTTACATGTCCCCCCTTATATTGGGCAATAGGGATTTAAAATTTGTAAATACAATGTTAAGATTTTATTACTTCCAACATTTGTGTCGTGGGCATGCATGCAAATCTATGTGCATCACAATACGCTTGTAACTAGTGGCAGGAAGGGTCATCGTGCGAATACAAAGTTTAAGTTACTTAAACTTTTTAACTAGGATGAATTGGGGTACAGCGACTTCTCTTTTGGAGCAGTCCTTTGAGATTACTACCTTACTGTGTACGCACATCAAACACTCACCAATGCAATTCATCATGCATGTTTAATAAAACACAGGGTGTCTAGGTGCCCATCATTTAAGAGTTATAATCAAGACCTGTATGGTATGCAACTCATCACGGCGATGGGGTGGGCGGGTGTAACTGACCAGGCCTGTCTCGCGGCGTGGGCTTCATCCGCTTCGACAAGCGCGTGGAGGCAGAGGAGGCCATCAAGGGCCTCAACGGGCAGAAGCCGCCCGGGGCTGCCGAACCCATGACGGTGAAATTCGCCAACAACCCGAGCCAGAAGACCAGCCAGGCCCTGCTGTCGCAGCTCTACCACTCGCCCACGCGGCGCTTCACCGCTCCACTGCAGGCCCAGAGGTTCAGGTGTGTGCCTTCGTTTGTGGCGTGCGTTGTTCACCCATGTACAGCTTTTTGAGTCGCGGCATTCTCTTAAGTGCGAGGCTGTCACGAGGAGGCTGTTTGAGACCAGGATAGCGTTGCCATTTAGGAGGGTGATGATGCTATCAGTTGTTTTTGTGAGTAATTTGCCAAATTTGGACTGTGAAGCCCCCAGCACACGTGGCCTGCTCATTCAAAGGTGGTCACTGAATTGTTTAGTGACTGCTGTGGAGCAGACGGGTGTGACGGTTGTTGTGATTAATTCATCCAGATAATTGAGGGGCGGTCACTGGGGTTTCAACCGCAACAAGCGGTAAAACGTCCATTCCTCCCAAGGGTCTCTCCGAAATGAGTACCACCTTGTGGGAAGTCTAACTGCAGCTTTTTATTTTACCAGGTGTATAAGGCCCACTGAGCTACATAGCTCTTTCAGAAGCGACATGGCCACAAATGATAGTTCAACGAGAAATGGCTTTTGTCGAAATGTATAGCAGCCAAATACTCTAAACGTGTGATGTTGATTCTAAATGTGGAGGGAAAACTCGTGGACCCGGAGAAAACTCCACGCCGCCACGGGGAGAACACGCAAACTCCAAATATACTGGCGTGTCGGGGTCGATCGAACCCACGCCCTCCTGTATATTAGTCGAGGTAGTTAACATCTCGCCACCACAGCACCACAAGTTGGCAATGATTCCCTTGCTGATTAACATGTCTGTGATATAGGAATGTGTAATTTCGACCATTGCCATAGGGCCCTCATCAAACAAAGAGTTTTTGAGATTGGGAAACATTTCAATGTGATGTTTTGTGAGCAGTGAGCTGGTGAAACTTATGATTTATTTTAAGGCACGTTTAGAAACCAAGACAAACATCCGTGGGTCTTAGGCACACCTTGTGGGGGGAGGCTGGATCGGACGTGTTGGCAAAATGTAAAAAGTTTGTCCGTTGGTGTGAACACATTCCTGCGGAGGGAGCTGGTAGGAACGTTGAGTTGCTCGGTCAATGGCCAAGGTCAACGGCGGCATGGTGTATTCCACAAATATGCCTGACTGAGGGCGTGCACAAGCCGGCGGGAGTAGGTTAAACGTTGAGTTTTATAAGGGCACCACGGGGTGACCAGCCCCTCCCCACCGAGCCCCACCCCTCCCACCCCCCACTCTGCCCCACCCTCCCCACCCAGCCCCTCCCCACCCAGCCCCTCTGCACGACGGACACAATCCCCTGTGGGCTGGTGTAGCCAGGAGGTTCCTACCAGTAAAATGTTCTCAAGTGTCCATTACCAACAATGTGGCAAATTGCCAAGGCGCGCCATGCGTTTGGTCGTTCTGTCAACATGCGCCATTCCCTTGTCAGCTGGCATGCTGTTGCTTATTTAGCGACGTAGATATGGCTTGTGTTGACATTTGGTGTTGATATTTGGTGTGCGTGTAAATGAGCTTTGGTTGTCTTGCGTAGAGGGTGTAACATATCAATTTAAATATGTTCTTTGGCTCGCGCACATGAATTTTAAATGCATGTTTATACTACACCCTACAAAAAATGTATCTTTGTCAAGCAAACATTTTTTCCCTTTTGTGTGACAAGTGAGATTTATTCTTTTCCTGCATGCTTTTGAAGTGGTCATAATGTTACCTTAAAGCAGACTGCCTGATTTGTAATTTGTTTAGAGCTGTGATTGAAGTGGATAATTATGGATGTGCATCTTCTTTGTTTGTGCAGGCTGGACAACCTGCTAAACATGGCATATGGAGTGAAGAGGTGAGCTTGGCTTCAATTGTCTACCTTCCATTATTAACTCGTGTCTGATCGCAAGTGAATTTGCACGTTAACTCTCATCTGTTTAACACGTGGCAGGCTTTTGCTACAAATATTTATAAATGTGTCGTAACCCTCCACCACCCGACACGGCCAATCAGCAAAAAAAAGTGTCACGTTGACAAAAGACAAAATAGTTCACTGCTTTAGCCCACCGGTGTGTTGAAGCGTGAAACCACATCATTTGACAATTTTTGAGTAGTACGACGTTTCGCTGGTAATTGCATCCAGCATCGGCGAATCCAGCATCGGCGAATTGCCCGATGATGCTAGATGCAATTACCAGCGAAACGTCGTACTACTCAAAAATTGTAAATGTTGTGGTTTCACGCTTCAACACACCGGTGGGCTAAAGCAGTGAACTATTTGTCTTTTGTCAACGTGACACTTTTTTTTGCTGATTGGCCGTGTGGTTGAGGGTTACGACACCGTTATAAATAACGCGATCTAACCCAAAAAGTTGATTATGAATAACTTTTATCTATTTACACCTTACATTTGCTGCTGGCTGCTTGACATGTTTGTGCCTTTGGACCTGTGTTTAGCAACTCAAGTTAAGCTTTTCAAGTGTAAAACAGGTTTCCCTTGCTGTATACGGGTTCGGTTTGTATGATTTCGCCTATATACGGCTAACCCAGTGCTCTGCATTAATTTTAAAAGCAGGGCCATTTCGCCGTTAATACAGTGTGAGGGCCGCTACACTTTTGAGACGATTGAAGTTTGACAGCATGATGGGGTTGTGTTTTCACATTTGTGTATTGTCGGGGGCCGCACTGCAGGGGCGGCCAGTGTCCTGTGGGCCTTGCAAAGAAGAACACTAGGCTAACCTATTTGAACCCAAATTTTGCCATATGTGGTTTGATTTCACCCTTAATATGGCTATGTGATCGGATGTGGAACATAGCACGGTTGACATAAAATTGTGAAAAAATATTTTTTAATCTATTGCATGCTACACCTTGCCGCCTTCAGACTGAGCCCAAATCCCCCGCCCTCGTGTAACGTGTGCGAACATACTCTTAGGTTTTTTTCGGTAAAGTCACGTAGGTAAAAATAAATAATAATAATAAAATGAATAATAAAAGTTATAGAAATAAAATAATAAATCACGACGTTTCGGAGGCAACACAAGTCTCCGTCATCAGGTGGGACTGTCAACAGCTGAATTTACTGTATTAAGTGAGGGGAAAAAAAAAATTCAAGAGGCACGCCCTTAAATACAAGTTGAGGGGGAGAGGGGCTTGTCTGAATGGGGTAGCCAGGGGTATGGCCTGATGGCCCTGGGGAGCAGGGCTCAAAGAGAACAATGGTGCACATCGGCTCATGGTTGTGGCCGGTGTTAGCTGATAATAAGCATGAAAGTAAGCAATACTGGTGAACGCTGGGGATGTCAACACTCGGTAAAGTAGAATAGTACCTGTCAGATAAGATGGTACAAATGTGTAGTTAAATCTTTTTTACATGGTTAATGACATCTTTCCAATTATTACTCAGTTTGTACCCATCATCACGGTTGAAGTTATGTCTGTGTTTGTATATCTGGATGGCTTCGTGTGCGAACATCACCACAAATCTCTCGCCCCCTCCACCCGGGCATCAGCAGGTTCTCCCCGGTCACAATAGACGGCATGGCCAGCTCTCTTGCAGCGGGCGTGGCGGCCGCCCTGCCGGGCCACCATCACCACCAGCATCAGCACGGTGCCGGCGGTGTGGGCTCGGCGGCCAGCCCCGGCGGGGTATCCGGCGCCGCCGCCGTCGCGGCCGCCGCCGCCGCGGCCGCCGCTGCCGCCGCTTCGGCCGGCTGGTGCATCTTCGTGTACAACCTGTCGCCCGAGTCGGACGAGAGCGTGCTGTGGCAGCTGTTCGGTCCGTTTGGCGCCGTGACGAGCGTGCGCCTCATCCGCGACTTCGCCACCAACAAGTGCCGCGGCTTCGGCTTCGTCACCATGACCAACTACGAAGAGGCGGCCATGGCCATCGCCAGCCTCAATGGCTACCGCCTGGGCGACCGTGTGCTCCAAGTCTCGTTCAAGACGAGCAAGGCGCACCACCACAAGGCCTAGGCGTGTGCGTGCGTCCGTTACTCCTTTGCCTGGGTGTCTTGTCCTCAACTTCCCATTCTCATTGCCCTCATCCCTCCCCCCCCCCAGGCCTGAGCTGTGCGTGTGTCTGTGCGTGTGTCGGGGCGAGCATGCGAGTGCGTTTGGCGGGGGTGCGTTTGTGCGTGCTTGCTTTGGCGCACCCGCGTGTAGGCGCGTGAGATTGTCGGCGCAAGTTTTTCGGTAGCCCCCGTGGGATTTGAATGAAAAATCCCGCGGCGTGAGACGAGCGGCGGGGACGCGAAGTGTGCGCCTTGCCGCCGGGTGGCTACTGGATGGGGGGGGGGGGCGGGTCTTGCGCGCGACGCGTTCGCGATTTTCTTGAGTTGGGTTGGGCGGTTCCCTCTGTGCAGGAGGGGTGAGAAAAATTAAGTGAACCAATTGGGCGATTGATGCTGTGAAAAACATCGAGTGTTTGGGAAATTCACGCGAGTTGCAGAAGAAGTCCGTCTCCCTCCATCCTCGGTGGTGAGAAAAGCAATAGTGGGGTGCGTGCTACCTGGGGCGGGTGCGTGGAGTGGCACACTCGTTTAAACTGCAGTGTCAATTTGGGCACGTGCCGAGTAAATACAGCGTCTCGGACAACGTGGCACTTGCAGGTTTGGCTGTCAAGTTCAATTTGCAATACAATAAAGTTGTGCACAGTAGAATTAAGAGTGGGCTCACAGTAGTTGATGAGATTGCGAGTAAACTTTTGAGAGGCAAATTTGTGTGGGTTTAGAGACTTGAGTGGAACAAGTGACACTGCCAGCCCATTGTTGTTTTTGTTCAGAGTTTTTGTTAACGCACTTGTACTCCTGTACGCACTCGCATGCAATTGCCGAATTGTAAACAGCCTAAGTGTGGGGTGGTCCAGATTGAGTTCAGATGGGTCACGGTTAACAGGGGTTTAAATCGACCTTAACCTTTCCCTTCTTCCCAGTTAAAACAGCGAGCCATCGTTGCTGCTCTTGAGACTGAAAAATGTATGCATTTATCCAAAATTAGGGAAATGAGCGAAATTTACAAAGAAAAGTGTTTGTAATCAATTAGCCAAAACGTTATGAGAGGAAGGTGGTGAAGAGAATTGTGCGTGGTTTGGCAGTCGGTCCGGATGAACTGACTTGCGGGGGGGGGGGATGGGTGGGGGGGTTGGCTGGAATTGAGCCCTTTAAAAAGCTGTTAAGGGATAGAGCTTTCCATAAAAATGAAGCAGTCTTTTATAGCTTTTTACTTTAGGTATAATCTTAATTGCATCACTTCTGTTGCATTTGGCAATTATTTTGATTTCTTTTCCCCCCCCCCCCCCCTTTTGTCTTGGGATGTTGCAGAACTTGAAGTGTGCCTGGATAAATATTACTTGGCCATCTGCGTGGTTTGTGATGCTGCTGCTGCGGGAAGGTTACGCGGGTAATGATTTCGGAAAGCTTTGTTGGCTGTGTTTTAAAAGAAAAGAGGTAATTTTTTGCTGAAAAAATTTGCTACGAATTCTTAAGACAAAACTAAAATGAAACAAAAAAGGTTTAACGTTTTTTATGACGGATCAAGAACAAAGGAGAGGGGGGGGTCTTCACCGTTGGGAGGAGAGGCAGTAGCTGATGGAGCTTCTTTACACCACCTTGGATCTGGTTACGTTATTGTTCTGTTGCGTTGTTGTTGTGCAAACGATGCGGTTTGCGTTTAAAATTTTGATCGCCCAAATGAGCTCGGGTTTGATTGACAAGACGACTTTTCATTAATTTTCACCGGTTGGGTTTCGCTGAAGTTTCGTTACGTTTTTTTAGGTTCACCGAAACGTACTTTTTTGATGGATGCGTTTGTGTTTTTTTGTCGGTGCGGATGCATGATTTCCCGCACTTTATGGTTGAAAACTTGCCATATCTCGCCAACAATATTGAGGGGGCACTGTGCAAGGTTTTATTTATGTTTATTTATATTTTTGCTGTCATATTGTTTTGATGTTTACATTCGCGGAAAATGTGAATCGTCGCTGTGCGGTGGAAACTGTTCTCATGATCGACTTCAACAAATGTTGGGGATCTTGCCAGATTGCTAATCCTTGGCAACATATCATAAAAGCATTGTTTTTCTTCCATTTAATGACTTTATGTTATAATGCCTTTTTGTATTTTTTATTATAAGTTTTCCCTCCAGCCTTTGCAGTTTGCCAGGAAGTAGTGTTTGTGATTACAACAGCAGTGCAATTTAAACAAAACAAAAAACCAAAAAGCTAAAAAAAAAATAGTTTAAACATTTCCCAAGTTTGTTTTATTTATAATAATCAGTACACTTTTGATGGTGTACCACTAAGCACGTTCTGCTACAAAGGGTGATCAACTTTGCCAAAGAGAACAAGGAAACTCTTTGCTTATTGCCGTGTAAAATCTATTTTTGTAAGCGCAAACATTGGCGATGTTTGAGTCCAGACTTAAATTCAGTGTGGGGCTAGTGGTGTCTCGAGTGGCGACATCGGGAGTGGACTGTGGGCAGCAAGTGTAACAAGATGTATGCGAATTTAGTTTTTTTTTACTGCCCAGACTTAACAAAACGACGGCCCAACTGACTAAATTATCAAAGTTTTAAAATCAGCACGTCGAAAATTACGCCTGCCCCCCCCCCACCACCACCACTCAGAATTTTTATTTTTATTCTCAATACACCGATTCCCCAGATTCAGATCCCCTGGGGGGCGTGAAAAAACCCGTTTAGGACACAGCTGTGCATGTCAAGAAGTGTGGTGGCGAGTGATGGTCCAATTAAAGCCATTTCAATAATAGCCTGCGTGGAAATTGGTCTCTTTAACACCAAAAGAAGGGAAGATGGTTTTGTTTCAACTGTGTCTCTTGCAGGGTGCACAGTTGCACGAAACCTGCTGACAAGCTGTCTGAGAAGGGGAGGGAGGGTTGGTGTACTACAACGCATGGGTGGGAAAACGGCGCTTTGTCATAGGGGGTGGTGCCCCGTGTCCTTTGTGTTGCAATGGTTGAGGCCTATGGACAGTTTGTCACAATGCTGCCTTGTTGCCCACAATTTTTCCCGAGGGGGGGGGGGGGGAAAAGGGTTGAGGTTCGTCAAGCGCGTTACCATTTGGGAGGAAGAGGGGGAGGGGGTTGGCAGTACTCATTGGGTCAGTGCTATCTCGGCCTACGAGTTTCGTCTGCTTGTACTCTGCATACACCAAGCGTTGCCATGTAGAATTCTGGGTGAAAAGCGTACAAGTAGAGCTCCGTTCTGGGTCTCTGCATGTGAATAAAAAAACACGTTTTAAGGTCTACCTATTAAATTTGTTGGTACTATTTGCTGATGATACCCATAAGATCGAAACTGGTTCAGAGTTTTCTTTATTAAAGCAAATACTGCCCATTGTTATTGGTCTGGAAAGCCACTGGGCTGATGGACAAAACTTTTTTTATTTATATGCAGAGGCCGAGTAGAGGTGTGTGGATGAGATGTGTGTAACGAGTCGAGGGAAATGCGAAGTGTCAAATCTGCTGCCAGTTTTGTTTTTGAACCCTTAAGCGGGCATGGACAAAACCACCTTGCACATTTGTGTGCACGTGTATTGGTGAACGTGTATTCGCTTGCAAGGATGATTTTTTCTTCTGGGTTGTGCTTTTGTACCGAAGATTCGGATATCTTTATTTTGTTTGTTCCCATATCTTGCATCTTCAAGAGTTGATGTGAAAACTGTTGCTTTTTTTAATTTGTTTTAACAGTTTACAGATACCATGAAGAGACTTCGTTTTGAAAAATGAAATTGCAATTCTCATTTTGTATCGTATTTTGTTGCTGTGTACATGACAGTGTTATAAGTTACCTTTCCCAAGTTGAAATTTCTTTAGCCAAATGTGGTTGGAAGGTCTTTTTTGTGTTGCAGGCAAGAGTGGTCTCGACAGGATCTTCTCTCTCCTCTCCGTGTGAGGCAGCGTGCGAATCGAATGATTGGGGGCGGCCAAAACATTTACAGAATGAGATGCGAACACTCGCACAAGACTGGTCAGTCTTAATACATTTAAATTGGCATGAAGGCTCAATTTTCCAGCCACTAATTGCTGTGTGGCTTGCTTGCCCACATCGCCCAAAGTGCCCAATGGATTGGTGGACGACTTCCATGCGTAACTGTCTGGCTGCTGTGGGCCTAGGTGGGTTGGTAGCAAGAGGTGGTCCGTGCAGCAAATTGTTGTGCACTACTGTTTCTCCCCATGTCAGTGGCCGCTGATCAACGTGAAGTATTGTCGGGTAAAAACCCGCACGACGTTTAGGGAGCGGGGGGGGCCTCATCCAGCAGGCTATTGACAAGTTTGCGCTAGTTTCCAATCGTTTTGGCTTCCCATTCTCAAAACGTGTGTGGGTGCTGTGAAAGGGGGGGGAAGTGTTGGCTCGCAACTGTCGATTCTTTCTGAAGATGCCTCCCCATGGTGGCGCGTAACGTTGACAACGTCTTGCATTCATCCGTCCACACCTGGTGGTGCGATTCGCGCAGTCATGAGCTAAGCAATGGGGTTACACGGTGCAGCGCTGCAATTCGTTTGCTCAACATCCCCCCCCTCTGCCGGCAGGAAGTGCCTCCAACTCGTGGGAACTCGAGAGCCGCCCCTCTCCCCTCCCTGTAGAAGGTATGAGCGGGTAGGCAGAATTGTTTTGGGAAAATACTGACAGCAGGCAGGAGAACTCAACCGTCGGACTACGTCAACCTCCCCCCCCCCCCCATAGAAATGTTGCCATTGGCCAAGCGAGGTGGGGGTGGGTGCAGGGGGGAGCAATGGATGGTCGTCGGGACCCATTGAACAACAGTTCCAGGTGTTGGTAGGAGTTTTTCAGCTCCAAACAAGTTCCTACAACACACAAACTGGTGTGGCACAGCGATCTTTAAAATGTGTACACAACTGCGCACAGGGTTTGCGTGGTTGTGCCGTACAGCGCTCTGTTGCAATGTGGTTTTCTTCGGTGTGTTTTATTTTTTTTGCTGCGCGTGGTGGTACAGCTCTGCACCCGTGTCAAGAGTGAAACTATATCACACGAGCTTTATTCAGGCCAGTGTAGGTTCGGGCACAGCACCAACAAAGTGGTTTTGTTTCCTTTTTTTTTGTTGTGAAGCGAGAGATGGACACCTTGGCTATACGCACTTAGCGAATGTAGGGCGTTGTACTTTGGCCAAATTAAAAACAAAATTGATACAAATGCTTTGATTTACTTTGTGAGGTCACTTTTTTTTGAGAGACGGGGTGCGGCAGGGTCGTAACGAGGCATACACAGCTCTTACAATCTTGATCTTCCTTTAATAAAATACAATACAATATATATTTGAATGAAGCCTAATAATAATAGCTGGGGGGGGGGGTTGGTGGTGGATGTGGAGGGTGTGCTTGGGTTAACGGTGCCCCACACACCCCTCGTGCCGTCTCCTGCCCCTTCTAAGCTGTGATTAACTCTCTTTATCGAGTGTGCCTTTGTGCCACGTCAATGTACCTGTGTGCATTTATATACATATTAACGAATGGTGGCGGTGAAGCAATGGCATGGGGTTTTTTTAAAAGACTAAAGAAAGACTTGGATGGTTGAGGAGGAGGGGGGGAACTGCGCCATGTCGGTGTACCTGTGTGTATTTCTATACATGTATAAAACGAACGGTGTTGGTGACGCAATGGCATGGGGGTGATGAGGAGGAGGGTGGGGGGGTGTTGAAGACTGTGAAGAAAGACTTGGGTCGCTGAATGGGTTGGAGTGCGCGCTTGGTGAATTTTTTGGCCGGGTTGCCCGTGACGGGTTGCGCGCTGAAACTCGCACAGAGGTTGCACCAACTCGCCCCCATGCATTTTACACCGAGCGAGTGGGTCGCGTGTTACCTGTCCCGCCTAAACCGCTCGTGGGGATAAAATGTGTGCGTCCTTTGTTTAACTTTCCGCGTTTTCATGACACATTTTTCACCGAGAGAATCCACAAACTGCTCGCTTTGAAATGATGAAAGGGTTCTTGTTTTTCGGAACTGGGCGTGGCTTTTGGCAGGGAAGGGGGTGTGTTTGGAGGGGGGTGGTACCTGCCGATGAAATAATGCTGTAAGGATTATTATTTCTGTTTGACATCGGTAATCGGTGGGTTTATTTGCAACGACAAATACATCTGAAATGCTTTTTTAAGGCCAGGACACACGCGTGCGTGACCATTTTTATAGGCGTGTTTGAACAAGAAGGGAAGATTTGCTGCTCATTAAAAAAAACAATTTGTGATTTCTAGCGGGGCTGCTTCCCAAAATGTATTTGACCCGAGTTTGGTGTTTGAGCAATGAACAAATTGGTATAGAAGTGTACGTGCTTCCACTGAATCCTAAGCGTGGTTTCCACTCTTTGTGCATTCGATGAGGGTGGTGGGGGGGGACTCGCGTAATGGTCCCGTTAATATATATAAATTGTAGGGGGAAATGGAGGTGATGTTTGCGTAACGTAAGAACTTCTCAAGACGTTTAAAGTAAAACTCCAACACTAGGTCGACTTATCGTAAGCCAGGCCTTATTATCTCCCTTGCAAAACAATCTGAACGCAATGGGGGGGGGGGGGGCCCTCCGTGCAGTTGCGCAAAGTTAACGTTGGGATTAAATTGCAGTTCGTCTTGAACTTTTGATGTTTTAACCACGACAGGTAGTAGCATTGCTGCCGCGTTTTGCATCGAGTGAAAACCAGGAACATCTTTTCATACTTTCAAAAGTGTGGGGGGGGGGGCAGGAGTGGGAAGACGACCCAAATTCAGTCATCGTTGAGTTCAGCTGGTTATTATAAAAAAGGGCCTTTTGTCCACGTCTGTTCAGTTCGCTTCCTGCCCAGTGTATGCATCATTGTTGTTGAACCCCGTACCTGTTAGTCGGTTTAAGTGACACCACATGGTGACTTGTTATAGTTACTGAAATAAACGAACAAAAAAAACTACAAAACCAAAAAATACAAAAAAATTATTTAACAGCCGTTATTGATACAACAAAAGTTATTATTTTTTTCACGCCCGTCTTTATACAGCGTTGAGGCGTTTCTCGAAAACAATAGCTACTTTGACGACACGCTATCTTATCACTGGTTTACTGAGGTGGGCGTGGGGGGAACAATCTGTGACATCCGCTCGTGTTATTGATAATCGCCGAGGAGTTTATACGTCTTGATGCAGGTGTGACGAACCGGGTATGTCGGTGTCGGCCTACGATAATAGTGTTGATGTGTTACCCATTTAGCTGTCCCTCCTGGGGGGGGGGGGGGTCACGAGGTGTCGGAAAAGTTGGACACGTTCTTTGCCGACAGTGTTACCTTTGCAAATCGTTTGTGTGCGGCGGGGGGGGGGGGGCCCCGCTGGTTTTTTA
>CM025644.2:5220737-5231951 GCA_014621495.2 Entosphenus tridentatus | reverse complement strand
CCCCCCCCCCCCCCCCCCCCTGCGCCCGGCGGGGGGGGGGGGGAGAGATGGGGCTTCGGGGAGGGCACATTTTTTTGGGGTGGGAGGAGGGGGGGACGAAACCCGCCACCACCACCACCCCTATTTCACTTGTGAGGTCGGAGTGATGCTAACTTTGTTGTTGCGTGTTTGCAGTGTCCCACAGTCGTCTGTCAGTGTCTACGGGGGGATGGGTACGGCGGCGGCGGCGGTGGCGGCTTTAACTCTATGCAAATATCAAATCTGGTTTACCACCTTCATCCTTTCTCGTGTTCTAAGTTGGACCCCCCTCCCCTCCCTTTACCCGAGTCCCTCGCGTGATAATATCCCATGCGTCGGCCATCCTTTCCTCCTCCCCCCCTCTCTCTCACTCGGCCACATTTGGACCCCACGGTAATGTGCTTGCCCGCCACCACCACGCCCATGGCTGGATGCGGGTTGGAGGAGGGGACCCTGCTTTGTCCATACACTGCGTCACTGTGAGCTGTCCGTCAAGGGCAGCGATGATTCCACTAAAATGATGACCTTGGTGGGAGTGATGGGTTCGGTTTGGGGGGGGGGGGTATTATAATAAGTAATTATCGACCATGCTTTTTGTGTGTTTAGTGTCCTGCGTGCCCAAGACCACTTGCAATGCAGCAGTTAATTCAGTGGCGGCTGGATTTGGTGCCGCGATAGAGAAAAGCGTCAAACATGCTTCAGGGTACAGATGTTGTCTCTAGTGTTCTAAACTGTTAAGCCCCCCCCCCCCCCCCGCGGACCTGTACGGAGTTTAACGTAGCAATTGAAGCCCATTAATGACTCTTAGAGGTTGAAACAGGTGAACAAATTGTCACTCGCCGTTGAATTTAACATCTTTAGCCGGGGCCAGCGATGGAGTGATTTTTTTTTTATTTCCGGCCTCTTGAATGTCCATAAAGTGTAACGGGTTTGTCCCTTTGTAATTGGTCTCAAAACATTTAAAATAAATACTTTTTCAAGAGTCTCTTTAAATAAAAGATAGCCGTGTTACCGATGCCTTAAAATGAAACCGTATATTTTGAGCAAAGCTTTCCAGTAAGGTATATTGATATACAAGCACATATATTTATGTAATTTCCCACCCAAAACAATTATAAATTTCTTGACTCGCTCGCCTCATTGCAAAGACCCAACTGAAAATGTTTTAAAAGAAGCTTAAATTTAATAATTCAATGTCCCGTGTTGGCGGGAAACTCCGTCACTTTGCCACAACTTATTTTCCTGCCAACATTTCTTAAAGACTCACGTGAGATTTGGGGGGGTATCACCCGAATGTACAATTTACACACAGCGCGTTTCGACTACTACCCACTCCACGGACAACGACGCTGCTGCTACGTGGGGTTGGTGTGGAGTAGTTTTGAATTTCACCAAATTTTGGATTTTTTAGTTTGGCCTCTGAAATGTCCTCTTTTCCAGGCCATGAGGATTGGTCCAGGTGTGGTTGGTGTATAGCGAATTACTACTGCATATGCAAACAACTGTTTTGGGGGGTCTGGTTTCAACAAAACTGGGACGTGTGCCTGTGGGGCTTATCCTCTTGCGGTTGTGGATTCATGTGTAAAATGTACAGGCAACCCTTTCACCGAGGAAGGGGGGTAAGACCACTTTCTCCAGGGCGATCTATTTTAAAGATACGCCACTTCTAAAAACCGTCTTCTCAAACATTGAATAGTGTACAAGCGGACGGGCTTCATATCCTGCGGGGAAAACTGAAGGTGGTGGTGGTTACGTGGATGGTGGGGGAGACATTAAGAGGCTTTGAATTAAAATGTTGATTTCTAGTTTATCTCGATTACTTTGACGTTATCGATAAATGGATCGCCCTGTATCAACGTGCGTTTTATTTTCTCAACGCAATGGACACTGAAGGTCTTATTGGCAACCCCAAGGTGTTACTGTGCAAACAATGTGGTCCATTTTAACCTCGGCCCCTTGGCTGGTGCAACGCATCTGACTTTTGCGTTGCCAGGTCAATAGGCCGACGTTATTTTCAATTAAAATAACCCATTAGACCTGCATAATACATAGAGTACTACATGAGCGGGCTTACAACGCCGACACAGTTGAGTATAATGATTATCTTGACTTGACTGCTTGTGTTGAGTTTCATTGTTGTTAACGTGTGCGCGTTAATGTCACGGAGAGCCTCGGTTCTGTTAAATGTGAAGTCGGGTTTTCACACGGCGCTCTGATGTACAGTATCTCTCGTTCTATCTATATCTTGTTAATTGTGTTGTGTTACATATATTCTCTTTTTCTTTTGTAAAGTTTCGTCTTGTTGCGTACACTAAATAAACCAGTATGCAAGATCCATTGACAATGTGCCTTCTGTGTGCCATGCTCACCGTAAGGGTTGACCGTAAGCCGTCGTGTGCCACTCCAATGCTGGTTGAGACCCACTCCAGGCCCTGTGGGTCGTTGGGGGGTGGTGGCGAGGGGGTTATTTTATGACGCTTCACGCTGCTTGGAGGTCTTGGAAGTCGGAAGCACGGACGACTGTGCAGTGCATCACTACAAGGATTTATTTATCTGCTCTGCATTGTTGATAATGCACCGTGGTGGAGGGGGGCACCCTTCTAAACACTATCCAGGCTCAAGCCTGCTTGGCTTCAGAGGTCTGACGAGACCAGACACATTCCGGGTGATGTTGGTCATTGGCTTAATTTGCAGGTCTATAAGTAGCACGTTTCAGGGCCCCCTCCCCCAGCTATGTACTATCGTGGTAACCTTCAACCTACCAGATCGTCCAAATACCTCTGCAGCAGCTTTGCTAATTTCTGCAAAAAGATCCTAATGACCAATTTACGTATTGATGCACAGTGTTGGGTCATCAGCCACGATCATCCACCGCTGGGTAAAGATTCCCCAAACAGCCCCCCCCCCCCCATCTCTTACATTTACAATTATCAGACAACCCACCTAGCAAGCTGCAGACGAGATGGAAATCATGGACGCGTCCTCAGTCGCGTTCGGCGCGAGGAGTGAGAACGTGACACCTGCTGGGAGAAGAGATTTGGTTGCGTGAGGCCCTTCGGGGGGGGGGATGAGGTCCGTGAGAAGAGAACGAGAAGCTCGAATGAGCCCGTTAAACCCTCGTGGTAATTCCACTGCTGGACTCTTTGCCCCATGAGGTTTGCCTCTGATGTTGATATCGTTTAGAAAGCTCGAAGACCGGGTGTGAGAAGGCATCGATGTGACCATTTAGAACACCTTGCTATTGAAGAGCTATATAGCCAGATGTTACTGGTAGGAACCTCCTGGTTACACCGGCCCACAGGGGATTATTGTGTCCGTCCGTCGTGCATCCAAAAGTGGGAGGGGAGGGGCTGGTCACCCCGTGGTGCCCTTATAAAACTCAACGTTTCACCTACTCACGCCGGCTTGTGCCCGCCCTCACAGTCGGGCATATTTGCGGAATACACCACGCCGCCGTTGACCCTGCAGGCCATTGACCGAGCAACCCAACGTTCCTACCAGCTCCCTCCGCAGCAATGTGCTCACTATGCATCACGCAAGCCAAGCCAACATACAGCTGGAATTCCCGGGGAATCTCCCCCATTCAAGTACCATCCAGGCTCAACTCTGCCTAACCTCAGAGATCTGATGGCATCGCGTGTATCCAAGGTGATTTGCCCTCCGGCAAAGGAAGCCTCGCCAAGTCTGAACAAGGATCTCGCTTTGGGTTTGGTGGCAATTCCACGGTTAAAACACTTCTTAACACGACGAAGGTTGTGGGTTCAACTCCTTTCCAGAGTCATCTGAATGAGCACCAGTTAGTGGGAAGTCATCAGCGATCGGTTCCCTGGAGAGACCGGTCCCTGCTATGATTTGTCAATCCGCTGCTGGATGAAGGCCTCCCCACGCCATGACAGCCATGGGGGTTGTTTGACCATACTTCCCCAGAAGTGCACGTGCAGTCATTTTTGTATATCCACTGGGGGACGAGGGTCTCGTAGTTTGTGAGAGTTAATCGACCATATTTCACCACGCCGGTCAATCGGGGTTGGTGGTGGCGGGTGTGCGTAGACGTGGACGCGTAGAAGTACAGCACAACAGCAGATGTTACTGCCCTGCCCTCTGCTGCCCACAACGTAGCCTCGTCACAGTGAAAGGAATAGGGATATGGCTTTGAGGTCAACAGGTCACCGAATAAATATCTTGAATGCACCGCTAGTTACTCCATTGTTGGTTATACTGGTAGGAACGAAGTGGACCAGCCTACAATAGATTATATCGTCCGTCCGTGTACCAACATCGCCCCCTACTGCAAACACTTGGCATGACCCTACAAAAACCTTTAGACTCAGCGACGCTTTTACTGGCTAAACAAGTGAAACATTCCCTTATAATTCCGAGATAGCTTTTAATTCAAACTTTTAAATTAAAAATTAACTCGCAGCGGCCTAAAGCCTACAGCTAGGCCTGAAGCCTACAACTAGGCCTCTAACTCTCCCTTCGTATCGTACCCCCGCGTGTGTGAAAGGGAGTTAATGTTTAACAATGTTACATTCCCTCATGTTTTTAAATATAAACATTTAAATTTTAAGCTTTTACATAAAAAATTAAAACATTTAAATTAAAAATTAACTCACAGCGGCCTAAAGCCTACAGCTAGGCCTAAAGCCTAGAACTAGGCCTCAAACCTAGAACTAGGCCTCACACTCTCCCTTCGTATCGTACCCCCGCGTGTGTGAAAGGGAGTTAATGTTTAACAATGTTACATTCCCTGATGTTTTTAAATAGAAACATTTAAATTTAAAGCTTTTACATGATTAAAACATTTAAATTACAAATTAACTCACAGCGGCCTAAAGCCTACAGCTAGGCCTAAAGCCTAGAACTAGGCCTCTGTTCGTTCCTACCAGCCCACCCCACAGGGACCTATTTGGGGATGAAAACACAGCTGCAATCATTCCCTCCCCCCCCCCCCCAAAACCTCCCTGCCCCTGCGACAAACTTTACGGGGCACTCCTGAGAAGGAACTGCCCACGAGAGTGGGTGAGGCTTCCTGGGTAAACGAGCAGAATGGTAACAACCGCACGGCGTGCGACAGACGTTCAACCTCATAATTCACAATATAGGTGTTTGGGTCAGATCGCGTTATTCATAAATGTGTCGTAACCCTCCACCACCCGACACGGCGAAACAGTAAAAAATGTGTCACGTTTTTCAAATGACAAAAAAAATTAACCCGTTAAAACAAAGCTTTTCACTATAAATCCTTTATATGCGTGGCGGCTAGAGTCCTCTCGTCCTCTGGCTTGAGATGGCTGCCACCTATAGGTCAGATGATTGCATGGCAGCATTAAGCAATTGGTAATTAAATATAATATTTTTGTCCTAAAAAGTGTAAAATTTTGGAAACAAATGTTCACGAACATTAATTGTCACGCACAACGAGTCTGTGTGCAAAATGTCAGCTCGATTGGATCACGGGAAGTGGGTTAAAAAACGACCGAAAGATTTGCACGGTCGTAAGCGCGCAAGTGAACTTAATATAAAGGATTTAATAATTAACTTCTTTATCCCACCGTTCAACCTCACGGATACGCACATCACGTAGCGTTAACAAGCCGCGTGTGCGTGTGCCCTCACACCTAACCCCCATCCCATTGACGTCTCTCCACAGCAGCAGAGGTCGCAAACGGGTTTTGATTCCTTACCCGTACCCGGCCGCACCAGGGTCGCAAATGGGTACCCGTACTCGTACCCGGCCGGATACGGGTACCCGTCCCCTACCCGTACCCTACCCGAAATGAGTGACAAACGGTTACTCACCAGTGACTCACGGCCTACCCGTACCCGTACCCGGCCGGGTACAGGTAGCCGTATCCTACCCGTACCCTACCCGAAATGAGTGACAAACGGTTACTCACCAGTGACTCACGTCTTACCCGTACCCGTACCCGGCCGCACCAGGGTCGCAAACGGCTACCCGTACCCGTACCCGGCCGGGAATTTGAAACGCCTGGTGGCGATGCACTCGATAATTATCTTGTCGTTGTTGTGTTGTTGTTGTTCTTAGCTTGACGTTGATGACCCCCCCCAACCACCACCACCACCACCACGCTCGATCCTGACATACGTCTGTTGGGAGCGGTGGTTCTTACAAACATTTTAATCCTGCAGCTTTGCACCCATTTGGTTCTCAAACATAAAACAAAAACAATTATACGTGCGATGTTAATAAATGCACTGGGGTTTGATGAAACCAAGTTGTTACTTGCGTGCCCGTGCCTAATTTGTCTTTTCGATTATTTACCTTCCCCCCCCAAAAAAACTAATCTGCCCACGTGTCGCGCCCCCACAAAGGGCATCTCGCACCCCCACGCGACGCAGCGGGGCACCTCAGGCGAAGAAGAAGAATCGCTAGTTGTGAGCTTGGCAAGGCGACCACCAGGCCCGGGACTGGCCACAGTGCGGCAGTCCAGAGGGCAAATGCCCGGCCGGGTGGGCCGGTCCGTTTCGAGGGCCGGTGGGGGCCGGTCTGTAGTGGTGGAGAAATTTAAAATGTGATCAGAGTCATAAAAAAAGTCATTTTTTAAATTAGTTTAACACGAAGGAGGCTTTCACGACTAATAGCCATAATAGAGGCATTCTTTGGCTTAGATCGCGTCAATATAAATGTGTCGTTGAACCCGCCACCGCCGCCACCACCCGACACAGCCACTTAGTAAAGTTTGTCACGTCAACAGAACGTGCCAATTCGTTACTAGTTCAGCACTAACCGCTGTGCTAGTTCAACACCAACCGCTGTGTTGTTGGTGGTTTATTGCATGGTCCATAGGAAAAGCAATCGTTGAACTCCACTGGGCTGCCTCGTCTTATCGCTTGCAAACCTGGCCACCGTGGTGAAGTATGGTCAAACAAACCCCTTGACCCATTGGGGGGGGGGTAGGGGGTGGGTCTCTAACAGCAGTGGATTGATTACACTGGTCAACAACCAAAAAAACATTTTTTCTGGCCTGGACTTTTGCAGCTGTTTTAGACTAATTTCAGGGTGCTGATTCCAAATCTGATCTCAGATTTGCTCTATCACGTCTCATTTTTCTGCTATCGGCATACCCCATTTTCATTGATTTTACCCGAAATTAACTCTGTCACTTATGATTGCAAGTTGTTGCGAGTCAGTGACTGCTTTAGTGTTAAAATATGGTGCTGTATTTCTAGGATAGTGTGTTTATAATATCATTTTATGTAAATATGCACATTTATTTAATATTTTTCTTCCGCAGTTTTTATTGAAAATGCAATATTTGATATCTCAAAAAGCTGATGTGATAGACAAAAACTGATGCCAGATTTGGAATCAGCACCCCCCAAATTACCCTAAAACCGTTGGAGTACCTTCTGCCAGAAAAAGTGTGTTGACCAGTGTTAAAGCAGTGCCCACGTTGCATGTTGCGTGTTTATTTGTGCAGCGCTCTGCAGGGGGCATCGGTGCATCAATAAGAGATCGCCACGTGAGCCTTGCATCATGACGCCTGCGTGCAGCAGAGAGGCAGTGGAGCAAGTGGGTTCCCGATTTGATCTCTACTGTCACTTTGAGTCGTTGTCCCCTCGTACGGCAGGTCGAGGTTTTATTCGGCTACTTCGGTTTCCTCCCAGAAGCAAAGCGTGAATGGACCAAACCTTTCGATGTAGCAGCACCCTCCTGGCAAACGAGTATTGAGACTCGTTGTTGTTGTTGTTATTCAAACCATTAACGAACGATACCGAGCATATTGTCTACTGGACATTTGTGAACTACTGGACATGTGAAAAATAGTTTTTTACTTTATTTTATTTCGATTTAAAGCTTTCGTGACTGCAGGGATTCATCTTCTTGGTTCTTTCGGTAAAGTCACGTAGAAGGGAAATAATAAAAAAATAAAAAATAAAACATAATAAAATACAATTCTCACGACGTTTCGGCCACAACGCAAGCAGCCGTCCTCAGGTGAAGAACAGGGCTGTTGGAAAGACAGCGTCTGAATGAACATAGTCTGACTCTGCGTGATAAGATTTCGTTTCCGCTAACGATATTCCATTCAGAAGCAATTACGATGCAGAACCCTCGCCCATTTTCACACACAGAGAACCCTCGTCTCAATCCACATACACCTGCTTTGGCAGTCATTGGTGAGTCTCAATTGATGAGTGTCCGCTGATGGGTGAGCAAACTGCGGAATGGTGAGTGACGAGGCGTGGTGAGTGAATGGTGAGTGGGGACACGTGGTGAGTGATTGGTGAGTGGGGAGACGTGGTGAGTGAATGGTGAGTGACGAGGCGTGGTGAATGAATGGTGAGTGGGGAGACGTGGTGAGTGAATGGTGAGTGAGGAGTGAGTGGTGAGTGGTGACACGTGGTGAGTGAATGGTGAGTGACGAGGCGTGGTGAGTGAATGGTGAGTGGAGAGTCGTGGTGAGTGAATAGTGAGTGGGGAGTCGTGGTGAGTGAATGGTGAGTGGTGAGTCGTGGTGAGTGAATGGTGAGTGGTGAGTCGTGGTGAGTGAGTGGTGAGTGGTGAGGCGTGGTGAGTGAGTGGTGAGTGGGGAGTCGTGGTGAGTGAATGGTGAGTTGGGACACGTGGTGAGTGAATGGTAAGTGGGGAGTCGTGGTGAGTGAGTGGTGAGTGGGGAGTCGTGGTGAGTGAATGGTGAGTGGTGAGTCGTGGTGAGTGAGTGGTGAGGCGTGGTGAGTGAGTGGTGAGTGGGGAGTCGTGATGAGTGAATGGTGAGTTGGGACACGTGGTGAGTGAATGGTGAGTGGGGAGTCGTGGTGAGTGAGTGGTGAGTGGGGAGTCGTGGTGAGTGAATGGTGAGTGGTGACACGTGGTGAGTGAGTGGTGAGTGGGGAGTCGTGGTGAGTGAATGGTGACACGTGGTGAGTGAATGGTGACACGTGGTGAGTGAATGGTGAATGGGGACACGTGGTGAGTGAATGGTGAGTGGGGAGTCGTGGTGAGTGAATGGTGAGTGGGGAGTCTTGGTCAGTGAATGGTGAGTGGTGGCACGTGGTGAGTGAGTGGTGAGTGGGGAGGCGTGGTGAGTGAATGGTGAGTGGTGAGTGGGGAGACGTGGTAGGTGAATGGTGAGTGGTGAGACGTGGTGAGTGAATGGTGAGTGGGGAGTCGTGGTCAGTGAATGGTGAGTGGTGGCACGTGGTGAGTGAGTGGTGAGTGGGGAGGCGTGGTGAGTGAATGGTGAGTGGTGAGTGGGGAGACGTGGTGAGTGGTGAGGCGTGGTGAGTGGTGGTGAGTGGTGACACGTGGTGAGTGGTGAGTGGTGAGGCGTGGTGAGTGAATGGTGAGTGGTGAGTCGTGGTGAGTGGTGAATGTGGAGACGTGGTGATATGTGGTGAGTGACGAGTCGTGGTGAGTGAGTGGTGAGTGTCTAGAGGGGGCTGTTGCACAGAGGGCCCTTCCGTCAGCAGTGGCATGAAGCGAGCAATTGTCGGGCTGCGCTTTAGCCCTTGGTATTTAAAACCCCTCCCCGGAGAGGATGGGGATTTCGCGCGCGATGATTTCTGCCGTCGCGTGAGCGCTGTCAGCAAAACGCACGAATCCCCCCCCCCCTCCCCCCCCCCCCCCCCCCCCCCCCTCTCCCCCCCCCCCCTCTCCCCCCCCCCCACCCCTTTCCCGCACCCCTCGCTCCCCCGTGGTGACCGGCGTCGAGTCCGAAGAGCTCCGGGAACCGCTGATGTGCAGTGCCTCTGGCTCCGGTGTCATTCCCCCACGCGCCTCCCAAGCGAGAACGCTGGGTCCTTACACGCGCGCGCGTGTCACCACGTGCGCGCGTGTCAACCCCGTGCGCGTGTCACCACGTGCGCGCGTGTCAACCCCGTGCGCGCGTGTCACCACGTGCGCGCGTGTCACCCCGTGCGCGCGTGTCACCGCGTGCGCGCGTGTCACCACGTGCGGGCCGAGCGCGACACGCATCGCACTCGGCCGGTGACCGTCACGAGACTGCTCTTCTTCATCATCACGGGGGTTACCCAGAAGCCACCACTCGCGGGACAGATTTTACCCGTGACGTCAGAATCAGAATATTCATGCCAGAGGAATCCGATGAGCTTTAAGGCTCTTTTACACAGGTGTCCATTTCTCTTCACACGGCACGTGACGTCACTTCACACGGCACGTGACTTCACTTCACACGGCACGTGACGTCACTTCACGCGGCCCGTGACGTCACTTCACACGGCACGCGACGTCACTTCACACGGCACGTGACGTCACTTCACTCGGCACGTGACGTCACTTCACACGGCACGTGACTTCACTTCACACGGCACGTGACGTCACTTCACGCGGCTTCAAACTCAGGCAACCTTCGTCTCCCCAGTGGCGATGTTAACGACGCACCACACCAGCTACTCATTTGAGGCTGAGTCGATCTAGGAGAGGCCCAGTCACCGGTGTTGGCCGTGGGCGGGATTCGAACTCGGGTCGTCAGGTTCGTAGCGCAGCGCTGACCGCTGCACCACCGCTCCCCACTTCTTTGGTTTGGCCAAGTTTGTTGTAGTACGGAGTTAGACTGATGGCTTTAATCTAAGTTGCCTTGTGGTTGTTGTTGTTGTTGTTTGACTTGCATCCCACTGGGATTTTTGCACACAGCGTTGGTGTACGGTGCTTTTTCTGCAATATTTTTGCAGTTTTTTCCTGGATTTTTCTATTTGCGTAAAGCCACTTTAAGATGTTTTCTTGTTCACGTTTTTGTTTTTTGTTTGTTGCGGTTGCACCCGATTCAAGAGCCGAATGGCTCACAGGGCTATACCTAATCAATGAAACTGAACTTGCTGATATAGTGCACAGGTACAGCACACAGGCAGCCAATGGGTCAGAGTCGGAGCTGGTAGCCACGTCAGGTAGCGGACACTTTGATACCGTTGATTAATGTGCACGGCTAATGCGAAATTAGTCATTTGTTTTAATAACACGCTCATTTTGAATGTCCCCACCAATTAGTGGCGAATGGCGGTTGTTGTTGTTGTGATTGTGGTAGTTGGTGGTGGCAGTGGACGGCCAACACCGGTGACGATTATCTGAACCGGTCCTGGGCCTCCCCTAGGTCGACTCAGCCTAAAATGAGTACCTGGTGCGATGCGTAAACATCGCCGCTGGGGAGACAAAGGCGGCCGGGCGTGGTGTTGGCCACCCACACACCCCCTCGTGTGCCGTGCCGGCCTTCA
>CM025644.2:5181760-5217737 GCA_014621495.2 Entosphenus tridentatus | reverse complement strand
CCACCACCATCACTATCATCACCACCACCATCACTATCATCACCACCACCATCACTATCATCACCACTACCATCATTATTATCATTAGCATCACCAATATCTTTGCCTTGTGTCTGTGTGTGGCCCAGGCAAGTACATGGCTGACGGCTAAGGACTCGTTCGTTGCCTCGGAAACTCAACCTCTCTTCCCATCAACCCGTGCTCCTCTCACCCAACCTGTGAACTCTGACCTTTGGGCACCACCGCCACCACCAAGTTTGTTCCGTGTGCTCGTTACTCCGTAATTTTGGTCTGCCGGCCACGACGCTCGGCGTTACCCTACGCGCTGGTGCAGAGCGCGCAAGAAGTGTGCTTGCTTGCGCCAACACACGCGCGCACACGCGCACACACGCACACGCGCGTGCTCGCTTATGCCAACGCGCGCGCGCGCACACACACGCGTACGCATTTACAATAAAGCGTATACTACATATTCAGCATATAATTGCCCGAGCATATGCAAACGTGCCAGGGATCAAAAACACACGCGTACGAGGGAATATACGTACACGGACACCAAGTCTGTGAAATCTCCCCGTGCCCCACGTAGCCTTGCAGGCTGTTGGGAAGAGTGCTGCTATTCGTGAGCACCCGTTAAGGCCGGCACGGCGCACGAGGGAACGGGGGCCGGGGGGGGGGGGGGGGGGGGGGGGTGGTGAAGCCAGCACCACGCACGTACCACCTTGGCGTCTCCTCGTTGTCGACGTCGACCCCAGCACCACCTCAACAGGTGCTCATTTGAAGGGCAAGTCAAGCTCGATAGGCCATGCTTAGATACAAGTGCTGCTCCTGCTGCTTCTGATGATGATGCAGTGGTGTGGCGTGGAGGGCCCCCCCCCCCTACCGCACTCCTGTTCACAACTTCCCCCCCCCATCCCAGTCTTCGTAATCCTCTCCAGCGAACGGGCCTCTCCGTGCAGTTGCACGACCCGCACGCTTGATAGCGGCACCGCTGTGATTGCGTTCGCGTCGTCAGCAGCAGTTTGACACCCCCCCCCCACCCCGTTCCAAGTTGTTGAAGTTGTCGGGTTTGTAGCACGGTGCTGCTTAAGCGAATGCCACACCACACGTCCTATTGATACGGTACAGAGAACAAAAGCCCCACCGCGTGTAGCCGCACCGACTGTTGGGGCTAGTGCCGTTAACGAGCACGTGAACGAAGGGCGGCACGGCACAAGGCGGGGGGGGTGTCGGATGTGGGAGGGGTGGTCATGTGATCAGCGCCCAGCTGCCCAGTGTGATGGTGTTTCACGCACCGCGCCAGCATCAAGCTGAGTATCACCCTAGTCCGAGGCCCAGAACCGGTTCAGATATTTGGCCACTGACGTTAGTCGTGAGCGAACAGTCGAGCTCGGGTTGTTGTTTTTTTTGTAGCGCGGCGCGCTAACCACTGCGTCACTCGAACGCTCCCCGCTGCGTGCCGTACAGACGCAAAGACACGCGCGCACAAATGACAGCGTGTTGCTCGCGCACGCACGGAGCAGTCGTGCGCGCAGCGTCGGCGCGCTCCGGCGCGTCTCCGTATGCTTAAGTTGCCCTCTCGTCTCCTCGACCGGTTGATCGCGTCGTGTTGAAGCTGTGACCGACGCGGTATTTATCTGAAGCAGAACAAACGGCCGGCGCCGAATGGGGGGAAAGAAAAAAAAGTACAAAACGAACACCAAAAAAAATGTATTTGCTTTTTTTATTTAATTTAAATAGCGGACCGAGTTTTTGAAGTGTTGTGGCGAGCTTTGCTGTGGACGTTGTGATGAAATGAGTTTTAGAGCGGAGTAACGTCGGCGAGAGAAAGGAGGAGGCCTTTGTCGTCGCGGCGATCGCCAGTGTTCGTACGCAACCAGGTGCTTGGATCCCCCACTCCATGACGTACCACCTCTCAAATAAATGTCCTTCATGTCATCCGCACGCACGACGAGTATTACCCTGCAGGCGGTTTGGCCCACGGAGTTGAATTTCCGACTCGTCCGCCGTCGCAAAGGCTTTCAAGAGATGACAATCTTCGGAATGATTGTGTTTGAATTAATTAATGATGATTGTTACACAGTGTTCAATTTTTTTTTTTTGGGGCTGCTGCCACGCTGTAATGGTGAGCGCACGGGACTTGCAATCCAAAGGTCGACGATTCAGCCTCCTGGAGCAGCAGCTGAACACAATGTCCACCCAGCAGCACACACATGCGTACACCGGTAGTCAGACGATCACCAGCTCACGTGTTGTGGGATAACGTGTGGGGGAACTCCACCTCCTCCGAGGCCACCGTGAAAGAACAGGCCACACATTCGTAGAGAGAGAGGGAGGTTCTTCTATGAGCTCTCCCGTAGAGACCGTTCTGATAGCAGTGCTGCGAGCAAGCAATTGCAGGGCTGCACCTTTACCATCGATAATTAATTTCGCTTATTGGCAAAGTCTGGTTTATATGGTAGCACTGTTGATGGAGCGCGGCAGCATTCCCAATCGTGAGTTGGTGAGTTAAAATCCTAGCCAGGGTTAGATCATCATTATCATCACCAACCATCTTATGTTTCTAATATGAACGGCATCAAGTAGGAAGTTGGTGGTTGTAATTATGTTCATCCAAGGACTAGGGTCCTGCCATAAGAACGTGGACACACTGCCACTGGCTCGGGAAACGCTGTTCTCCCCTGGCAGTCGCCCTCGAACGAGAGCTGTACAGCGCAGGGGGCTTAACCGTGAGAAATAATAAAAAATCTACCTATTTTTATTTTACCAGCTAAGGCCCACTGAGCTTTGTAGCTCTTTTTCAGAGGCGACCTGGCCACAAGTAATCGCCCAACGAGAAGTGGCTTAACACGTGGAAATTTATAGCAGCCAAATACTGTAAACACACACGTTTCTAAATGTGTAGGGAAAACCGGAGGATCGGGAGAAAAATCCACGTCACCACGGGGAGAACATACAAACGCCAACTGTACAGACGTTAGGGTCGGGATCGAACCCACGCCCTCCTGTATACCGAGCGAGCTAGTTGACATCTGGCCATCACGGCGCCCCAATCCACAACTGACTTCTGACCCTTCGGCTAACATGAACACTGCTTGGTACTCGATCGGACTGAAGTCCCTGACTAGCATGGTGAAGTATAGTCAAACAAACCCCCATGACCAACGTGACATCGGGAGGCCCGTTATCCAGCAGTGGTTTCATCGGGCTGTGACTGATTCATTATTAGGGCAATTGTGAAGAGGAACTAAGTTTGAAGATAGCGAGGGACTTCAGAGCAGATGTGTCAAGAGGCAAAGGGTGGTTTATTATTACTCAAATGGTACGAATTTTTATCAACCCCCAGAAGAGAGGTGACGTTGAACTTCTTTCCCATCCTACGTAGCCAGCCATGCCAATCGGAGGTAGTCATGGTGATGATGATGACGATGGGTGGAGTTGACCCCTGACCTGGATTTGAATTTACCATGTCTGATTGCAAGTGGAGGGCTTCAACCACTTGGCCACGTGCGCCCCCCCTCTCCCCTTTGCCCGTCACCGTACGTCCAGGCATTGCCGTGCGGTTCGTTGCGAGCAAAGCGCTAATTTCGGCAGGGCTTTTTTTTTCGTCGCGCATAGGGCATTTCGGTTCGCGAGTTCGAAAACGTAAAAGCTACTGCGGCCGCTCGTCGTTAAGTCCTCCGCTAGCTCCTGACGACGCAGTCAGTTAGCGGGCTCAAGTCGATCGACCGTCTCAATGTAAAGTCACGGTTGTTTGCTCTCCATCTCTCTACCAACAGCAGCAGCGGCAGCAGCCATGCGACGACGATGAAGGCCCGTGCGTTGATGCATTTCCCTCTCGGTGCAGAGATTTGAGGTTCGAACCCCCGTGGCCACCCTGGTTAACACTGCGGGTGTATCAACAATGAAATATATGCGCCGTACACTTGGCGGTGGATGTTAAAGATGCTGCGGCGTTTCTGCTGGCGTCACAGCCCGAACTGACTCAACATTGTCCGCCAACGACTCGATTGTGAGAAAACGTGGCCAGATCGCCTCCGAATGTCCAGCTACTACTACTGCCAACCTGTCGAGTTTATTTGGTTTAACCAGGCGAGAACTTGAGAGACCGGGTTAAGTCTCGTCGTGGTGGCCCTGGTCACGCTCTTGCGAGCGCTGAACAAAATAGAGTACCGTAGTGAAGCCATTTAGAAATCCGAGCAAAACATTATCACGTGGGAAACTGGAAAATATTGCACGATCATAAATCGCTGATTATAAATTTGCCTGCAGTGCAACGTCTGCACGGGCAGATGATTTTGAAACTGATCGCTGCACGATTTATGTTCGAAACATTAAAACAGACGTTGAGTGACTATCGCGCCAATATGTAAACGGACGGGCTGTGCGCCAAATGCAATTCGCAAGAGAAGTTATCACAAATAATCGACAGCTGTGCATACAATGCACTTAAGTGGTTATGTTGCATCTAAGCTTGAGGGTTTTTGTCCCCCTTTCGTATGGATAGGGATTGAGTGGCGGCTATAAATCCGTGTCTGGGTTATGAATGCAGCTGCCTCCAGGCAGAATGAGGCTGCCAGGCAGAACGAGGGAATCCCACTCGCGGCTTTGGAGATCGCTGAAAGTGGACACAGGTTCACACAGAAACCCATAGAGTCAAAGATGAAGACAAAGATCCCCCGTATAGACTTGACAGACTGTTGGGGCAAGTGCTGTTAGCGAGCCCCTATGAAGGTCGGAACGGTACACGAGGAGGTTGGTGGCCAGCAGCACGTCCGACCGCATTTGTCTCCCCAGTAGCGATATTTAGACACCGTACCAGGTACTCATTTGAGGCTGAGTCGACCTTGGGGAGATTCAGGACCGGTTCAGGCAATCATCACTGCAGTTAGCCGTGAGCGGGAGTTGGACCCGGGTCGCCGGGCTCGTAGTGCAGCGCGCTAACCGCTACTACCACTCCTCCATAGAGTCTCGCAGAGACCCACAGACTTGCACAAAGACCCATAACGGAGACCCATCGACTCGCACATCCGGCGATAATCATCGGTGCGTCGGGATATGGCCGCGCAGACCGATCTTGACACCCGTATGCTCGATCGCAGACAATGTCAGCTGGTTCAGAGGGGACGGAGTGTGGGGCCCTGTCGATGTAATGCCGCTGCTCTCCCCCCATCCTCCCCTCGTCGCTGCCATTTACCTGCCACCTTGACGAGGTGAATCATTTTCTCGGGCGACCGGCGCCGATGGGGGACGCTGCAGCGCCTGGGCTTCCCCGAGCAATCGGTTCGTCCTACAAAAAAACTCGCCCCAACCGGCTTGGGGGGGGGGGGGGGGGGGGGGGCGCGTTTATGCGTGCTACGCAGTTGTTTTTGTTTTGATTTCTATTTGCTGCATTGCCGTGCTTGATTTGCTTCTGGTCATTTTGGCGAGCCGGGTCAGACTCGCAGGTGAAACGATGTCCCGGTTGATGAAGTTCCCCGCGTGGTTACACAAATAACCTTGGAAACTTTAACCTCGAGCAAGGAAAAGCGGTGGGAAAATGCCCCGTAAGCCTATAATCGTCTGAAGCATAGCTCCTTCATGACGGCCTTGCGCTATAAGAGTGGTGTGAACACCAAAAGTATTGGTTTGATAAAGAGAGGGCACACTTTCGAGTTTTAGTCGTCATTATTGCCATAACATGTTTGACAGTAGACTGACACTTGAGCAAAAGGTTAAAGTTTTGGAGTGGTTATTGGAATGCGAATCTCCAATCACTCTACAATGACACTATTGCAAACAGTTCAGTTCACGAATTGGCTTTCTGCTTGGCGCATGAGAACCCTTGAATAATACTACTTGCAAGACGCTAAGCTTATGCTCCCAGTCGATTGCACCTTGAGATTAGGAGAGTGCTAAACTTTTTTTTGGGGTTCCTCGAAATCATTTAAAATCAGGAGAGGCCAGGGCTGGTAGTTGCCATGCTCTCAGCCTCTGGAACAAGTCGTATCAGGAATGCTGTCAACAGTCGAATCTTCTAAGCGACATTTAGAAACATATTGGATTGCTTTAACACGTAGGCTTTCGTGACTAATAGTATCCGTAAGAGTTTTTTGGGTTAGATCGCATAAATATGAATGTGTCGTTAACCCCGCCACCACCCAACACAGCCAGTTAGTAATGTTTCTCACGTGAACAAAACATGACAATTCGTTACAAATTGTATATGTTGTGGGTTTACTCTCCAACACACCGGTGTGCTGTACTCTTCACGAATTGGCATGTTCTATTTACGTGACAAACCTTACTATAGTTGGCTGTGTCGGGTGGTAGCTGTTTCAATGATGCATTTATATTTACGCGATTTAACCCAAAAAACTCTTATGGATGATATTAGATTACGATAGCTGATCCATAAGCTGGACTTATTTGGCCAATGGTTTTAATTATTGTCATTGTAAAGAAACCTGGGATGTTCTCCTTGGAGAGCGCTGTTGTATAGAAGCAACAAGTGATTGTACTGATTGGAGATGTCCACGCGATGAAAACGCTCCACGACTTATTTTTTGTTTGTTGTCTTTCCCCCGCACCTCCGATTAGCACGGTTGGCTATGTACCGTGCGAAAGAAGTTCACCATTTCTACATACAACCATACATACGTACAAGTGCCAATCTGCTGTCTGGCATGTTGCAACGGAGATTGATATCAAGCTCGGGACTATCAAATGCAGTGTGAAATGAAAAGAATGACGTGTGTACTGCTTAACCCTTTCCATGTCCGATTTCGTTCCGATGACGTACGTGTACGTGATCGGAACGGGACCGTAAGAAAAAATATAATTAAATAACTTCATCGAGGGCGTGTGGCACCAGTTTTGACGCCAGCTATCATAGAAGTGCGGTCGTGACACTTGGGTTCTCTGCGGTGAGTACAATGTATTTTAAAAACGACGCTATGCCTCTCTAAATAAAATTAGCTCTGAGCTTCTTGCGCGTTCAGAGATTCGGCGGTGAACGGGACACACCCACACACCCTGCGACTTGCAGACGTCTCGGAACGGGAAAGGGTTAACGGTAACGTTCATGGATGAGAAGTTACGGCATTTTTAAACGGTGGCAATATTGACGGAAATGCCCCGTATTTACGTGCGATGTCTTTCCTTCCTCCCGCTGCCCAGTTCCCCTTGGCGTGTGCCCTGCAGCTGTTCATCATAAGCGTTTTGTGTCTTATTCTGTCCAGCATGTCGTACCTTAACTGGTTGAAACAATTAAAAGTGAACAGACGGAATAAATATGAAGATGTATTGTTATTAAGAAAAGGGATAAGTTATTAAATTACTTTCAAAAAAGACATATATATAAGAAATGTGCAGAACAAATAAGTAAATGATGTTTTATAATGTAAACAGATAACAATGTGCGAATGACCTTTTGAGGTCACGGGGAGTGCTAGTGTTTTGTTGGTGTGGAAAATTATAGTGTTTGAATCTGTTGCTGTGTGTGCCTCCTTTGATCATCGCCTGGTCTTGTTTATTTTACCCGTGGCAAGCGAAGATGAAGATGCTGAAAGCTTCAGTGTGTGGAATCTCGTGGGATGTGCAGATGACACATCGACGCTTGCGCAGGGTCACGAGATGAAAAGACTAAATTGCGTTTTGAGATGTTGGTGCTGCAGACGAATCGATCGCGTAAGCTGGTGTCATGAGGTGGCATTTGCAGGATGTCCTAAATGGGCCACAGCTGGAGACGATTAACAATCCTGCAAGGGAGAATATCGGGCAAGAGCATACACAATGTGAGCAGTTGGACGGGTCTCTTGGTGAGAGATGTTGAAGATCGTGAAAGATGGAAAGCTTCTACCATGGACATCAACCCTCGGTTACGAGGATGACACCGATAGATGAAAATGGGGATGCCAGGATTTAATTTCATTTATTACGTGTGTTGTGTTTTATATTTTGATATCACCCCTCCCCCAACAAATGTGTTCACATTTCACGATCGGCACATTCATGAAACAAAGAATCCATTCGGAAATGTCACGGAGCGGTGCGGCGCGCGTGCCGGAGATGGGCTGCGGGAGAGATCTCTCCCGCAGCAGCAGCTTCTCTTTCCTAAACATCCCGTCAAGCGGCGTTTTCAGTCGTTCACACGTCCAGAGGTTACCTTTTGTTCGCGAGGGACACGTGGATTTAAATAGCGCCCGGAAAAACGAATTTCAAAAGTACCGGTCACATCGTTTTCGATGAAAGTGATGGGCTTTAGTTTTATTTAAGCCATCCAAGGTATTGCTACGGAATGTTTCGTTACGACATTGTGACTGCTCTTGGTAATACCTTAAATATATTTTCATAATTTTACAATTGCTCATTCATGAAAGCAACAAAAGTTATTTATTTTATGTCACACAACACAAACTTTTAGACCAGGTATTTGTCTTTTTTTGGGAAAGGAACACTCGGATCATT
Organism: Entosphenus tridentatus; assembly: GCA_014621495.2. Lineage (NCBI taxonomy): Eukaryota > Metazoa > Chordata > Hyperoartia > Petromyzontiformes > Petromyzontidae > Entosphenus > Entosphenus tridentatus. Next base: position 5,209,289 of record CM025644.2, on the reverse strand, counting down.
TCATATCATCGCTCAACGTGGTTTAGACATTCCTAAAATACGTTAATTTTTCCTTGAATTCATACAGATAAAAAATTACTAATATTAACGTGTTTTAAGTACCACCGTGCACGATTATCAGGTAAATTGCCAGGCGTTATATAATCTGTGCCTTCTGTCAAGTTATTTCACCCCCCTCCTACCAGTTAACAGATGGCATGGCCCACAAAGTGTCCACTCAGCAAATGGTACAGACTGGTGCAGTTGAACAGAATTTGTCACGGTGCAAAAACTGACACATTGCATAAGGTCATTGCAAGTTGGATAACCGATGGGGTTTTCAGGCTTGGTAACTGGAAATTGGGTAAGTTAATTGGTTGCAAAGTTTATTGTGTAGATTGTTACTTGGAAGCCTAGTTAGGAGGCAGATAAATTCACTTACTGTCATTCTGATTGCTTATCAAGGTCGTTGCTTGATTAAGCAATCATCTATGAGGCTGGTTAATTTATAAACTGCTCATTGCTGGTTGCTTGATCAATTAGGAGTTTGATTGCATGATTGGGTTCCAGGATCATGGTTTAATTTGGTAACCGGTCTTAAGGATGGGTTAATTGAGCAATTGGTCCCGGGGATGGTTAACGGCGTGAGTAATTGATGAGCAGTCCGCTCGCCTCGTAGCTTCGCTCGCTGGTTGCTCTTTAATCAATTGTACAATTCCGTAGGGGTCCCGACGTCATCGCAGGAGTGATGATCCGGCTGCCTGTTGCGCTGCAGGACCTCCAGGCCAACTCCATGCAGGGAGTGTTGCGTCACATGCCCTTGAACTGCTGCATTATGGCCGAGAGCTGCAGTGCTCGCTTGTTCAGAGCCGCCTCCTGCTCCCGCAGCTGGGCTTGCTGCACCACCAGGTCATCCTGCACAAAACACAAAGGTCCCCCGTGTGGACTTTTAACCTTCTCCCTTTCCGAGACGACTGTAAGTTGCAGGGTGTGCGTCCCGTTCACTGCTGGATCTCGGAAGACGCAAGCGGTTCGCCATTAATTGTATTTAGGGAGGCGTAGCGCCGTTGTTTTTAAAGACATTGTACTCACCGCAGAGAAGTGTAGCGACACGAATGCTGTGCTCTATGATAGCTGGCACCAGGCTGGTGCCACACGCCCTCTCGCATGGCCTTGTGGGAGCCGCCGTACAGATAAAGTTATTTTATTTCAGTTATTCGTCCGCTTCGGCAGTTGGGGCTGTTGCATCTCATCGGGGGATCGTCGAGGATTGCGGCGACTCGGGGAGGCCTTTGTCCTGACGTTGATTATTTATTAATTCAGTGTCTGCGTTTGACACCGTGATTCATAGAGTTTGGAGGTCATCACCGGTCAGATCATTAGCTTCCTCGGGAAGGCCCTGGTACCGATTGAGGGGGTTGCGATGGGAACGCTGAATCCACTGCTTCCCAACCGTGGATTGATCGTGGTTGGTGATGATGATGATGTGTGAGGTATAGAGGTGGTGTGGCTAGCACGACACCTGGCCGCCCTTATCTCCCCCTTTCCATATGCGTGTATGCCGCACCAGGTGCGCTATTTAGTCAGACTGGGGAAATTCCAGACGCGGTTCAGATATCACTCGCGACCACGGATGTTAGCTGAGGCTGGGAATTGGAATAACTAGTTGAGTTAATATTGCAGGTCACATGGCCACACAAATACAAAGATTCCCCATATAGCTTTAAACAGACTGTCGGGGCAAGTGCTGTTAGCGAGTACCTATGAAGGCGGCACGGCAAAAGGGGGTAAATAGCCAACACCACACTCGGCCGCCTTTGTCTCCCTAGTAGCAATATGTACACACCACACCAGACACTCATTTGAGGCTGTGTCAACCTAGGGGAGGCCCAGGACTGGTTAAGATAATTGTCACCGGTGTTGGACGTGAGCGGGAATCAAACCTGGGTTGCCAGGTTCGTAGTGAAGCGCGCTAACCGCTACACTCCCTCCCCACACACAGGGCCGGATTGAGGTTCTAGGCACTTCTGTTTCGTAGGCCTTCAGTGATAACTCGCTAGAGTTGTAACTGCTGCTGCTGCTGCCCCATGCTACTACCGCCGCTGTCACTGCGCTTGTTCCACGTGGACTTCGAATTGTGAAGGGGAGCGTTCTTTTTTAAACTAAAGCTGATTTTTTTAAAAATGTGTCTCCGACCAACCATAGGACAACAACGCTTGTCTTCCCCTTGCACTACTCTCTATTGAGAATGATATTGTGCGAAAAACACCGCTTGAAGATGATACTGCTAATTTTTCAATAAAAAAATCTCGAAAAATTCATCTCCGGTTTTAATTCCTCTCTCACCTTATGAACTCTGCCTCTTTGTATATACACTGTGCCTATCCATTGCTATGTAAATATATTTATTTAAGATATCTTATATACATTTTTTTATCATACAAACAAAAAAAACATGGTAAAATTTTTGTTTTTGTTGGCCCTTTAGTTTTTGTAGGATAATACGGCCCTGTCCACACACACACACAAAGACAAAGATCCCCCAGTATAGCCTCCACAGACTTTTGGGGCAAGTGCTGTTAGCAAGCAACGAACCACACAGACACACGTGTAATATAAATATACATATACACAAAGACACATGTATATACATACACAGACAGACAAAGATCCCCTGTATAGCCTTAACAATGTTGGGCAAGTGCTGTTAGCGAGCACCTATGAAGGCCGTCACGGCACACGAAGGGTTGGGTAGCCAGCACCACGCCCGGCCGCCTTTGTCTCCCTAGTGGCGATGTTTACTACACACCGCACTAGGTACTCATTTGAGGCTGAGTCGACCTAAGGGAGGCCCAGGACCGGTTCAGATCATCGTCACCGTTGTCGGCCATGAGCATGAATCGAACTCAGGCCGCCAGATTCATAGTGAAGCGTGCTAACCGCTACACCACCGCTCCCCACATGTATATACGCACACACAGACACACACATACACATGGTTACCTTGACGATGCACAGCTGCCGCCGCTCGGCGTCGTTCTCTGCCGCGCGTGCTTTGAGCCACGCCTCGTTCTGACTGCGGTGTCGCTCCAGCATCTCCTGCAGTTCCTGCCAGAGGCAAGGCAGAGGTCGCAACCGGGTACCCGATACCCGTACCCTACCCGATACCCGGCTACCCGTACCCGGCCGGGTACGGGTATCCGTTTGCGACCCTGGTGCGGCCGGGTACGGGTACGGGTAGGCCGTGAGTCACTGGTGAGTAACCGTTTGTCACTCATTTCGGATAGGGTACGGGTAGGGTACGGGTACCCATTTGCGACCCTGGTGCGGCCGGGAACGGGTACGGGTAAGGAATCAAAACCCGTTTGCGACCTCTGAGGCAAGGTGGGTGGAACGCCGCTCACCGTTACGTTATCGCTTCGCTCCCGTGCGGTGACGGATTGAGTCAAAACATTGGTCTCAGGCATTTGTAAACACACAAATTCGAGCTATGGGACATTTTTTTGGTTAAAATGGGTTGTGGGATGACAAACTGTGTAGCACGAGTCGCTAGATCTTCGATGTGACGACGTGTGAGCGTGATTTTGCTGTGCGATCTGATTTGACAATTTGGACCGGGTCCACAAATTAATTGGTCGGTGAGAAATAATCTTTGGTTGCTGCCGAATATGGGGACTTAATGCCAACTATGAGTGTACGGTAAATTTAAACGATGCAGCTTACACAGGTAATAGCATATCTTAATAAAAAAATATATATAACAAACAAAATACTCTGATCACATTTGCAATTTCCCCACTACAGACCGGTCCTCGGAATGGACCGGCCCTCCCGGGCATTTGCCCTCTGGACTGCCGTCCTATGGCCAGTTCAGGTCTCGCTCCCATGGGACGGATGGCTCTACAAATACGATCGCATCGGATCTTGAGGCTGACGGAGCTCAGAAATATATTTACGTACGGAGATGCACAACAGAGTGCTGCTTCCATTTGCTTTTCGCTCAGACGCTTGTGGCAAGAAAATAAGAAAGATACTTACTTTTTTTTTCAAATTCGGTACAAAACTCGATATTTCAAGAGCCGCAATTCTTATGAATACATACAAATATAAATACGTGGATTACGTCACGAAGCAGTCTGTGAAGAGCCGCGTGCGGCTACGGAGCCGCAGGTTTGCCGTCCTCTGATCCAGACTGTCAACCCCTGCCTCTGTAGGAGTGTCGCTTTTGCGTCCAATCTCAAGTGAAGTCGACCTTAGTTTCGTTTACACAGCGTGTGCCGCCTTCCAGGAACAAATGTGCCACTCTCAATTCGCCACCTTCACATCAACACGTTCCTTCGGAGTGGGCAGGTAGGAACTTGGTTGGACAGCGCGGCGTTCAGGGGGGGGGGCAGTTTGGATGAGTGGGCGTGTTTACCCTTCCCCCCCACCCTCCCCGATATCGTCAACCAATCGCGGCGTAGCTCGGTGTTCGGTGGGGAGGTGCATGGGTGGGCGGAATTCCGGATATGCACGACAGACAGACAGACAAATAATCCCTGGTGGGCAGTGTGGAACCTGTTGTTCCTACCTGTATTAACACTGTACTCACCGTAATATTAGACAATTCCAAGCAATATAGATTTATTTACATACTATCTACAACCTCTGCCTAATCCACTTAACCCTGGATGGCTGCATCAACTCCCACTACTTCCACAGGCACTGTTTCCACACGATTGGCTACGTATGGTGTGAAAAAAGTTCGACGCACATACATACGTACGTACATACGACAGCCCAGCCCCTCACCTCCTGCTGGCGCCTGTAGGTGACAGCGTACAGCGCCTTCTCCTCCTGCAGGACGAGCCGAGCCTGGGTCAACTCCGCACGCTCCCTGTAGAAATAAGTTCGCCGCATTTACTGGATCATCAAGTGAGGGAGACCTGTATTTCACCGCTCCCATTCCTCCTCCACCCCCCAACACCTCACTCACCTCCCCACACCGCCCCCCACCCCCCCGGTGAGACAAAGGCAACTAGGCATTGAATTGGCCATACCACCTCATCGGCCTTGAATAGGTGCTCGCTAACAACACTTGCCTCAGCAGTGGATAGAGGCAAGAGTCAATGATGTGTGTGTATATATGTATGTGTGTGGAAAGTGCTGTTATCTACTCTGTGTGGACCAGAGGTCTTGGGAGGTAGTTCTGTGACATCCATTTCCGTGGGCCGATCTCCATCATGAAAGGTTGGCACTGCTCTGCTAGAGATCCCAAACTCGCGTCTCGCGACGTGACGCCGATTTTGCAATCGGGATCAAATTGGGGAAAACATTTTAAAAAGCGAAACTATTTTTAATTTACCAGGCAAGGCCCACTGAGCTCAATAGCTCTTTTTCAGAAGCTACCTGGCAATCACAAATGATAGCTCAACACACTTGTGGAAATGTATTGCAGTAGCCAAATACTCTGAATGGAAGGAACCTGTTAAAAACATCAATTGCGATTTAATTCAAATAGCTGACATTTCACATTTTTTTTCCAACAACCGACAAACGCTGGACAAATTTGGCAGCAGATACTCTGCCCCCCACACCCCCCCCCCCCCCCCCCCCCCCTCCCCGTGCTGGTACTCACGCATTGAGTCGCCGGTGCCTCACGTCCAGGGCGTCCAGCGCCTTGCGGATGCCCTGTGCCGCCTCCGCCCGCAGTTCTGGGAAGGGCGGCTCTGGAGGGCACGACCCCTACACGTGCACACACAGACAGAGATGCCAGGAGCCCTAGCTGTGAGTCTATATGCTAGTCTGTGGGTTTAGATGTGACATCATGGGTCAATAAAGTAAGTCTGTGAGCCAATGTGAGTTTATTGGCATATATGTCAGCTTATGGCTCTTTACATAAGGCTGTGGAGTATATATGTGAATCTATGGGTCTATATCAGTGGTTCTTAACCTTAACTGGAGCCTGCACCCCTTTGGTTCTCAGAAAAGGCATCTTGCACTCCCAGGGAGTGCGTGCACCCCAGGTTAAGAACCACTCGTCTCTTTGGAAGTATATGGTAAGTATGGTCTATATGTAGGTCTATGGGCGACGGTGGCATAGCGTGGTTGGCATGGAACCTTGCGCAATGAATGATATGGGGTCGCCTGTCCCATTTCCCCTCCGCCAACACCGATTCATAGCCCAGCATGTGGGCCCCTCTGGCCCATGCGCCCCGATGCAGTTACACCGCCTGTGCACACTCGACAGCTACGCCACTCGCCACGCCGCTGCTGCTGGTGGAGCTGGCTATCAGTGTGATGCTGGTGGTGTTGATGGTGCGGCGTTGGTGGTGCGGCGTTGGTGGTGCGGTGTTGGTGGCATACGGGAGGAGTGGGGGAGGAGTCCGTGCTGGCCTGCTTGGGTGGCTCGCTCAACTCGTACTTTACTCTCGGAATTCGTGTCGGTATGAAACTGTAACATATCATCATCATCATCATCTTATCTACATTATAATCTCACTTTTAGCTACACCATCATCATACCTCCATCATCATCACTATTAGCTCCACCATCATCATCACTATTAGCTCCAGCATCATCATCATACCTCCATCATCACCGCACCTCTGATTAGCACGGTTGGTGAGGTTCAGTGCGAAAGAAGTTCAACATACGTACATCATCCTCGCCGTTTCATTATCATGTCTCCATCATCCTCACCATTAGCTTCTTTATCATCATCATTTCTCCATCAGCATCCTCATCTTTTAGCTTCACCATCATTGCTGTGATCATAATCTCAACCCACCTGGTGTTTATTTCCTGAAGCCCCATCTCCGACAGGATTTCCTTCATCACTGCACACACGCCATCACACCACGGGCAGGGGCACGCGTGTTGCTCGTGTGTCTTATTTATCGAACCAAGCCACGTCGCAGTCAAACCCCACATTCACATACTGTAGACCAACAACTTGGCTGTATGTACTGCAAGTACGTTGAACTACTTTCACATCGTACATAGCCAACCGTGCTAATCGGAAGTGCAGGGGAAGGACAACAAACCGAACACAAAAATCAGTTCTCAAGAAAAAAGCAGTTCTGGCATACATATTGAGTTCATCAGTGTCAAAGAAATGCGGAATCCACCTCATTTGAGGTGGATTTAGGAATTCGCTTCGGGTGGCATTCAGCAAGGACACAACAGGGGTTGTGCAAAGGGTCAATGCTTGACCTTTCCCTGCCCCCGTGTAAAATGCCAAATTGGAGTAAAGTCATCAAATTCTATCGGCCGCACTGTATTGGCTGCAGAGGCCCAACCATTATAAAAACGCCCTCGTCTCATCCATTTGCATTCAACGATTCACCTCCCCAGAGATTTGAAGAACGTTCACGATTTGAGTCAAGAATCCATTTTGTATTCGTGTTTGCAATGTATGTTGGACTTCTTTCTCACCGTACGTAGCCAACAGGGATAATCGTAGGTGCATGGTGCGTCGTGTGTGTAGCATAGCAGTTCGCGCGCTGTGCTACGAACCTGGCGACCCGAGTTCAATTCTCGCTCACGGCCAATACCAGTGATGATTATATCTGAACCGGTCCTGGGCCTCATCTAGGTCGACACAGCCTCAAATTAGTACCTAGTGCAGTGTGTGTAAGCATCGCCACTAGGGAGACAAAGGCGGTCGGGCGTGGTGCCGGCCACCAACCTCCTCGTGTGCCATTCCGGCCTTCATAGGCACTGCTCGCTAACAGCACTTGCCCCAACAGTATGCTAAGACTATACGGGGGATCTTTGTCTTTGGTGTATGTTGTGATGTGCCGTGTCACCCACGTGGCTGCCGGTCCGAGGGGTTGATGAGCCGCATGGCCTTGACGTCGTTGCACTCCCGCTGCTCGTTGATCCCACCAAACACGTACAGCTGTGGACACGGCCTCGTTAGCGCAAACCAAACGCTCCCCTTGTCATCGGTCGCTGTCGTTGCGCAGCATGGCGCATTGAACAAGAGGCACAGCCATGTTGCCGGGACGTGTTACGATCAGATTCAATTGGCAACCTGGTGTCGGCGCTGCAATAGAGGTGGTGGCTGAGGTTGTCGTGGATGAGCAGTAATGGAACTGTGGTGGATTAGGGGTATTGGAGGTGACGAGGGTGGTATGTGGTGTTGCTGCTGGTGGTAGTGCAGTTATCTTTGGTTAAGGTGGTGAGGCTGCAACTGGTAGTGAAGGTGAGTGGCGGCGACGATGGTAGCGGTGTTACAGCTGGTGATGGGTGTCGCTACTGGTGGTGAAACTGAAGCAGGTGATGACTAATTCTGGCGGTGGTTGTGGTAGCAGTGGAGTGGTTGTCGTGGTGATACTGCTGCTGCTGCTACTGCTGGTGGTGATGACGGTGGTGGTGTTGTGTGGTGGTGGTGTTGCTCTGGTGGATGTATACACACGTGGCCATGCAGAATGAACACCGTGTGGCTGTGTCTCTGTTCCGGTGCCAGCCCCATGTACAGCGGCACCTTCCACTTCATCTTGGCTGCGGGCATCGACAGAGACACCACGACAGAGCTACACACAACAAGTGCCTGTGCGCCAACTTAAATGTTGGCAATGCTGTCATATTATTGTAATGGAGGAAGCAGAGATGATTATAAGAGTGGACTGATGAATGATAATAAACAATGATAATCGATTATTATTGATTAATAACGATCATCTTGATGGATTTAGTGATGATAATGCATTATTGATGTGGATGTGATGATGCTGATAATGAAAAAGATCAATGATGATGGTGATGATGGTGGAAATGATTGATTAATGGGGATTTAGTCATGGTGACGATCACCATCATCACATGATGGACAAATGGATGATGAAGGTGATGATGATTCATGATTATGATGAGGGCTTCACCGAGGCTGAGCTTGTGGAGGTCACCCAGCGATGTGCCATCTGTGCCACGTGTTCCTCCAAACACGTAAATATCCTACGCGCGGGCACAAGGACCAACACAACGTCTGTACAACCCCGTAAATTCTAGAGGCCATAATTGTTGGTAAGCACCTATTAAGGGGTGCCATGGTGACGAAATCTTAAATACGTCACCTGGTGTACAGGAGGTCGTGGGTTTCATCCCAACCCTGATGCCTGTATATTCGGAGTTTGCATGCTCTCCCCGTGGTCGCGTGGATTTTTCTCCGGGTCCTCCGTTTTTTTCCTCAACATTTGGAAACATGCGTTTAGAGTATTTGCCTGATATAAATTTGCACGTGATAAGCCACTTCGTTGAGCTATCATTTGCAATAGCCAGGTCGCTTCTGAAAAAGAGCTACGTAGCTTAGTGGCCCTTACCTGGTAAAATAAAAATAGTTTAATAGTAGTTTAACAAAAAAGAATTACTAGTAGTTAATAAGAATTAGTTTAATAGTTTTTTTTTAAACCTAGACCAGCATCCCCCACTTGCAACGGGGTGGTGTGGTCAGAACGGCACGCATCCATCCGCCTTATTAATCCAAACAGACTGTTGGGGCAAGTGATCTTAGTGTCTACCTATTAAGGCCAGAACGGCACATGCGAGAATGGAGTGGTTGGATTCACGCACGGCCATCTTGGGTCTCCGCAGGACTGATATTGTTCAAACACCACTACAAAGAAAAAGACCCCCCAGTATAGCCTTAACAGACTGTTGGGACAAGTGTTGTTAGCAAGCACCTATGAAGGCCAGAACAGCACAGGAGGGGATGGGTTGGCTAGCACCACGCCTGGCCACCTTTGTCTACCTAGTGGCAAAGTTTTTACACATCGCACTAGGAACTTAATTGAGGCTCACGTGCTCACTGAAACAAGGCAACAAAGTCAAAAGTCCCCTGTATAGCCTTCACAAACTGTTGGGACAGCCCAGCACGGTAGACCTAGGGGGTGGGTGGCCAGCACCACGCCCGGCCTTTTTGTCTCCCCAGTGGCGATGTTTACACATCGCACAAGGTACTCATTTAAGGCCGAGTCGACCTAGGGGAGGCCGAGGACCGGTTCAGATAATCGTCACTGGTGTTGGCCGTGAGCGGGTATCGAACCCGGGTCGCCGGGCTTGTAGCACAGCGTAACGCTAACCGCTACACCACCGCTCCTGGTGTGCACTCATTCAGTGGCTGGCAAGTCAACAGAATCCCGACGTGAACACGATGCACCAGATACTTGTTAGGTTGACCTAAGAAACAGGCAGGCGAGTTTAAGACACCATCTGTTGGGCGTGTGCGCATGACCAGCTGTAGAATCTGCTGTAACATCACTCGCTCACACTGGGCTGTTAGTGAGCAGCCCAGAGAGTCTGTGGGTCAGCACTACTCCAAGTCAGCTTTGTCTCCGTAACACTGATGTTTACACGCCGCAATAGGCACTCACTGGCCTGTGTAGAACGCGGTGGCTGCATAATAGCAGCGGAGTGCACTGACGCGGTGACTTTTTTTAAATTAAATTGTCTTAGCAGCTCGGTGGTTGGAAAACGAAGCGGACACAGAAGCTCTTGACCTGTGCCGCTGCGTTATTTTTTGTCGGTTTACTCAACGCGTGACGTAGGTTCAAAAGTTCATGGATGAGAGGTGGAGTGAGGGGTTTTAGCCTGTCGCGTAGAGACTCGTCAGCAGTAGCTGGGTGGCGCGGGGGGTGGAGGGAGCGATACGATGTCACTGCTGAGATCCTGGGTTTAAGTGCAGCAAGGTCTCGTATCTATCACTAATGTGTACAGTAGATAACTTTTGTCAATCCACTGCTGTAAGAGGGCCTCCCCATGCCATGCGGATCATGGTCGTGTTTTGACCATAGTTCATGCTCGACGGTTCTGGTTGGTCAAGGCGGGTATCATAGACACGGAGAGCATAGAAATTGCAGTACAAGTCGATTTTTCCTCCACGGTGCTCTATTACCTATCGCATAACATAGCCCCAATACCACCGATGATATCCCGGTGTGCACGGTGGTCATCCATCCTAGCACTACCCAGGGTTAACCATGCCTATCTTCTGAAATATGACGAGACCGGATACATTCCAGGTTATTTGGTCACAGGAGTGTCACAACATGGCTGCACACAAAAAGAATACGCCCAACTTTTCAAATTTGATGTTTCACTTAAACAACCGTATTTCCAGATCTGAGGGTTGTTAAATATTTTGGTTGCGATAGTCACGTGACAAACGCCTCCAATAGCATTACTTGATTTGCTCAAAGAAAGTCCGGATCTCAAGAAATCAGTTTTTCAGGCGGGTTCTTCTGCATTGTTGATGTTTTCCCAATTCTGTTCATGATGAACGTTTCATTAATGCACAGAAGAATAATTTAAAAAATACGCATATGAAGGAGTAAAAATGAAAGTGCTGCACAGATGGATTAACATTTCAATCAGGTGCTTTGCAATAATAATAATGTTTGCTGCCAGTGGAGTCCATCGTGTGTATGCAGGCAGTGCAACTACAGAGGGGCCACTGACCATAAGAACCCACGGACCACAGGAAGCATTTCATCCCTTGCACCAGGACCCGTGCCAACCAGGCTATACCACTGTGGCCTATAGAGACCCATAGCTTCACAGAGAGACTAAAAGATTTTCATAGTTTCTATGTACAGTCTGTTGAACTTCTTCCGCACCGTACGTAGCCAACCGTGTTAATCGGAGGTGTGGGGGAAGGACAACAAACTAAACACAACCATACATCTAACGATTGTCTTATTAGCAAGGCAGCTGCACAGTGGCAACAGCCTAATCACCCCAGGAACAGAGCCTTGACCTCGGAGTATTTAGAAGGAGGCGATCTGGAGATCTCATGGAGCTCGTTGCAGTGTCAAAATGTATCAATTTCTGTAAGTATTGTGGGCCTAACCCATTGAGTGCCATGGTGGCGAGATGTTAACTCCCTCGCCTGGTTTACGGGAGGATATGGGTTCGATTCCGACCCTGACGCCTGTATATTTGGAGTTTGCGTGTTCTCCTCCCGTGGTCATGCGGATTTTTCTCCGGGTCTTGTAGTTTTTATCTCCACATTTAAAATCAATATCAATCGATTAGAGTATTTGGCTGCTATAAATGTCCACGTGATACGCCATTTCATTGGGCTATCATTTGTGGCCAGGTCGCTTCTTAAAAAATAGCTATGGAGCTCAGTGGGCCTTACCTGATAAAATTCCAAAAGAAATAGTGAAATATTGTGGCGCTAACCCGTTGAGAGTGCCTTGTAGGTCAACTGGAGGATGCACACACACACACCTTGTCGTGGTGCGATGTCAACGAGTGGCAGCCTCGACCACAGGGGGGCTCGCCTCGCACCTCGCACGCACTCCAGGAGAGCGTGGCTGCAGCAGCAGCAACAACAAGACACAGATTAGTGCTGGATATTTGATTCTTGACAATGTAACATTTTATAAGGGGACTTGTCTGTTGTCTTGGTGTGGTCTGGGACTGTTTGTGCTGTTCTTTTACTGCCTTCCCCAAGCTTGGGAATTGAGGTACTAATGCAATTTTAACTTGTAAACTTTATAAAAACCACGGTGGTTGTCAAGGGGGCCCCAAATCGTAGCTTTGGCTACCAGGAGCGGGGGGGGGTCCAAAGCACCCCCTGCCCACACGCTGGTTACCTCCTGCTGTCATTCCATTCCGCTGCCCACCAAAGTTGCCATAGTAACTCATGGCTAATGCTTTGCCGGTGATCGTTGCCAGCAACAATTGCTCTGAAATTGCCCTATCGGATCAAGGCTTGACTGGCTCTCAGGGGTTATTGTAGGCCAATTATATGACAAAGAAGTCAAGGATAATTATTAAACACAATTCAATTTGTGTATCCTGAGCCAAAAACATATATTTTAATAAATGTATCATCCATGCATTGTTGCACGCCTCGTAAATAGGTTCGTACCAAATACATATATTTATACCGTAGCTTAAGATTTTAAAAATACACATTAAAAGATCAGCATAATTAAATGATACACAGCGTGCCTGTTGCGCAGTGCTGACCCACAGCCGTGGTTGTAATTACGGTCCATGACCTTTGCAAGAGGTCTCATCAGTGGCAGACCCAAGGGGTGGGGCTCAGGGGGTTATTGACCCCATCACCCACCCCCACCATGGTGGTTGGCTCACTTTGCTCCCAACTCGCCCGCTTGAGTTCGATTCCCAGCCATGGATAACATCAGTGGCGATTATCTAACTGGTTTCGGCCACCCCCCCCCCCCCAGGTCGACTCAGCCTTAAATTAATATACCTAGTGCAGGGGTCGGCAACCAAAATAACAAGAGACTTTTTCTTCAAATTCGGTCAAAAAAAGTACTGTCAATAGCAGCAGTGCATGTGAATACAAGACGGTGGGTTCTTAATAAATAACGTCACGAAGCCGGCCCCTGACCTCGTGTGACGTGTAAAAATCAGTTCTGGGGAGATAAAGACGGCCAGCCATGATACACGGCCACACCACCCTTTCGTACGCTCTGTGCCGCCCTTGATAGGAAGAACTCGCAAACAGCACTTGCCCCACCAGGCTATGTGGTCTACATGGGAGATATTTGCCTTTGTGTTGTTTGTAGCGTGCGTACCTGTGTCGAGGACGTACACGTCACTGTAGGACACTTTGTCGCTTCCTCCGATCCCTCCGAATACGTAGAGTAGCGTGCCAACAGCTGTCATGCCATGGTCACACCTGTCAAGCACATGCGACCGCCCGGTGTTTTATTTAGTCAGCATTGTTGACTTTGGTCACAGCCTTTGTCTAAATCAGTGGTCGGCAAGCCTGCAGCTCCGGAGACTCATGCGGCGCTTTAATGAGGACTGCTGCTTCGTGACAGTCATTTATTAAGGGCCAGCGTCTCGTATTCAACAAGTGCATTGCGCGCTCTTATTACAGCTTTGTTTTTTTACAAAAATGGCTCTTTTTGTTATTTTGGTTGCCGACCCCTGGTCTAAATTAAGATAATTTGTGGATGATTCGTCAAGTATAAGTCGGTGGATTTAATTCAGGCATTCTCTTAGTCTACTTGACTAAAGCGACCAAACACTCTTTTGTTAGTACATGAACTGATAGGCCAGAGACATCGTGGAGCATCTCTCTGGCTGCTGTATTTATGTGCTGTGAATAAGGCGCATTACCAGAATCTTCGTCTGTTATATATTTTTCCTTTTAAGGCCACGGTGTTATCAACAAATGCGTTGCGTTGTTTTGTGATTTTAAGTTCATTGTGCATGTGCAGCACTGCAAATGCAGCTGCATCGCCAAATAATGTTATCTATGTTGATGCGAGGGTTGTGCAATTTCCCCCAATATCAATATTATAACCAAGCCGGCTAATCAGTGAACTCGGTAAATCTTAATATATACATGTAGCCATTTATCAAGGTTGAACATCTTTAGTGCACTGCTGTCTCGAATCACGTTCTAACATTATCTTAAGTCTGCACCTTCATTCGGACTCGTTAATTTAATCTCTTCACAGTCGGTCACGCATTGGTCTTTGGTGGGAAGTCATAGTCTAGTGGTGATGGTGGTGATGATAATGATATTAGTGGGTCGTTGTCATCATTGTACTTGATTTTTATCGACTCATAGTGAACACTGACTTACTTTTCAAAAATGTATCACTAATCTTTTTTGACAACATTAACAATGCATGTGACCGGGTATGCACTACACAAACAACCTGCTTCTAGTGTTCCCGAATGTCCCCCCCCCATTTGTCGGATTACATGGTGAAAAATCAACCAGCGTCTCCCATCACCGGTCGTGGGTGGGGTTTAGTCAGCGGTGTGAGATGTGAATTTGGACCAAAGGATATGCATAGATTGTGAAGTCGGAGGATACCAGGCGCTTTGCAATCCGGGCGATTCAATTATATTTGGTCATCGGCGAAGGAATCTAAGCAGGCTTGAGCCTGGAAAGTGTGTGGATGGGTGCGGGGAGAGCGGTAGTCTAGCTCACGGCCAACACCAGTAACGATTATCTAAAATGGTCGTGGGCCTTCGCTAGATCAACTCCGTCTCAAATGAGTACCTGGTGCAGTGTGTACAAACATCGCCACTGGGGATACAAAGGTGGTCGGACGTGGTGCTGCCACCTACCGCCTCGTGTACCATTCCGGCCTTCATACTGTAGGTACTCGCTAACAGCATTTGCTCCAAGTCTGTTAAGGCTATACGGGGGGTCTTTGTCTACTCAGCATACCACCGGGTGTTATAGGCTGCTGCGTGGCTACATTGCGGGCAACAGCAGGAAGTGCAGCAAAATCCATTGTTGAACTGTTCCATGCTCCCAAGGCCCCTTCCCGCATAACGAATATGGTAGAGTATGGTCAAATAACCCCCACGACCCACGCGATGTGGGGACTGACAAAGGGCTGTGAGGTTTACGCTTTAGAATGAGTTCCTGGTGCGCTGCGTGCACATCAGCGCTTTGGAGGCAAAGGTGGACAGACGTAAATCACAACAGCCACAACGACTCCCTCGTCGTGTGCCTTGCCTGTCTTAATAGGCGCTCGGTAACAACTCCCACATCCACATGTTGCACACTCGAAATCAAGGACGTGGGCAGGTGCTCCAAATCGAGGGCAAACACATTCATTGTGGTTAATCTGTAAAATGCACCAGCACGTGTGTCACACACAGCAATTCTTCCGAGTCGCCATTAACCATGTAGCTGTTGTCCAAGTGCGGTTTATTCAATAACCCTGCCAGCCACCTACAGGCCCAACTCAGTCATCACATGCTGCTGTACACACGTGCACATCAGGACTTTCACAGAACCACACTTTACTCCCTTGCTGCACAAGGAAATAATTATAAGAGTGATCCGTTCCTAATGTGCCACACACAGTCTTCGTGGCTGTAGACCGTCGAGGATATCTCTGTGGTAGTGAGTCACAGCGCTTGCGAGTCACCACACTTGACGATGCTTGGAAAGCCAAGGGAGTTCGCAAGAAGTTTACGAACAAACATCTCCTAAGAGACCCGATAGCTACAATCCCTGGCTACGATCTTCCGTCACTCCTTATGGGCCACAAACTCTAAACCCTCATCCGCACACACAAACAATGGCAGATGCGGATACTTCATGATGGCAAAAAATGGAAAATGCAAAAATAAAAACTCTCTTGCAATGTGTGGCGACTGTGGGCTCCACCCAGAACAGACCATGGAACATACAGCGACTCAATGCCCGATTCACAAATACAAGTGAACATATTGGCAGTACACCGGTGCAGCGTAACACACCGGTCTTTATAAAACAGTCTGCTGATGTCGCCGTTGCCCTTGAGTGGGCTGCAGGCTCTCCATCAGAAGTTGCACTAAGATTCAGCAGCTGCTTTCCCATTCGAACTTGTGACATCATGAGTCGTAATCTTTTGATTCCACCGTCCGCCAAGAAATTATTCTGGAAATTCATTGAGGAACCATTCGACCAAGTCTAGGGCAAGAGTACAATTCTGCCTTTGGAACATGGAACCAATCTTCATCAGGCTGGGTGCTGCTATATGGCAACAGGCTGTGAAGCTTCGTGTTCAGCTGCTCATAACGTTCATCTTATGACTTCTTCGACATCACAAGAACTGATTTTGACGCACACCCCGCAAGATTTTCTGACCAGGGTTGTGAATCACGGTAAAATAAATAATTGTTGCGAAAAAGTAGCTTTTTTTATGCCACGCACCACCGGTGTGCCGCCAATACGTTCAAATATGGAGAAGGATAAAGAGACATCAGAGCACGATACATTGTCCTACTCCGGACGCAATGGTCTGGCTCAACCACCCACGATGTAAAATAATATTTGTTGCTCTGCATCAGGAGTCGGTAACCAAAATGACAAGAAGAGCCATTTTTGTTTTTAATTCTATAAAACACCCCCCCCCCCCCAATATTTAAAGATCCACCACTGCGTGTGAACAACATCACAAAACAGTCCTGAAATAGCCGCCATGCGGCTCCGAAGCCGCAGGTTGCCGACCCCCTGTTCTACATCAACATCAGCCACACGGAGGAGGAGGAGGAGTCGCAACACGCTCGCTGCCCTCGGTGAACATAGCAACGGACCTGTGAGAGACGAGCTATTGTGGTTGCATGGGTGCTGTGTGTGCGCGCGCATGTACTGAGTTATCACGTTCCCCCTCTAAACGCTTGTGCTGATTAATAATTTACTGGACACGAGGGAGAGGTGGTTGAGCAAAGGCACAATGTGGCTGCGTTTCTCATTCCGTCCAACTTTTTTTTCTACATATATACTTGCTGAAGTTCACGCCCAAACTCATCCTGGGTCAGTAATCCCGGCCACGATCATAATTCTAATTTCTCAGATCTATAATCGTGATCTACGATTGCAAAATTGTCAAGACGTTCATTGAAATGTAAATTAATAAGCAGTGGAGGCTTCTGTTTCATCACCGATACTGTGGCACACATCTTGCCATCAACCACTGGGCCTTCCACCCCAGTTTTCCACGAAGGTTCAAGTAAAAATCGATTTAAAATCGATCATTCCACTCGTGTGTGTAAGGATCTGATTTACATGTTTTGGAAACGTATTCAAACTACTACAGGTAGTCCTCTACTTACGATGGAGATGCGTTACGACGACCCCATCGTAAGTCAAAAATATCGTAAGTCGAAGATGGCCTAGCTTACCCACGAGTCTTAAAGAATGGTGATAATTTAGCAAAACAGAGCAATTTACAGTACCGTACTGTATAAACTATATACTGTATGTATTTATTAATTACAATACTGTATTGCACAGTAAAATGTAACGTAAAAAACAAGGTAAATTCCTAGCCTACCTATATGAACTGAAATTTAATAGAAAGGTGGGAGATGCGTACATCCCGGCAGCGTCCCAATGTACAGTATCGTACCTCGTACGCTGCTGCTTTTGCCTGCCATGCGAAATTTTTAATATTTTACAATTTTGTCGTATCGCTATCGTAAGATCCAAATGTCGTAAGTCGGACCATCGTAACTCGGGGACTGTCTGTATATGCCAATCTACCTTCAGGTTAAATGGATTGAATGAGACAGATCATACACGTGAGACAGCGAAACGAGACAGGGAAGCATCTATTCTTCAATGGAATCATGTCGCATAATCGTGGCAATCCACTGAATCTGTGAAGGCTGGTGGCAGGGGAGAGGCGTTGATCATTGTACGTACCTAGTTTACATCTCATGTAGCCACCTGTGCTCATTGGAGGTGCGGCGGGAAAGACAACAAACTAAACACCAAAAGGAGTTCTAAAAGAAATGTGTGTATGTTGAACTTCTTTCGCACCGTACGTAGCGAACAGTGCTAATCGGAGGTGCGGGACAAGGAAAACAAACTAAACACAAAAAGCAATCCCTAAGAAATTAGTTTCCAATCTATATTCAATAGTGCATAGCTCCAGTGGCTTCCTAATATCGGAATGAATGGCGTTCCGGAGGATAGCTGCAGGAGCGCATCTGAAAACGCGCGATGCAATGACCAATGCAGCGTCCGATGCCCAGCAATGCCTAGCTTTATAAGCATGGCATCTGTCATCGTCTCAATGGTGACACCCTGTGTGAGAAAGAACACCGGGTGGTTGGGCGGGGGTGTTGCGAGAGAGGCAAGGGGGTGGCACGGTGCCTCGAGCCTTCACTGTTGTGGAGTTACCTTGGGGATGGAGCGACGCCGAAAGTGTGCACGGGTGTCCAGGTGAGAGACACTGCCATATGTCGCGAGTTGTCGTCGGGTGAGCGGACAGGGGTAGGGAGGGAGGCAGGGCAGTGGCGGTTAAGGTATTAGTCATGCTGAATAAATAACGATACTTCCACTTATGGCCCCCGTGTTTGTTAGCAGTCTTGACTTTGTTTCCTTATATTTTTGTCTTTTTCTACACTTTTATCCCGACTAGGTTATCGGCATCATGTCATGAGACGAAGTATCCATTCAGAAATGTTGCAGAGCAGTGCAACTCCTTTCTGGGAGAGAGCGGCCCAAGGAAGCGGATACCGTAGCACTACCGCTGAGATCCCTTCAAGCAACCTCTCGTCTCCACTGCAGGCAACAGGACTTTCCCACTCGCTCTGTCACTGACAATAATGATCATTGCATGACAGCCGAACCGATATTTTTAATTCTGAAGAATCAAATTTAATGCAATGAGTTTTTGTTTTTTTGTAAAGTAATTGGTGACCGGGCTGAGACCATAACCTCGCTACACTTAAGAATGCAGTGTTAATCTTATAGGAGGCTACCCGGATTTGAACCCAGGAGCTCAGCGGTACCAGCTGAGTGCTCCGAGCCAACTAGCCACTTCAAGGATCATCTTTACTCGACACGCACAAGCCTAATCGCAACACCCCACCCCCCTTTGCAGGCCAGTGCTGCGTTCACCAATGTGCAAACATAGGGACAGCTACCACGGGGGGGGGGGGGGGGGTCCCCTTGCGTGCACTCACACGTACCCGTGTTGAACTGGAACACGTCGTTGCACGCCTGGCCTCCCCGCACACCTCCCATAACGTAGATGTCGTCTCCCAGCGCCGCCACGGCTGGGCAGAGGGCACGGGGGGCCAAGCCGCCTCCGCACACCTTCTCCCAACTCAGGGAATCTGCTCGCAAGAGGCACGCGGGGCAAGAGGCGGAGGCGTTAGCGCGGCCTCGCTGTGCTAACGGCATGCAAGCCACACTCTGGAACACGGGGGGTGTCGTCCTATGCACAGCAATGCACAGGTACTTTGTCATTTTAATTTTCAGCTTTTCAAGCTGTGAACTTGAACGGCAACCGAGGGGAAGACCTAAAGCCAGATGGTTGGTGATAATGATGAGACTGTGAGAGCGGGTCATTGGAGGTCAGGAGTTGACTCCGCTTCCTTTCATCTGCGTGATCTCATTGCTGTTGCGGTAGTGAAGTGTGGTGGCATTAATGTCATTGGCTATGATGATCCAGACCTTGTTGATGTGACTTCAGAAATATCTCCCCAGAGATCTTTGTTTTCACGGAGGTGTGTGCACGCGTTCGTGCATGCGCGTGCACGTGCGTGGACGTGTGTGCATGCGTGAACGTGCTCACCCAAGTGGAAGCGGAAAACCCCGATGAGCGCTTCACTCGCAACCAGCGAAGCCTGGCCTCCAAAGAGATAGAGAGCACCCCGAACCGCACTGCACACACGCACGCGCACAGAGAGCGCACGTTCAGCCTTAGAGGCTGCTGGAGCAGCCTTACTTGCTGGGCAGGACTACACCTGGCGACGTTTGTTTCCCCAGCACCGGTGCTTACACACAGCAGCAGGTACTCATTTAAGGCTGAGTTAACATAGGGAATGTCCAGCACCAGTTCAGATATCGCTCTGCAATAATTACAGCCATGGTTGGGAGTTGGATTGGTTTAGATCGCAGGGGTGTGGTACCGCAGTTCGCTAACCACTGTGCCACCTCTCACCAGGCACACAGATGCAGACACGCGCACACACAGGCATGGCTCACGATATTGTTATATACTAATGAGATGCATTGATACTGGTAGGAACCTCCTGGTTACACCAGCCCACAGGGGATTATTGTGTCCGTCGTGCAGGGAGGGGCTGGGTAGGGAGGGAGGGGCTGGGTGGGGAAGGTGGGGAGGGGCTGGGTGGGGAGGGTGGGGTTGGGTGGGGGGTGGGAGGGGTGGGGTTGGGTGGGGAGGGGCTGGTTACCCCGTGGTACCCTTATAAAACTCAACGTTTAACCTACTCACGCCGGCTTGTGACCGCCCTCACAGTCGGGCATATTTGCGGAATACACCACGCCGCCGTTGACAACTGGCCATTGACCGAGCAACCCAACGTTCCTACCAGCTCCCTCCGCAGGAATGTGTTTAAACGGCCTTGCTGTTCTAAGTCACGGCTGATCAGGTTGGTTGGGGTGCGAGGTGGATTGAGATGGACTCGAAAGAAGTAAGGTTGTACGGTGCAGTACAACGTCTCATACCTGACCGTCACGTATCCAGCCTGATCAGTTAGCCACCCAAACCCAGTGCTGTACGTGTGCATAGTGTCACTGCCATTTGCGATCGATGTTCAAAATCCGATTTTTTCATGTACAGCAATGTATGTTACATAATGGGACCTTTTTGGGCAGTGTCAAAGTTTGAAAAAAATAAGAATAGGGTTTACCTTTTCTGGCAATAAAACAGGTGTTAAGACGTTCAAACACCGAATAGAAACATTTTGCAAGGAATCATGTCTGCATTAACCACACGTACTTGTGGTGAACATGCAAACAATGCAAACAGAACATTTGTTCTGATAATATATGCATTGTCTTTAAAACTGATTGGTCTACACCAGAGACAGCCTTCTTCCTCGTCTCACCAGTGTCAGACCAGCGAACGCCTTTTAGCGTTATCTGGTCCTCTGGTCTTTAGGGACTAGGCCCTAAAGAAAGCTGTCTGTTGTAGAACAATCAGTTTCAAAGACAATGCATATATTATAATCAGAGCATGTTGTCTTTGCATGTTCTCACCACAAGTACGTGTGGGTAATGCAGACATGAATCGTTGCGAAAAGTTTATATTTGGTGTTTGAACATCATAACACCTGTTTCATTGCCATAAAGGGTAAAAGATATTATTTCCTCAAGAAATGTATTTAGTGAATTCTTAATCTTGCATACATTCGCTTGCGTCTAAAGAACATGTTTACGATCAAAGCGATGACAGGTGAGTAAAAGAGCTCGTCGGGAAGATACTTCCCCAGCCGGAATAAGTTTATCTTCCCAGACGTTTCGACAGTTTGCACTTAATTTTTGGTGCTATAACCTATTTGTGCAGAGTGTAAACTGTCATTTGCTATAGGTGTTCACGTATCCTGACCATTTCACGTATCTATCAATACAAGGCCGTAGCCATGGAGTCAACATTGGGGGGGACCAAATCTTCCTGGGGGTTTGGGGGTCCCCCACCAGAAAAAAAATCTAAATTTGAAAACAAATTTCCTGCCTAAAATATAAAAAAATTCACTAACACATAGGATGGACTTTTTTTTTACAATAATATCTCAGTGCATTTATTGTTTCATTGTATGTAATGGCAGAGATTAGGGATTAATAAAGTACAACCATAACCACAATCATATAAACTGAAATCTATTTATAGAAATATATTGGGGGGAACATTTGGAGCATATTTGAATATATATTATAATTACAGCCTTACATTGTGCACGGTATTGCAGGAGTACAAGGGGCAGCTGTTGTCATGTAGAGACATTCGTAAATGTATTCTTTGCAGTATATTGTTGCGTGCATTATAGTTCTGTACTATTCTCGATGGTGTGGAAATGTGTTCAGGAGTTGAATACCCAGTCGCCACAACGAGAGGGCTTCAAGAAATATTTTTTCGAGTTTTTGCTATTGCTCCTCCGTTGAAGGAGCGCAGACTACAATGGTTTACTGCACGGTCCATAGTTTTGTTGGCATGGTCACAGTCGCACTGCTGTGGTTTTTCCTTAATTTTCCTTTCATGAAGGAGATGTTGCGCATCGACCTGTTGATGTTCTCATGTGGTTGATGGTTACACCAGTGTCTTCGTGAAGAAATCTGAAATCCAGGAGGTGCGATGTTCGAGTTGTACAGGTGGATATGTGACACGGTCCAATTTTTGGAGCTTCAGGAGTTTAATTCCCAGTTTCTGAATATTTTTTAAGGGATCTCCCCAAAAAACATGTTCCATGTTGGACCGGTATATGCTTTTCGGTTTCCGAACAAATAAATAATAAGGTCGCACTCATTATACACAAATTTCTTGCTACAAATGAACCACAATACCTTGCTAATCTCATCAAGAAGCATAAATCATCACGTGAACTCTGGTCATCCTCGCAGCAGCTTTTGGATAACCATCGAACATAGACAGTCACCGCATCGCACGCTTTCAGATGCACTTCCGCGACCGTCTGGAAAGCTCTTCCTTCCGATATTAGGAAGCCACTAGAGCTATGCACTTTTAAATCTGGATAGAAAACGAATTTCTTTAGAACTGCTTTTTGTGTTTAGTTTGTTGTCCTTCTCCCATACCTCTGATTCGCATGGTTGGCTACATACGATGCGAAAGAAGTTCAACATACATATTATATCTAGCTATGCTACTTCCATGACACAATGTACCTCTCACATTGTGGAAGTGGCCAGGTGGGAGTATGCAGGAAGGGTGCGAGAGACAAGGGGAGACCACTCACCAAAGGGAGTGACCAAATCGGGCACAGGGCAGGTGTCCACTGTGAGGGACCTCCTCCCACGACAGTTCTGTAGGGGTCACTGTGGACATATGAACGGGTTCGCTGGTCACATGGCATGGGGATCGGCCTTCATCCAGCAGTGGATTCACAAAAGAACTGTACCTGTGCAATGTATTCGTGGATGGAACAATGCTGAGAAAGAGTCACTGTAATTGTCAACAAACTTGGTGTGGCGGGCATGGTGGTGCGTAGCACGAGTGTTGTGATTAGACACTGGACTCTTGAGCTAGGCTAACCGGTTGATTAAGAAATCTATTACTCTTCCGATGATAGGTTCAATTACTCAACCACTGGGAAGGAAGTGATGGGCAGGGTATGGTGACATCATCGGCT
Organism: Entosphenus tridentatus; assembly: GCA_014621495.2. NCBI lineage: Eukaryota > Metazoa > Chordata > Hyperoartia > Petromyzontiformes > Petromyzontidae > Entosphenus > Entosphenus tridentatus. Next base: position 5,185,762 of record CM025644.2, on the reverse strand, counting down.
TCAACGGCAGCGTCAGGGGTTTCCTGTCTTCGGGAGGCAGTACAGTAAGTTTAGAAGGCCACCACTTTTTAAGGGGACCGAGCAGTAACTCACGAAACAAGTTGTTGATTGCATCGGAGTCGATTAGCGGGACTTGTTCATCAACCAAGCTCGAGTTTGAGCCCGAGGTGCGCGGCGTGTGTGCACACGTGCTCACCCACGAGCATGTGGAGATCGTTGTAGAGGATCGCCTCCCCATCCTGCCACAACACACACGCCAATGCGTTCAGAGATTTAAAAAAATCAATGACCAGATTAATGTTGCGTAGTACGTGACGGCATGGTTTTTATATGCCAGGGCTTCCCCAGGCATTTGTTTTTTTGGTCCCATTTTGCTGACTGTAATTTGTGCCCCACAATAAAAATGCAATCACAGGAGTTTACTTGTGAGCAAAGCACTGAGAATGCATCCAATCTCATCAGATCTCAGAAACGTTTCATTGTTGAGCCTGGATAGTGCTTGGATGGGTGACCGAAGACCTTTGCGCAAATAGGTTGCCAGAGTTATCTCAGGGCTGTGGGTAGGAAAGGCATGTGGCAGCCTATTGTATTGTTATATTTCGATTTAAAGCTGCAGGGATTCATATTCTTGGTTCTTTCGGTAAAGTCACGTAGAAGGGAAAAAATAAAATAAGAATTATAAAATTCCGTGAGAATTTTGTATTATTATTTTTTAATTTCCCTTTTACGTGACTTTACCCGAAAGAACCAAGAATATGTATTGTTATAGTGTACTTCCGTGTCTGCTCCCCACCTTCACCAACCAATACTTACCAACGTGATGAAGTACGGGCCAATAACCCTCATGAGATGGTGTGACTGTAATATGGAGTACACGAGGCGTACACGTCTCGGCAATTTGATTGATTGTCACAAGTTTGGGTTGCAATATGATTCAGGGATCGATTATTTTTTGTTTATTATTTTCTCATTTATTTTCTCATCTGTCCATTCACCCAAATATAACAATGGTAAATAATTTGCATACACCAATTTGTAAGTGCACAATCGGATGTATGCATCGTGAGCAAAAGAACGGTTATTTAATAGATTGAATGCATTGTTGCATACTTAGTACAGTATCCACAATGACAGTTTCATTATAAACAATCACCACCATCCTACATTTATGAATTGACAAATTTCTGCGACTTCAATTAAATTTACCAATTATCTAGTCATTCTGAGATATTAACGAGTACTGTATGTCACAATGAAGCAAAGTGGCTGAAATTAAACCAGGCAAGCTTCAAATGAGTCTCATTGTGTTTCGTTTACCTTTTCGTGCTTTGTGTCATATATATTCTTATTATGCCTGTCACAAAATCACGCAATCTTGTAGGATCTTGAAAGGCAAGCAGGATTGAGCCTGGATAGTGTTTGGATGGGCAATCACCACGTTATGTTATGGGCAGCAGAGGTAAGTGCAGCAGAATCAAATATTTTACTGGTCTTATATGGTCCTACCATCTGCTCTCCCCATCTTCGCCAACCCGAACTGATCAGCGTGATGAAGTATGTTTAAACAAAAAAAACCACGACCCATATCGCCTGGGGAGGCCATCATCCAGTAGTGGATTACCTAAAGGGCTGTCCATATATGTGTACATATCATTATTTCGATATCTTTTTCATTCTTCTTCTTCTCATGGGTATCTTAGTTTGACTCTGTGAGTTTTAGGCATGTCCACTGAAATGTGAATCGTGAGTTTTGCTGAAAGATGCTGCAGAGAATCCAATTTGGGATATTTCGGCCTCTTCCGTGTTGGCATTTTAACGCTAAAAACTGAAAGGGGCAGAGTAGTGGTGGTGGCAAAGCCAAGAAAACGGTCTTTGATGTTGAAACGAACACTGTGCCATGGGGTAGCTACGTGTATCAAAGCGGGATTGGATTTACTGTTGTCAAAGTGGAAAAAAAGCTGGCAAGGCAGTCGAATAAGAAGAGAGCCCGCATTTTTTGTTATAGAATTTTTACTGTACGAAGAAATGCAAACGCACATACAAAAGAGAGGCACGCCGAGCCCTTCAGCTCATTACTACACCCGTGTGGTCAACGTGACGTTTTAGTTTTAAAATAACATTGTTCGTGGAGTAAATATATATATTTAAAAAATATATATTTCATTTATCGAAAAGAATGACGTCTGAAAACGAGAGAGAGAGCGCGCAAGGTCTCCGCTTTGTCGAGTAGCAAACAAGGTGACACACGCCCAAGGGCACGGGGTCACCAACAGTCAGTCCCATCACGTGCTCCGCTTGTGGGCGACCTTGTACTCTGTGGCCGAGTCTGGCTTCGAGAGGTTTTATAGTCTCTGTCGGGGAGCGGTAGCGTAGCGGTTTACGCACGGCGCTATGAATCCGGTGACCCGAGTTCGATTCTCGCTCACGGGCGGACACCAGTGACAATGATTTGAACCGGTTCCTGGCCCTCTGCTAGCTCGACTCGGCCTCAAATGAGTGTGCGGTGTGTAAACGTCGCCACTTGGGAGACAAAGGCCGGCTGTGGTACTGGCCACCCACCTCCTCGTGTGCCGTGCCAGCCTTCTTAGGTGCTCGCTAACAGCAATTGCCCCAACAGTTTAAGGGGGATCTTTGTCTTGTTTGAGTGCGACAGTTGGTAAATACATTTCAGTGGGGGAATCCCTGTGGGCCCCAAGGCCACCTTACGCTACACACACTTCCGTAGGAATGCATTACAATGAGTGGCAGCTCGTGAAGGGTGTGAGGCTGGACAGACAGAGTTGGGAGACACGGTTACAAAGGCACCTCCATGCTGCAGCCTCCAAACGTGAAGGCGATGTCACCCACGACAGCGGTGGCATGGCCGTGTCGGGCACTCGGTGGTGACCCTTTGACTTCCTGCTCAATCCACTGGCCGCTCACCAGTGCCATCGTTGGGCTCGGGCTCTGTGCAAGCGAGAAAGACAAATGATGATGAATAAATGGATGTCTTAGCCATTTAAGATGATATGCACCAATTAACGACTTCCTACTTCAGGCTCAATTGGTACGTCTGCACACGACACATATATATAACACACAAGGGAAATCACTCGTTATGCAACGCAGCATGATGTAATGTGCTGGCCATACATATGATTAAATATTAACATTCAAGTTACCGTCATATTTAATGAACCCGCTCGTAATCCCCGATGTAGAAGACATTCTATGATATAAGCAGCGCTTCTATATAAATTAAATTAGGATTGTTAAGACCTTAACCGTTAACCCGTTTTGAAAGGGACCGACCATCATTTCCACAGGTGATTTTAGACCTTAACGCAACGATTGCAATGCGCAGATGGTACGCACCTCCGATTAGCACGGTTGGCTACGTACGATGCGAAAGAAGTTCAACACATATACATGCCGTCTTGTAAAAAGAAATAAATAATATATAAGTGCCTTGAAAGCAAAACTATTCATCAAAGGCGACATTACGATATGGTCCTTCTGCATGGCACAACGTTTCCAAGCCAGTGGTGGAAATTACACATTAGGGGCCATCCATTTTGTCCGTACGCATGGAGGGGAGGGGGGTTAATCCAAATGCGTACGCTTGCGTATGGAGGGGTCTACTGACAATGTGCGTACGCATAGAAAACGGGGGGGAGGGGTGAAGCCTCGATAATAATTTGTCTCCATTGGCCTTCAAATGAGTTAGATAGTCCGACGATGGACTATCTTTTTGCTTAAACACGTTAATAATATGAATCCTTGATCGTTTCTGCGTGGATTAAATATCGGCCGTTCTGTAGGATTCCGGGGGGTGGTGTAAAAAGTTTGCGTGCGTACAGGGATGGGTAGAGGGGTTAAGTTTTGACGGATTTTGTGCGTACCTACTAAATGGATGGCCCCTTACTTTATCTGGTACGAGTCTATACGGAGCATCTTACAATAGGATACGCTACTTTAAAACAATTATACAATGGTGCCTCTCTAACAGTTACAATATGCCTC
>CM025644.2:5146042-5181360 GCA_014621495.2 Entosphenus tridentatus | reverse complement strand
AATATTACATTTTGATTTAAAGCTTTCGTGACTGCAGGGATTCATATTCTTTGTTCTTTCAGTCGAAACGTCGTGATAATTTTTATTGTTTTATATTTATGTTATTTTATTATTTTTCTTTCTACGTGACTTTACCGAAAGAACCAAGAAAATAATATTAGTCACTTATGCCATACCTGTCAACCCCTTATGACAGACCCATTCAAACCTTATTGGTCACCCCGTGCCCTTATTAATATCAACGTTCATCCTACAAAGTTCTTATTGAAACGACTGCACACCGCATGCCCCTGAAAACTACATTTCCTGTACAAGAATACGGGGCAAACCGTGTGGTTTGACAAAAATCTGTAAGATATCTTTATAAAAGATAAAAAAAAAATGCCTTTTATAGGTTAGATTTTGTTATACCAGCAGCCCTCAAAACTATCACAATACAGTTTACAAACTAGAACACAGTACAAAGCAAGCATTTAAATACACGGTCGAAATTACGGGTTGTAATTCTCATACAAATTATACAATTAGATTACTTCAAGAGTTCAACAGATAATATATAAATTACCAGATAATATATATCTATGCGTGACAGGCAAATACAGATAGAAAATTTCGCAAAACAGTTCAAATATTACCTTTAATGAGCTCTTTCGTTTTACCGCTCGCCCTGCTTGTGCTACTTTCAAAAATAAAGCCTTTATAGTTGCACACAAATGTTATATTAAACAAATACAATTATAATAAACGCCAATCGTTCTCACGACCCAATCTTTTTACGCAGTCGACTGTGGATGCGAGGGGCGGGGCCGAGTGCTGTGGGGGGTGGGGCAGCGGGGGGGTCGGCGTCCCAGCGTTGCTAGGCAACGTTCGAATTACGTCACCCGCAGGCAACCCCCGTGACGTCACGCGCAACACGCCAACTCGCGCGATATGACGTCACCGCCGAAGTATAATCGTCAACGTTTTGGTGGATCTGATTAGTGACGTCATCCCGCAACACGGGGGTTGTTTTTATGCAAATCACGTCACACAACAAAAACACAGCGGCGATGACGTAATTTTCTCCGACGCGGAGGTGAGGCGTCAACACGCGCGGGTGACGTCACGCCGCCGGCCCAGACGAGAGAAGTTCGCTTACAATAGCGGAGGCGGGCAGGAGGTAGCGGGTATTGATTTTATCCGCCGCTGAAGATGATGATAATATGACGCAGGGCAAGAAAAAGAAGAGGGTAAATCGCAGCGTGATGCTCGCCAAAAAACTCATCATCAAGGAGGGCGGCGCGGTGAGTTTTCGATGGAGGGTTCGGGTCTGCCGAGTAGGCCGCAAGAGAGACAACGGTCTAGGCTAGATTCTCCGCCCGGTGACAGTGGGACTTGAGCGGCAAGGGAACCCCAGGCCGCATCGGTCGCGGAACGAGGGGCGATAGAAATTGGTGTAAATGTGTGATTTTCGATTGTGGTTGTGATAGAGGGGGACCACCGTGGGAGATGGAGCGGTGAAATCCGCTCGTGTGCAGTTACTCGGTGATATGCTGCGTCGCAGCACCGTGACAGATGACGACTTATGGGAAACATTCATCCAGCAGTGGATTGAGCATGTCTGACGATGGTGATAATAGTGGATATGTTTAATGCGCTCACGCGCGATTTGTGGTGGCGGGTAGGTTGTCGTGCTGTTTTGGTTCAAGGGTAATCATGTGCAGATGTTTACTGTGATTCCATATGTTTTCGTCTATAGAAGCGATGCGTACTGGACTTAGTTATTGATTCTCATGTATTGTTAACAACGAACAACAAACCAGTAATAGCCGAACGAACCCATATTGCGTGAAAAATTTCTCATTCGCCTTGATTTATTTCGTACCAGCCTTTGACCAAATCACACGGAATTTCGCTCGATCTCGTCGGATCTCAGACGTTCAGCAGGGTTGTGCCTGGATAGTGTTGCAATGGGTACCACCATGCACAAGGTGTCAATTGGGCCTTGGGGCAGAAGAGGGCAAACCCCATTGTACTTTACTTCTATGCTCCCATAGATATGCTTAACGCTTTCACCAACTCGCACGGGCTCGGCGTGAATTTTGGTGAAATAATCCTCCAGGCTGATCCGGCGTGGCGGAGCCGTGGCACATGTTGTATGTATCCCCCCGTCAATTTCCTGCGCTTGGAATGTCTACTGCTTGAAACGTTAGCCTGCTAAATATTGTTACGTTAAAGATGTAGTTGGTAAGATCTTATATTTATGACAATACAGCCATGCTCTTGGTTATTTCGGTAAAGTCACGTGACTTTACCGAAATAACCAATAATATGAATCCCTGCAGTCACGAAAGCTTTAAATAAAAAATACAGCCATACTTCATCAAACTGTCCACTGCTGGATGAAGGCATCTACAGACCATTCCCACCCCACGCAGTCCCGTGATGCCAGAGTCCACTCCCTGCTGCAAATTATAAGATCCCATTGCTCCATCTCCCGTTGGCATTCCCCTGCTGTTGCTTCTTCTCCTTTGTACGCCGTTCCATCACCAGTCCTGTATTGTCCTTTGGCCATCAATCCATCTGTTAATCCAGTTACATTTCTTAGCGGTTCATGTTTTTCGGATAATGATTTGTTATCTGAGGCATGTGTTGCCCTCTCTGTCTCTCCGTGTAATTCTAAGTATGAATTTATCCATACTGTTCCGTTTTGGTGTTTTTATTAGTTTTACTTATGTCAGTGTCCGTGCTACTGATTGATATGTCATGGACGGTAATATACACGTTTTGTAACCTAAACATATGATTTGGTGATGTTGCATTGACAATGGTGCACGCACATAGCACGATGTATTTGCTATGAAGAAGGGCCATTACCTGGAACGTCGCCTATTATATATTTGTATTTACGTGCAGTCTTATTTACAAATGTGCTGAGATTATTTTGTTGATTGAAACCTTTGGGTTTTCAAGCACATTCGTATGTTGCTTTGAGTTATTATTTTTACAAACGCACCCCATACTGCTATCATCCACCTCTTATGTCATCATTTTGACCCAGAGCCACTGTTGGTAAGAGCCGTAGTTACACATTTCTGTTATTTCCAGTTGCGGCCCTGCAGTATAAATTATTCTTTCTGTACGTGACTTTTGTACAGCTCTAAATATTTTGAGCCTAACTTTGCAGCCTTCATTGATTAATTATTTAATTTACAATTACTTCCATTATTTGACTTAATTATATTGTCATCAGCAAACCTTAAATGATTAATCAATTCTCTTTTTGTATTTATGCCTTTTATTGCCCCAATACACTTTTTAGAAAACATGTTTTAAGGTTGCTGTAACGTATCACTTTCTCCATGCAACCTAAGTGTATCTCCCATATTTGTAAATGGTTTTCAGAAGTTAACGGATGTTTTATTGAAGCCTTGTTTATGACAGCTGGGATGACTGTCTGTCCATTGAATCAAATGCATTTTCATAATCTACAAAAGCATGAATAAGGGTATTTGAATTTCATTAATCCTTTCTAAATGGAGTGTCATCAATGGTTGAAAACCCTTTTCCAAATCCAGTTATCGTTAATTCGTATGAAATATTGACAACATGGATTTTTTATTCACAGCCAAGTGTGGTGCCTCACACCTATGATTTAGTGTTGTAAAGACAAGGGTTAGTGGATCACACATAGATGAGTGAAAACTATTGGGCTTCGATTTAAAGCTTTCGTGACTGCAGGGATTCATCTTCTTGGTTCTTTCGGTAAAGTCACGTAGAATGGAAATAATAAAATAAAACATAATAAAATAATTCTCACGACGTTTCGGCCACAACGCAAGCAGCCGTCCTCAGGTGAAGACCAGGTCTGTCGGGGAGACACGTGACTTTACCGAAAGAACCAAGAAGTGGAACTATTGGGCTGTAAGGTGGCCAGAACAAAGTGTGGGTCGGTGAACCAGTTTGTGTGGACCCGATGAGTGTTATCCCGTCTCAAGCATAATGGGTTTCCATGATGTATACTCCATTTTCCTCCCACATTCAAATCATTCCGAAAGAAGGAATGACCCAAACATCCCAATGCAGGACCCTCCTGAGAAAAATTGTCTTGAAACTCAGTGAGGATATTCAGAATATACGTTTATATCGCTGTGAAGCGACAGGGAAATTCGAAATGGAGCAGAAGTGAAATCCTACCCTCGCAGGCATAGCACGTGGTGGTGAAATTGGAGTAAAATTGTAATGAATTTGATGAAGTTGCTCATACAATACTGTACATTTAGCATTAAAAATTCAACTGATATTGTGTTATGAAGACCAGACGATGTTCATACCATGATGAGTTGATGTGATAGGTTAATGCTGGAATTAACATTGTTATGATAATATTACGATGAGTAATCCTTTTAGCTGGTTTTTCACATAGAGCCTGTCAATTTATGTTTTATTATAGGCAACAAGACCCCCTCATTTTAGCCACGGATACTGCTGGCGCCAGTCCCGTTAGCGAACATATATTGAGGTCTGCACACAAACACGTGTCATGTTTCGAGACATAGCATGTTTGTCGTGCTATCAGGAAGCTGCCATCATAAGTCAACTGACACTGTGGCCTTGATAATCACAGAAAGAAAGTCAACACATCAGCATGTCAATTATGGCAGTGAGCAGCGTCTCTAATTTGCCTTGTGGATTTACTGTTAATCAAACAATCTAGATGCCTTAATTTGAATATAGAGTATTAACCTACTTTTGCGTAACTATGACTTGGTCTTGTTAGGGGATATTTACACGCATGTGTGTGTGTGAGCAGTGGGGAGCAGTAGTGTCGCGGTTAGCGCGCTGCGCTACGAACCCGGCTACCCAAGTTCGATTCCCGCTCATGGCCAAACATCAGTGACGATTATCTGAACCAGTCCTGGCCCTCCCCTAGGTCGACTAGGCCTTAAATGTGTAACCGGTGCGATGTGTAAACATCGCCACTGGGGAGACAAAAAGACCGGGCGTGGTGCTGGCCACCCACCCCCTACGTCTACCGTGCTGGGCTGTCCCAATAGTCTGTGAAGGCTATACAGGGGACTTTTGTCTTTGTTTCCTTGTGTAAGTGAGCACGTGTATTTGTTTATATAGTGTTGTGTTAACAACAAGCGAGACGCAAAGGTGGCATGGTGTAGTCTTGGTCACACCACCCTCTCATAAACCATCCCAGCTTTAATCGGTGTTTTTTTAACAGTACTTACCTTAACAGTTTGTAAGACTCTGCAAGGGATATGTATCTTTCCGTTTATAGTGAGAAATGGTGCAATTGTAAGTGCACTGTACTCATTGTGGGCCAAGTAGCTGGCGTGGTGACTGAGTGCACTACTGACCACACCACTCGTTCTTTATTCCAGCCTTAATAGATGCTTGCCAACTGTACTAGCTCCAGCACTTCTATAAGGCTAATGGGGAAATGTATGCCTTTGTGTATATGCCTGGCACAGACTCGGCAATGACTTCATTACCAATGAATAGTGAATTGCTGTTGTGGAGTGCAGAAGTGGTGCTGCACTGTTGTCTGTGATCCCAATTCAGTGTTCGCTGAAAATAAGCACCATGACATGTGCATATGAAACATGGAAGTTGGTGGTGAATAGGGAACAGAAACTGAAACAATTTACCCGTAAATACAAAGTTTTTCACTATAAATCCTTTATATGCGTGGCGGCTAGAGTCCTCTCATCCTCTGGCTTGAGATGGCTGCCACCTATGGGTCAGATGATTGCCTGCCACCATTAAGCAATTGGTAATAAAATATTTTAAAAATTTTGCCTAAAAAGTGTAAAATTTTGGAAAAAAAAATTCACGAAAATAAATTGTCACGCACAACGAGTCTGTGTGGAAAATGTCAGCTCGATTGGATCACGGGAAGTGGGTTAAAAAACGACCGAAAGATGTGCACGGTCGTAAGCGCGCAAGCAAGTGAACTTAATATAAAGGATTCAAAAATATGCAAAGAAGGATGGAGAGTGGCATGCTTTGGAAGAGGAACACCAATATCGAAAATGTAAGCAAGTCAGAAGCTCAGTATAGAGAAGTAAGTGGGCTTGCGCAGGACACGGCGCTGGAAGCGATGATGGCTGCTGGTCGAGACTGAAGAGGGAGTGGCAGCCAAATAAGGCAACACGCCGAGAGAAGGTTGTCCGTAGAGGTAGAGCGATTAAATCAACTCGCATGCAGAGGAAGCACGTGGTTTGTTGGATCACGAGACTACGATGGATGGCAAAGGCTTTCGGAAGCATTCGTCCAGCAGTGAAATGGATCATGGTTTGTGAATGTGGGCTATTCAGGATATTACTGTTACTGCATTGTCCTTCCCCCGCACCTTCGATTCGCGCAGTGGGCTACGTATGTTATTAAAGAAGTTCAACATACATACAGACATGCATGAATGTTAACAGGAAATTATAATCAGTAATAGAGTTCAGATGCCTGCTGTTGACTAAACATGGACTCACAGTAAACACCTCAACACACAAGTACCCTTAAACAAAAAAACATCTCACCTACCACCACCACAAATCGTGCGTCGTGGGACCATGAGGGATGACGACGGTTTGTGAACGCTTCGATCTATCCGTGGGTTCATTGTAGCTGATGATGGTAGTGATGAAATGTACGGTATTTTACAAAACAACTGCAAATCTTACGCTGCCAGCGGTGAGCTTTTATTTGACCGGCGGCGGCGGTGGCTGGCCGGTGCCGCTTGTGCCAAGCACAGTGACCATGACGGCATCGTGGTGACGAGCAGCATCGTTGTTGTTGATTTTTTCCGCAGCCTCGTGGAATTGGCCAACCGAGCGTCTACCACGCAGCCTTCGTCATCTTCCTCGAGTTCTTCGCATGGGGGCTTCTCACTGCACCCACGCTGACCGTACGTGCGCGCAAACACACATGTGGAATGAGAGATCCGCCTATAGCCTTAACAGACTGTTGGGGCATGTGTTATTTGCGAGCAAACTATGAAGGCACATGAGGGGGTGGGTGGCCAGCACCACGTCAGGCCGCCTTTGTCTCCCCAGTGGCGATGTTTACACATCACACCAGGTATATGTACTCATTTGAGGCTGAGTCGACCTAGGGGAGGCCCAGGACTGGTTCAGATAATCGTCACTGGTGTTGACCATGAGCAGCAATCAAATTTGGGATTGACACGCACACAAACGTACGCACACATTGATTTTCAGGCCTGTGGTTTTTTTCAATTTTTTTGGTTTCTTGGCTTTCCTTCATTATAATGGAAATAACGGGGGTTTTGTTAATAAAACGAGACCGCGCCCTTGAAGAATCCCGGCGTTTATTTCGAGGACACACTGTACACATCGACACAAATGTGTCATTCGCTCGCTTTCGCTTCGTCAAAATCAACGGAGCGGAGAAACACATCTGGCCGCGACAGTTCCCAGAAACGTCGCTGCTCCTCCGCGACTTTATCGGGCAATGACAAAACACACCCTTCTCCCCCGCTTTCGCCCTCTTGCACTTAATGGCGACATGCTCAATGAGAAAGCGGTTTCCGTGGCTTTCTTTGTGGCTGCCTGTGTGAAACACTTCCTCTTTTTGTTCGCAATCACATTCCAGCAATCGTCATACTCATGCCCTCCATACGGCCCTGTTACACTGCAGGCTTTAGGATTTATTATCACTTCGTTCTTATATATGTGAAACTTACGACTTTGTCCGCATCTATGAACTATTTTTGTATTTTACCAGGTAAAGCCCACTGAGGTCAATAGCTCTTTTTCAGGAGCGACCTGGCCACAAATGATAGCTCAACGAAGTGGCTTATTGCGTGGAAATGTATAGCAGCCAAAACTCTAAACGTGTGATGTTGATTCTATATGTGGAGGAGAAACTGTAGGACCCGGAGAAAAATTCCACGTGACCAGGGGGAGAGAGGATATGCAAACTCCAAATATACAGCAGGCGTTAGGGTCGGGATCAAACCCACCACCAGGCGAGAAAGTTAACATCTAGCCACCACGGCGCACCTGAAGCATTCATTAATGCTTATTATAATGCTACAGATTATAATGTTTTATCGTTATATAATCTGTAGCATTAGACCTGGCTCCCAGTGCCTGCGACACATTTGAACAATTATGGAATCACACGGCAGGATAACAATTTTATAGTGACTTGTGCTGTGCGCAAGTGGTTTGATGGGTGAGAAGAATAGTTATTCTGGGTGGAGATTAAAACCTTGGGACATTGATGATGATAATAGACTTAGTTCATTGCACTCGATGTGGACCCATGTAGAGCCGTTTTCGTCACTAATTTTCAGAGGTGGGCCATTTTCACCAATAAGACATCGGTGTGAGGGCTGCCACACCGCCTGCAAGGTGGTGTTTTCACGTGTTGTGTAGTGTCGGGGGCCGCACTAAAGGCCACCAGGGGCCGCCAGTGGCCCACGGGCCTTGCAATGAAGAACACTGATGTAGAGACACAATACAGCTCCATCAAGGCCGCTCATTATGGTTTGGTGTGAGGGCACACACCTTCCATTGTCTCTTGTATCAGTAAAATCACCGCATGTCTACAGTTGATGCTGGTGCGCAGCGTGGTTGGCATGGGCACTGATTCATAGAATTAACGGCGCCCCTTGTGTTCAACTTTCCGGCTCTATTTTTGCCTGGCGTCTGTGTCCCTCCGGCAATTGAACCTCTAGCCCCAGGGCTCCGGTGCAGCTGCACTTGCTACACATGCGATAGCTACTCCGCTGTATCGACGCCTACTCGGGGTGTCGTTTGGAGGGGGGGGGGGCGTGGTTTTGCGTGCCAAGACCGTGCTGACCTCGCTGTGTGTCGTGTGCAGGTGCTGCACGAGACCTTTCCCCAGCACACGTTCCTCATGAACGGCCTCATACAGGGTGTCAAGGTACGAGCCGCTCATCGTCACCGCTGAATATTCACGCCGCGCCTCTCACGCGGTGCAGCTTTGAGGCCCTCTGCCGCAGTGTAGCCAAAATGAGCGCCCCACCATGGCAGCTGACCCTGTGCTGTACAAGGTGATCACAGCATAGGCCTTCGAGTGAGCATTCGTCTTCCAGAAGGTGGCGATATTGCCAATTATATCTAGTAATTTTTCAAGTAATTTATTAAATTTGGACCGCGATGCCTGCACGCATTTGCGTACTGTTATTTTTTAAGAGCGTCAAAGTGTCTGTAACGTTCACTATGAAACGGATGACGCATATTTTATCGTTAATACGCACCACAGTATTAACCAGGGTGGCCGCTGGGCTCAAATCGCGGGGCTGTGCAACAGGCCACGTCACCGCATCTGCTGTCCCGTTCAATCCAGTGAGGATCTCCTTGGGGCCGGTCCAATTGAGAACCCAGGGTGCTAGACACAGCCCCGTGTGGGTAATCGGTCACGTTTTTGTCCCACAAATAATTCTGCTAATCGCGATCAAATCTCAAGAATACAGAGCCCAGGTGTGGTAGAATGCTTGAAGTTGCAGATTAAAATATGGCTGAGGGTCCTGTAAGATTTTCAGTGTTGTCTGGTGGTGCTTTGATGCTATAGAGTAATTGAAAATATTTGTATATGTTTCATACAGCTCTAACGACAGTGATGCAATGAGATATACAGTGATTGTGTGATGTGTGTGTGTGCAAGGCGTGTGTTGTCACATGTGAAGAGCGGTCGTGCAGCGGTTAGCGCGCTGCACTAAGAACCCGGCGACCCGAGTTCGATTCCTGGTCACGGCCAACACCGGTGACGATGATCTGAACCCGTCCTGGGCCTCCCCTTGGTGCGCTCAACCCAAAATGAGTACCTGTTGCGATGTGTAAACATAGCCAGTACGGAGACAAAGGTAGTCGGGCGTGGTGCTGGCCACCCACCACCCCCTCCTGTGTTGTGCCAACCTTCATAGGTACTCGTGAAAAACAGTGTTTAGGCGATCCGGGGGATCTTTGTAATGGTTTTACAAATGAGCTGAAGTGTGATGTGATGTGCGTGCGCGTAGGTGCACATGTTTGTTGATGGGAGTTGTGTAACGATTGATCTGTGTTGTGACATGAGCTGCCGAGTGGTTGTGTGATGCGTGTGGGTGCTGTCATGTTGACATGGAATGGCTGTTATTTGCACGTGTTTGTTGACGTGAGTTGTGGAATTATGTCGTGTCACTCGTGTACAAATGTGCGTGTGCGTCCCCGTGGTTTTTGCACGCGAGCAGGGCTTGCTGTCGTTTCTCAGCGCGCCTCTCATCGGCGCGCTCTCCGACGTCTGGGGTCGCAAGTCCTTCCTGCTGCTCACGGTCTTCTTCACCTGCGCACCCATCCCGCTCATGAGGATCAGTCCCTGGTGAGGAGGGCTCATGCTTGCGAACACTTCCAGTTGCTAAACGATTGTCTGAGCATATACAAATAGTCATATTCGTGTAAATGCGGCAAAACATATAACCAAATACTCTTTGGTTCTTTCGGTAAAGTCACGTAGGTATAAAATAAAATGAAATACCTGTGTGACTTTACCGAAATAATCAAAGAGTATGGATTCCTGCAGTCACGAAAGCTTCAAATCAAGATCTAACCAAATATATTGGTACACGTGTCAATGTCCCGATCTCCCAGAATGCACCCCATCTCATCATAGCTCAGAAGTTAAGCAGGACTTTAGCCTGGATAGTGCTCGTATGGATTACTACAACGTGTATAACAGGTGTTGTAGACGGTTGCGGGGCTAAATTGTAGGCAGCAGAGAGTAGTGCAGCACAATCCATTGTGTTGGGCATCTTATGTGCCCGATCTCATCATATCTCAGTTGATGACCTATGGACTCACACACAGACGTTGAGACTCGCACAGAAACTCATAAGCTCACACAGAGATCTATAGACTCTTACAGAGACACATAACTGACTGCCTGTCTCACTCTAATGTAAATATGTTCACTGTTTCTGCACAGCATCTTCAAATATGGGTGCATGTAGACGCTATGTACACTGTATAGATTGTATTGTGTGTGTGTGTTGTGCGTGTGTGGTGTGTGTGCGCGTGTGTGTGTATCTGTGTGTGTGCGTGTGTCGTGTGTGTGTGTGTGTGTGGTGTGTGTGTTATGCGTGTGTGTGCGTGTGTCGTTGTGTGTGTGTGTTCGTACAGGTGGTACTTTGCCATCATCTCCGTGTCGGGGATCTTCTCGGTCACCTTCTCCGTGGTGTTCGCCTACGTGGCCGACGTGACGCCCGAGCACGAGCGCAGCTCCGCATATGGCCTGGTGAGCCGTGCCAATCGCCCCCCCCCCCCCCCAATATGTGGTGAACTTCTTTCGCACCGTACGTAGCCAAGCGTGCTAATCGGGGGTACGTGGGGGAAGGACTACAAACTAAACACAAAAAAAGCACTTGAGTTTTCAATCTATATATACAATATTTGAGACCATCCTAGTGCCTCTCAATTTTCACTTGGCAAGACGACCCTCCGCTGTAGCAGTGCGTGTGCGTTTGTGCCCGTGCGTTCGTGTGCGTTCGTGTGCGCGCGCGTGTTTGAGCAGGTGTCGGCGACGTTCGCGGCCAGCCTGGTGACCAGCCCGGCGATCGGCGCGTACCTGAGCACGGCGTACGGCGACGGGCTGGTGGTGGCGCTGGCCACAGGCGTGGCCCTGCTGGACATCGCCTTCATTCTCGTGGCGGTGCCAGAGTCGCTGCCCGAGAAGATGCGGCCGGCCTCGTGGGGGGCGCCCATCTCCTGGGAGCAGGCCGACCCCTTCGCTGTGAGTGGACGAATGAATGCGGCCAGGAGATACGGGCAACGTTGGGAAGGGCAGAAGGAGGCGGGGGGGGTGGCGTTGGATGCTGAACGCTCACACAAATACGTGCACGTGCTAGGAAGAACAGCAACCGCCTGAAACAGTGCCAATTCTGTATATTTTTGTTCTTTTAAGGCAGTGTCGTTAAACAGCGCATTTTTTTTTACATATTGAATTCTAGTGATTAGTCTAAATTTGTATCTAACAAAATCATACTAAAACATCTAGAGATGTGGCTGTATTTCACAGATACGAAAGAAGGGAGAATTGTATTGAAATTAAGTTGTCCGAAGAGTTTTGTGTGTGTCCCTGCCACAGTGCGCTGCACTATGAGCCTAGCGACCCGAGTTCGATTCCCTCTCATGTCCAACATCAGTGACGATTATCTGAGCCAGTCCTAGGACATGCCCTAGGTCATCTCAGCCTCAAATGCGTACCTGGTACGGTGTCTAAACATCACCACCAGGGAGACCAAGGCATCCTGGCATGGTGCTGGCCTCCCACCCCATTGTGTGCCATGCCGGCCTTCATAGTTACTCTCTTACAGTCCTTTCCCCAAAAAATTTATTGAGGCTATACGACGGGGGAAATTTGTGTTGTCCCTGCCGTGGCCGTGTGTTTGTGGCTGTGCACAGTCTCTGCGTAAGGTTGGCCAGGACTCGACAGTGCTGCTCATCTGCATCACGGTGTTCTTGTCCTACCTGCCCGAGGCCGGGCAGTACTCCAGCTTCTTCCTCTACCTGCGCCAGGTAAGACTGCTAACCACATTTGTATTTCTTTACCAGGTAAGGCCCGCTGAGCTATATAGCCTCTTTTTCAGAAGCGACCTGGCCACGCAACGAAGCGGCTTACCGTCGCGCGGAATTTTATAGCAGCAGCCGAATCCTCTACCCGCACGTCGATTCTAAATGTGGAGGGAAAATACCGGACGAACCTGGAGAAAAATGCACTCCACCATGGGGAGAACATGCAAACTCCTAAATATACAGGTATAAGGGTCGGGATTGAACTCACGACCTCCTGCATGCCAGGCGAGGCAGTTAACATCTCGCCACCAAGATGGGGCATGCAAGAGGGCCAGACTCGCATGAGTATACGTATGTACGTACGTCTTTGTGTGTGTGTTTTTTTTTCCCTGCATCTGCCAGTCATCTCTGCTAACCCATAACAAATGCTTCTGTCCCGTGACCTCCTGCCAGCGAGCCTAAGAGACTTCACGTCGCTTCAAAATACACCGAGCCTGGCACAAGAGTAGTGACATCACACTCGCGCAGTGACGAATGATTGCTGTTGTTGTTTGGTGCCTCACCCATTCATCTCACTCAGTTAATCCATAACACCTGGGTCTCTCCTGTAACCTGCCAGTTGCGTGCCTTCCACACTTCACGTGGCCTTACAAACGTTCACCTAGCCTGGCACATGTGCTATGGTGACGCCACTGTCACGTAGTGGAGAATGGCAGCTGTTGTTGTGTTTTTGCGTAAATGTAATTGTGTATTTATCTGAATGTGCATATGTTTGTTAGTTTGGCATAAGAGCTGTGTTCATGACCCGACCACTTAGTAGTCAATGACGTCTGTTGTATCTGGTTGTGTATTTGTGTATATTTTGTACATGTGTGTGTTTGTAAGAGTCTGTGTATAGGGAGTGGTACAGTGATTAGCAATTTGTGTGACGAACTCGTTGACCTGAGACTGTGGGTGTGTGTGTGTAACCATCAGCACGGGGGAGACAAAGACGACCACACCACTCGTGTGTCTTGCGGGCCTGGATGAGTACTCGCTAATAGCACTTGCCCCAGCAGTCAGTTAAAGGCTATATGTGAGATCTTTGTCTTTTGTGTGGTACAATCGTTGTGGTTCCATCACTGCCACTTAGTGGTGAATAGCAGTCACTGGTGGAGCCAGTGGGGTGGGGGGGCTGGCACGTGCCCCCCCAATGATCCGATCGAAATCCCTAATTTTTATCGGATCATTGGGGTTTATTATTTATAAATCGGCATTTTGCGACCCCCGCTGCCACTGTGTATAATATTATTATGTGCCAGGTACTCTATGAGATGATAGGACAGTACACGACTTCCCTGAAGGCTTTCACCTTCAGCGAGCGCGATGCTGATCACACAACGCGGTTCGAATTCGACCCTCGATCGATAGCTGTGCCATCGCCGCACAAGCGTCGAATAAAAAGCAAGGGACAAGTCCTTACTTACTAACAACTCCTCTATCATTTTTCATTGCTGGAGGGGTTGCCCCCCCCCCCCTTCCTGAAAATCCTGGCTTCGCCATTGATTGCAGTTGTCTTGTATGTGAGGGTCTACATCGGGTGTGTATTTGTGTGCGTGCGTCAATGTGGATGCACCATGCAGGCCTAAAAGGTGCTTGCTTACAACAGCACTTGACCCAGCGGTCTACATGCCTATATGAAGGGGGACCTTTGTCTTTTGTGTGTGCGGTTAGATCATGGGATTTTCAGCTGGCAGTGTTGCTGCGTTCATTGCTGAGCTCGGAGTTTTATCAATTCTGGCACAGGTAAGACATGCATTCAGTCCTCCAACCATGCTCACGTTGCCAACAGCAAATACTTCTCACAGCGATTCACTCGCATCAGCTGCTGCAACGCGACAAATTAACACTCCGAAAATGAGCAAATAATGAAACTGAATTTAGAAAATTGTACTGCAATGAACGAATCGCGAAATTATGTTTGCAGTCGCGAATATAGATTATTAATCACAACATTTTAATTTTACAACACAACATCAAAGCTATTTATGCTAAATACGTAGCTGGGATGGAACGGTGGCACGGTAGTTAGCGCACTGACCTATGAACCCAGAAACTCAAATGTATTTCTTGGCTACGGCTTGCATCAGCGACGAGTAATATCTTAACCAGTCCTCTGTACTGGAATAGACAGGGTGGCCCAAAAGTAAAGACACACCGGTTATGATATTGTAGCAAATCACATAGTGTTATTTAATTTATTTAACAAATGTTCAAACTGACTTCCATTAACATCAATTCATGATGCATGAATTCCCCTTTGAAATAAATGTAGGAATATTTTTTTAGGATTGCAGGGATAATCTTTGAACATTCATCAATTGTGTTTTGTCTCAATTGATTGAGGGTTCTTAGTCGAGTTTTGTCAAAGTCATCTGAAAATAAAGAAGTACAATAAATATCAATAATGGCAATGGATAAAATTGTTACATAAATAATAAACAATTAAAATGCATTAATTCCAGTGTTAAAAAAATAACCCTGTGTCCTGACTGTTAGGCCATCCTGTACAATTGTGATCTATTATGTTACAAATACATGCATGGGTTGTTTGTCCTATTGCTGCCCCACGAGCCATAGGGAATTAGTGATGGCACTGCATTCAAGCTGTATTAGAAGGGATTCATATTCTTGGATCTCTCGGTAAAGTCACGTAGAAGGGGAATAATAAAATAAAACAATAATAAAATTCTCACGACGTTTCGGCCACAAGACAAGCAGCCGTCCTCAGGTGACTTTACCGAAAGATCCAAGAATAGATAAATTTATGGGTTTCCACTAAAGTGGCACAGTTGACCGCAATGTTAATATCATATTCCTCCGTCAAGCAAACTGAGGAACATACAGCATAGTTCTGTATCTAAAAGATAATTGCAATGCATCTTCAATACAGAATACAGAACATGATTTTGACTTAAAACTTTTGCGACTGCAAGAATTCATCTTCTATGGTTCTTTCGGTAAAGTCATGTAGATAGTTCCTGATGACGACTGCTTGTGTTGCGATCGAAACGTCGTGATATTTTTACTCACTTTATTTTTTATGATTTTATTGGTGTTATTTTTTTTCCTATCTACGTGACTTTACCGAAAGAACCATAGAATACATAGCATGATTGTGAGAGACGGCAATGGCTCGTGGATTGATCATATCTGATGATGAGTATGATGATGACGAACAACGTAAAGACGCCTGTTAATTTACAAGCACATTGTGAGCTTTATTTTTTGTTTCGTATTTTTCAGAATTTTTATCCCGATTGTGCTATTAGTGTTACTTTCAGAACTCTCACAGAACAGTGCTGCCCTGCATGTTAAGGAATGGTCCACAGAAGCGGATAACACAGAGCTACCTCTGAGACCCCTTCAAGTGATGTCTGGTATACATAGCGGGGGGCAGAACTTTCCCACTCGCCACATGACACATAAAAGTCATGTTTGTCACATGACAACACATTTTGCATTCTTAGAGCTGTAAATTGGCTAAAGTAACTGCTGAACCAAATTTAATGCAATGATGACTAGGCTGAGACCATCAATGTAATACATTTGAGAACCCGGTTTAATCACAGGCAGCTGTCTGGATTTGAACCAAGGTTCTCAGCAGTACGACCTCAAAACCCTGACCTCTGGGGGACCCGACTACCGGGTGTGTGTGTGTGTGCATGCAGCAGAACGTTTTTCCTTTATTACCTGACCTCTAACCCGTTATTGCGTGACCTCTGACCTGTCACGGTGCCGCAGACGCTTGTGCTGAGCGTGCTAATGCGGTCGATCGGGAACAGAAACACCATCCTCTTGGGACTCGGCTTCCAGATGCTGCAGCTCACGTGGTACGGGTTTGGCTCCCAGCCCTGGTGAGTTGCCATCTTATTTCTCTTTCACTTCACAAACCGAACTGCTCCATGACTGTGCCGAGCCAGCCCAGCGCACCTCAGGAGGCGCTGTTGTTTTTCCACTGCAGAAGCAGAACCGTGCCAGTAACGTCGCGCGTGGTGAACGAGTCGACACAGATGTAGATGACGCTTTGATGCCCTGTGCTCACCGTGTGCCGACTGACGTCACATGCAATGATTGATTCATTTATTAGCTCCTGGCCTTTATTTGGAGATACTGAGGCCAGCGCAGCAAGGTTTGGTTTCGGCTCGGCACATCAAGTAGCAAGTGGAGATCCACTAGTACCATGAGGGGCCCCACTCTGGCTCGGCTCTGATGTGGCAATCGAAAAAGGGGGGGGGGGGGGGGGGTTATCTGTGATTGGGTGAATGTCTGAGATGATATAGTGGGTGGCAGCGTGAACATCTGGTTGAGATAATAACAATTCTTTAGGACATGCACATGTTTGGGATACTGAGTGGCTTGTCAACATAACGCCCTGAACGCGAAACTCTACCGATGATTCCTAACAAGGATGAAATCGGTGATTGTGCAGTTGTGTCTGTATTCTGCTGTCGTATCAAATAATATGGCCACCATTTGAAATCTTTGTGGCCTAATGCACGGCTTAGCACTACACCACGCAGTATAATGGTGTCACTTTACACGCATCATTACAAGTCATGAAGGGAGGACCAATTATGTTGTCACGATATAACATTCTGCGTGTAGGATTTTGATTATTACTCTGGCATGCATATATCTGTCCGACGAGCGTCTCATCATTTACAGAAAGTGTTAGGACTGGTTTAATTTGTAGCTGGGTTTGTTACAATGTGTTTAATGTATGGTTTGGTTAGGTATTAGGTGGTTTGGGGAGAGGCTGTGGCAGGTCATTGGTAGCTGGGTGGCAGGACTAAGTATTTATTGGCTGCGTTACTTATTGTGTGAGTGAAGGAGTTGGGTAGTAGGCTGCCAACTGAGTTGCCTACAAATATCTTTTCACCTTAGTTTCACAACTGAAATGTGAGTTTCAATTAAATGATACCTTATCAAAGTCTTCAGTTCCATTCAACCTGTTTGTGGACGTAGGTGTACATAAACACATGTGCGTGTGTGTGTGTACTTTGTATTTGCTTGTGGAGAGCGGTAGTGTAGCGGTTAGCACGCTGCGCTACGAACTTGGCGACCCGGGTTCGATACCCGCTCACGGCCAACACCAGTGACGATTATCTGAACCGGTCCTGGGCCTCCCCTAGGTCGACTCAGCCCCAAATGAGTACCTGTTGCGATGTGTAAACATCGCCACTAGGGAGACAAAGGCGGCCGGGCGTGGTGTTGGCCACCCATCCCCTCGTGTGCCGTGCCGGCCTTCATAGGTGCTCGCGAACAACACTTGCCCCGACAGTCTGTTACAGGCGATACGGGGGATCTTTTTTTTTTGTGTACTTGCATGCAGATAAGTACATATGTGTATTAATGTTGTTTTATGAGCGACGCACACAATAAGAGGCACAGCACCGGGCAGTTAAAATGCAGCTAATTGTCACAGTGGGCAGCACAGATGGTGCATCTGCCAATCATCTCAGCCAGGCAACCCATGGCACCTGGGTCTGTCCCATGACCTCCTGCCAGCAGCGAGCCTTTGACACTTCACGTGGCCTTAAAGTGTACATAGCCTGACGTTACTGACGCTTAGGGGCGAATGGCGGTTGTTGTTGTGGCTGTGGGGTGTACTTGTGCATGCGTACAAGGGTATTACCGGCTGACGCCACAGGGAATGCATTATTTAACATTGATTTATGTGTTGTGCAATATGCTAGATTTCTCATGTGACACGGTTGTGTTTGCCATGATTATTCTTTTGTTTCGTTGCTGTTCTTTTCTTTGTTGGTTATGCTTTTGTCATTTCGGTGACCCAGGTCACTCCTATAAATGAGCCTCCTCGTTCTCACCTAGTTAAACAAATGAATTTGACTTGAACTTGTATGTACGTGTTTGCATTTGTTTCTAAATATATATACGAGTGTGTGTGTGCGCACAAGCGGCAAAATATAGCGGGGAGCGGTAACGTAGTAGTGGTTAGTGTGTTGCACTACGAACCCGGCGACCCGAGTTCAATTTGTGCTCACGGCCAACACCAGTGACCATTCCTGGGCCCTCCTCTCGGTCAACTCAGCCTCAAACGAGTACCTGGTGCGGTGTGTAAACATCGCTGCTCGAGAGACAAAGGCGGCCGGCCGGGTGTGGCTGCTGGCCAACCCATCCCCGCTCGCTATCGGCACTTGCCCCATCGGTCTGTTAACGCTATGTGGGGGATCTTTGTCTTTGCAGGATGATGTGGGCGTCGGGCGCCGTGGCCGCCATGTCCAGCATCACATTCCCCGCCGTGTCGGCGCTCGTGTCGCGGAACGCCGACGCCGATCAGCAGGGTAACAATCGCCCCGGCACTCGCTCCCGCAGTCGCCCCAGCGCTGTCAAAGCGGTGTTTGTCACATGGCAGTCAGAACATGTTTAGTTTTCGATTTAAAGCTTTCGTGACTGCAGGGATTCATCTTCTTGGTTCTTTCGGTAAAGTCACGTAGAAGGAAAGTAATAAAATAATAAAAATATATTATTATATTTTTATTATTTTATTATGTTTTCTTTTTATTATTTTATTACTTCCCTTATACGTGACTTTACCGAAAGAACCAAGAAGATGAACATGTTTAGTGCTCGGTTCATCATCATCATCATTACGATTCATGGGCAGATAGCCCATTGGTGTCCACCACACATTTCGTCATTTGTTTCCACTTTCCTTTGTCTTGTGCCAATATTCACTTTAAGTTTTCAGTTTCATTTATTTGGTGTAGACTTGTGAGCCCATTCGGCTCTTGAATCGGGTGCTTGCACACAGCGTTGGTGTACAGTGCTTTTTCTGCAATATTTTGCTGTCTTTTCTTGGATTTTCTGTTTGAACTTAGTCACATAGTCACTTTAAGATGTTTTCTTGTTCATGTTTTTTTTGTTGCGTTTGCACCCAATTCAAGAGCCGAATGCCTCACAGGGCTATACCTAATAAATTAACTTGAACCGCAACAAACAAAAAACAAAAACATGAACAAGAAAACATCTTAAAGTGACTATGTTACTAAGTGCAAACAGAAAATCCAAGAAAAGACAGCAAAATATTTCAGAAAAAGCACCGTACACCAACGCTGTGTGCAAAAATCCCAGTGGGATGCAAGTCAAACAACAACAACCACAAGACAACTTAGATTAAGACCATCAGTGTAACTCCGTACTACAACAAACAAACATGGCCAAACCAAAAAAAAGTTTTCGAAATCACCAAAATAAAGCCATAAAAGCAATGTAACAGTGATCATAGGAACTGTGACCGAATTTTCACAATAAACGACAAACCCTGCAGCCATAGCTGGCTGCATGAGTCACTCCACAACAGCAGGAGCATCAGTCGGAGTATCAACAATTTTTCAATGCACCTTTAAGATCAGCACACTAAATCAGAAGACATGCTAAAGTAGTGCACACATCTTGATGGCACCAGTCTCTTTTGTCATCTTCTTGGTTGTTTCGGTAAAGTCACGTAGAAGGGAAATAATAAAATTATAAAAATTAAACATAAAAATCTACATTTTATTATTTTATTATTTCCCTTCTACGTGACTTTACCGAAAGAAGATGAATCCCTGCAGTCATGAAAGCTTTAAATCAAAATCTTTTGTCATCATCAAGCCATTTTCTGTTTGGTCTTCCTCTTGTGATGGTCCCATCCATTTTTACCGAACAGCACACTTTCAATTTTCCTGTTGTTATCCATTCCTACACATGTGTTCAAATAGTGCCAGTTTCCTTCTCATCACTGCCTGCATCATCAGGTTCTCTTCTTCTGTGTGCAACCTTTTTACACGTTTTTATTTAACTCACTCTGTCTGTTGTTGTCATATCCTCAAATCTTGTAACTCAATTTTAACCCACTTCCCAATGTGGTATCGACTGCAAACTTGGTATACTTATGTCTTACTGATGACGATACTATATTCTATCATAAAAAATAAAACATTTATATGTTATGTTTTGGCTTGGGTCTAATTGTCCACGCTCAACTGACGTTGGCTGTAAATCACCACAGTCCCTTACGTTATGGCAAGCCTCGGGGCCACTTCTTGGAGTCGTGGAGTTCTGCCATTACTCGTACGGTACATTTCATTAAAGCGGGTTTTTTAAAAAGTCTTTTTAAATATGACTTATTCTTACATCTACGTTGGTCACTCTTTGGGTCCAGCTTAGATGTGGTATCCTTCTGTAGCAATACATTTCGAGTTCCAATATCTTATCTGTCAATTTATTTTAATGTCCAATACAAATTCAGTGATTCGACTAATTTTAATGTAATAGATGTTTTTTGGTTATCGGGCAGAGACCAACTCCTTAACTCTTGAGAACCCGATGTAGTCATGGGCGGCTGAGACCCTGAATAGAGCCCAGGGTCCCAGCGGTGCCAGCTCGGTGCTTTGAAAGAGTATTTGACATCTGAGCACTTTACCAACCCTGATGAACCAATGACGTTGGCCGAGTTATCTGGCCGGTGTGCCACGCTTCTCTCTCTGTCTCTCTGCCGGACTCCCTGGCTCCCTCGCTCACCTTGTGCCATACCATCTCCTGTCCCATCCCACCTCTTCCTGTCTTATCCCATCATTTCCCATTCCACCCCATGCTATCTCCTTATCCCATCCCATCTCCTGCTGTCCCATTACTGACATGTTGTTGCATTCCATCTCTCTCATCCTGTCCTATACTTCCCATCTCATCCTGTTTCTTCTCATTTCATCTCTGCCCGTTCCATCTTATCCCTGCTGTTTCATCCTATCCCTCCTGTCCCATTGCGTTCGATCCTTCACATCACATTCCATCCCCTCTTGTCTATCTCTTCCGTTCCTTCCTTTTACATCCCCTCTACTTTCTTACCCCTGTCTCAACCCTGTCTCCCCCCTCTCCCTCCTGCCTCCCCCTGCCTCCCTCCTGTCTCCCCTGTCTCCCTCCTGTCTCCTCACATCTCTCTCCTGTCTCCCCCCCCATCTCTCGTGTCTCCCCCTGTCACACCCTGTCACACCCTGTCACACCCATGTCTTCCCTCTCTTCTCTCCCTCCTGCCTCCCTCGCGTCTCCCTCGTCTCCCCCCTTGTCTCACCCGTCTTTCCTCTCTCCCGTGTCTCCCCCCCTGTCTCACCCCCTGTCTCACCCCCTGTCTCACCCCCTGTCTCACCCCCTATGTCACCCGTTTTTCCTCTCTCCCTTGTCTCCTCACTGTCTCCCTCCTGTATCAGCAGTGTGTCTCACCCGTGCGTCTCCCCCGTCTCACGCGTGTGTCTCACCTGCGTGTCTCCCCCGTGCGCCGGCCTTCTTGCGGCGGCTCCCCAGGCGTGGTGCAGGGCATGGTGACGGGGATCCGGGGGCTGTGCAACGGCCTGGGCCCCGCGCTCTACGGCTTCATCTTCTACCTCTTCCACGTGGAGCTGGACGAGCTACCGGCCATGGGCGATAGCGCTGCCCCCCAGGGCGAGCCTCGCACGCCGCACCGGCCCTCCACGCAGGTGAGGGGGTGGCGGTGGCGGTGGTAGTTTGGGGTTATAAATATTTTTTTTTCTTCCAGGTAAGGCGCACTGAACTATGTATAGAAAATTATCGCTCAACGAAGTGGCTTATCATTTCGCAATTTATTGCAGCCAAATACTGAATGCACGTTGATTCAAAATGTGGAGGGAAAAACCAGAGGACCTGGAGAAAAATCCACGCGACCACGAGAAGAGAGAGAGAGAGACGCAAACTCAAAATATACAACAGATGTCGGGGTTGGGATCGAACCCACGACCTCCTGTACACCAGGCCAGGTAGTTAACATCTTGCCATGGCGGCGCCCCAAACATATATATGTTGAACTTCTTTCGCACCGTACATAGCCACCCGTGCTAATCAGAGGCACCGGGGAAGAACAAACTAAACACAAAAAGCAGTTATAAGCAAATTAGTTTCCATTCTAAATTATTTAAAAGTGCACAACTCCAGTGGCTTCCTAAGATCGGAAGGAAGAGCATTCCAGACGGCTGCAGAAGTACATCTGAAAGCACCCCAATGCGGTGACCATCCTTGTTCAATGGCCAGCCAAGAGCCGCTGCGAGGATGACCGGAGTTCACGTGATGGTTTATGCTCCTATACGAGATCGGCAAGGGTGAGAATGCCATGTATGATTCCAACCCTGGATTACAATACTATTACAATAATATTACTTTACCCACTGCTGCTCCTACTCCTTCCCCCCCCACTCCCCACTGTGATCAGAATCAGACGGCGAGGGTTAAACTACCGGGGGTGGTGAGGGTTAAATCATGTCTCGTATTCTGACCCTGTAGTCCAGTGCTGGCCAACTGCCATCTTGAACGTCTCCCGTGCTGTGTCGATAACTGTCAATATATACACACACTTGGCAATTTGCAGAACTCACGGGTACTTCTTTTGGCTCTTGGTTCTTGATACAATTTGGCCACACCTGCTGTAGTCGATTTGATACCTTTAACCTTGAATGGTACCCCTGACCTGTGACCCCCACCCCCGCTGCAGACTCTTCTGCCGAAACGGAGAGCGCCGTTGCTCCACCGCGCTTGAGAAACCCCGGTCTCACCACGGGGTGGCTGCCCGCGTTTGAACTCAGGATCTGGGCGGCGCCGGCTTGTGGCTCCGAGCCCTCGGCGAGCGAGCCGCCGGTCACCTCGTCGACGTTGACTCTTGACACCCCCACCCCGCTCCCCCTCGCAGCAGACCATCATCCCGGGGCCACCGTTCCTGTTCGGCGCCTTCCTAGTGCTGCTGGCGCTGCTCGTGGCGCTGTTCATCCCCGAGCACACGGGCCTGGCGCCCGCCTACAGGAGGCACGCGGGGGGTCACGCGGGGGGTCACGCGGGAGGCCACGCTGGAGGCCACGCGCACTCGCCGCCCGTGACGGAGGGCGAGGAGCCGCTGCTGCAGGACAGCCCCGTGTGAGCCGAGAGGGGGAGATGCGCGTGTGCGCGCGTCCACACGTACGTACAAAGACAAAGATTCCCCCCCTCCCCCCCCCGTGTGGCTTGAACAGACTGTTGGGGCGAGTGCTGTTCGCGAGTAGCATCTATGAAAGACGGAACGCGGCATACGAGGTGGTGTGGCCAACGCCACTCCCCAGTGGCGATGTTTACACACTGCACTAGGTACTCATTTGAGGCCGAGTCTACCTAGGGGAGACCCAGGGCCGGTTCAGATAATCGTCACTGGCATTCGCCGTGTGCGGGAATCGAACTCGGGTCGCCGGGTTTGTAGTGCAGCGTAGCGCTAACCACTACACTACTCGTGCGTACGCACGCATGTACACGTACACGTGCAGCCCGTTTGTAAATCCACTGCTGGGTGAGGGCTTCCCCCTTCTTTCCTGCAAAGTCTCTTGAGATGCGAGTATATGTGACGCTGTATGGATTGAAGCAAGGCCGTAATTTTAATATATATTGGGGGGGGGCTCAAAATATCTCCGCCAATATATTGCTATAAAAATTATAAAAACAACAATTTTCTAAACCTTGGCCACAATATCTGGACTTGTCTTTAAATAAATCAATGCATAGATTTATTTTTATATGATTGTGGTTATGGTTGTACTTTATGAATCCCTAATCTCTGCCATTACATACAATGAAACAAGAAAAGGTAAAAAAGAAACAACAGCAATGTAATACAATACACTTATAGACATTATTGTAAAAAATAAATAAAAAGTCCATTCTATGCGTTAGGGAACTTTTTAAATATTTTAGACAGGAAATTAGTTTTCAAATTTAGATATTTTTTTGGGTTGGGACCCCCAGACCCCCTGAAAGATTTGGTCCCCCCCAATGTTGACTTCATGGCTACGGCCTTGGATTGAAGGTTGTTGTTTCAATACGCGTTTGCTTTATGGTCACTGTAAAACATGAGCAGTTGGTCATCGTGTGACCTCTTATCTATTGCAGCTGTGACAACAGTGCTGTTTGTTGCAGGCTGCTTGACACAGTCAGAATCTGAATATTTATACTGGAGGAATCCGATGAGCTATAAATCTATTCTTCGCAGATGCCCAGTAGGGGCACGGGGTCACAATGTTACAACAACAAACTATATACTTTGGACCTTTGGGCCTGTGCTCAGAAGCTGCGTTTAAAATAATCAAACACACGTTCTCTCGTGTGCTCAAGGGTAGAACGCCACCCACCGAACCGTGATAAAAATTGCGTCGTCTTTTCCGTCCCTCGGCGCAGAATGGTTTCGAGCGGACGGAGGGCAGAACAAAATCCTGGTTAACACGGGGACTGGGAAGCCACCTCTAATTTAAACATCCATGTTTGTGTTCGTGTCACGGAGGCGACGGCAGAAAATCTAGCAGAAATATTCAGAAAATATCCAGAAAAAATGCATATTCAAGCCTCGGGGAAGCTCTCGAAGGCTCTTTAAATGTACACAAGCCAAATCATCTGTCAATAAATTAATATGGTGAGGTGCTTGAATCAACAACCGTATTAAATAAGCACAAATAAAAAAGCCCGCATTATCATGGGTAGGGAACGTCTCATCCATAATGCCGTTGAACGCTTCAGTGGATTATCAAACCCGCGGGGGAGAAGGGCCAAACAATAATTTAATCGACCTGAATCTGTGCCTTCTTTCAGGAGAGGCGACACTGTGCCGACACGTCCTGCCGTGCCCCAGCCGGCAGGTGTCTTAAAAACAAAAACAAAGGCAACGGGCGAACAAAACAACAACAAAAATCTACTCGTGTTTTTTTTTGTGTGTTTGGGGAAGAAGGCAAAAAACAAAACAACAAAAAAAGAGAAGAAAAAAAAACTTGACGTGAGGAGGAGGCTGCCGCTCGTCGTCGTCGTCGTGAGCGTCGCCGAATTGAACTGCGGAGAAATCGCCGTCTTGTTCGTGGCGCGGGGAAATTCATCGATGGGAGGCGGGGCGGGGAGACGTCCCAAGAGATGGAACGACGTGTCGGCGATCCCCCCGTCCACCCGCCCGCCCGCCGAAGGTCCCGTGTTTCATTGGGGGCGCCAAGCAATGAAGGCCGACAACGCGTTTTTGGAGGGTAAAAAAAAAAGAAAACGGCAGCTGTGTTGTTTTATAAGCTGTACATTTGTACGAAGTGTAAATGTTTGCTTGTGTGTGTGTGCGTGTGCGTTATCGCTGTCCGGTCTCCTGAGCCGCCCCACCTCCCGGTTGCGAAGAAGTCGGTGGGACGTTTGTTGTTTTAGTTTGTTCTCACTATCACGTGAGTTTTATCGTCAGACTTAACCCGGCTCAGGGGACGTTACAGAATTAGCCCCCTTGCTCCCACTGCTGCTGGGTAACAAAGGTAGTTTCACTGTACACCTGACTTTCGGTTTAAAATCTCCTGGTGTGTTATTATTGTTGTTGTTGGCGTCTTGTCATGGCAGGCGGTCCGCACCCCCGATTTAGAACGGTTGACTACGTACGGCGCGAAAGAAGTTCAACATACCTACACAGTTAAAGTTCGGTGCTCAGAGCTGGCATAAGCTGAACCGAGCCAAAACCAAATTCAACGTTGGGAGTTTCTTTTAAGCGCAGCGATTGCCGCACAGAATCAAGGGAATTAATTCGCTCGCAGCTCGCTCACCGAGTGGCCCGGTTTCACTGTGACTGGAACCCGGATTCGAACCTCGGCTCTCATTTGTCGTTGGCTTAGTGCTCTGACGTGGCCATTGAGACCCTCTTGAGCCACGTGGCCAGCCACCTCTGCTTCACCTGCGTACCTACCTCAAAGCCCCCGGACATGCATTTTTTTTGTCCTCTATAAACTCCGCCACCTGCAGCAAAGGATTATCACCCACGAGCAAAATAAGTAAAAGACCGGTATGTTTGTTTGCTTAATAAGGTTGCTGTTGTCACACTGCGACCTTTATTTTATTACCCCTCGAGCAAAATGGGTGGTTCGAGTTGCATTCAACTTGGGAATGGTAGCGTCTCTCTAGGGGGTCTTGGGGTGGGGGGACATGTGCCCCCCCTAATTTACAGCAATGCCCCCCCCCCCCCCCCTGTGTCCACTTTGAGAGGTCGATCCTCTGGGTGGCTGAGCAGTCGCTCAAGCATTCATTACGGCCGATGCCTACGATGACACTGCACGACCCCATCGCTTCTTTCCTGCTGCCAGATCTCAGTCGACACTCCGGGGTCCACCCTTACGTAGCTTTACCTTGGGGGTACGGGCTGCTCCAATATTAGTCGCTTGCTCTCTCGCCCCCCCCCCCGCTTTATCCGATTGTGTCCCAATGTTTGGTTAAGCGTCTCGCAACACAGGTGCACGATCACAGATGGGCTTCAGATTTTAAACGTCGTGGAGTTTTAAGGTCAGTTTAGGACCGTCACGTGGATTTTCGGATCGTTCGCCGTTGCGCACGAATTTCACAACATCTCCGTGCCGACAGTCGTGACGGCGCCCAATGCCACCCGATGTCGCATTCAGCGGGAGTTGTACGGGATGCAACGTCGTTACCCGTGGCGGCACGATTCCGATCAGTCCGAAACTAAACAAAAGATTTGCGCCGTCTCGAAAGTCGGATCGATGGTTCCAACTTTCGTTTGTGTGGATCTCGCAAGTGCTGGGACTGTGCATGCAGCTCGCGAGAGAAAAGAAGGCACAGAGCAATGATAAAGATCCAGCTTCTGTTTATCCATTTTAGGGTTGGACACCTCGTTTGGCCATGAGCTCATAAAGCCGCGATATTGCTGATGAGACTCGGTAAAGTATAAACCTTGTTGAAGTTGCCTTGCGTTCTAAAGGAATGCTTCCTTAGAACGCTCATCAGATTGGGATGATGGGATAAATATGAAATTTAAACAACAACAAAAAACAACTCTTTACGTTTCTCTGTAGGTTTTTGCGCTTGTGCTGTATTCACCCCGTGATGTGTTTTCGGGGTTGTGCTGCTCAGCGTGATGTCCAACTTTTCACTGGGAGCTTCCCAGGAATGTAATTGAAGAAGTAGCTGTCTCAGCACTCGGGAGTGAAACGTCGGACGTCACACCGAACGACTCACAATACAAATCCGAAAACACGTCCGAGAGCCACGCTCCTTGCATTCTTATCACGGTAATCACTCGAGGATCACCAACAGAGGGATTTTAATTTGTTTTTTTTGTCTAAACGGTGCAGGCAAGCAAGGGGTGTGAGCTTCCGCAAACTTTTCGGCGGAGTATTTCGATTCCGAACAGGCCTGGCTGCCGTCTTGTGAGCACTCCGAGCCTCTACAAAGCTCGGGATTGTAAACAAATAAGATTATTTATTTATACTGGAGGAATCCGATGAGCTATAAAGCTCTTTTTCGCACATGTCGGGGCGGGTAAGAACGTTACAATGACAAACAATACAAAAACATAGTGCAAAGTACAATAAAGGTAAACAAATCACCCAAACATATACAAGTAATCCATCCCCATCCTACCAGGCAAAGCCCACTGAGGTATTTCAGAAGCGACCTGGCCACAAATGATAGCTCACCAAAATGGCTTCTGATGTGGACATTTATAGCAGCAAAATAATCTAAGTAGTCTAAATATGTGATGTTAATTCTAAATGTCGAAGGAAAACCCGGAGGAAAGAAAATCCACGCGACCGCGTGCAGAGAGAGAGAGAGAGAAGATGCAAACTCCATATATACAGCAGGCTTCAGGGTCGGGATCAAACTCACATCCAGCTGCATACCCGGCGAGGTAGTTAACATCTCTGC
The DNA here is from genome assembly GCA_014621495.2 of Entosphenus tridentatus. Taxonomy (NCBI): domain Eukaryota; kingdom Metazoa; phylum Chordata; class Hyperoartia; order Petromyzontiformes; family Petromyzontidae; genus Entosphenus; species Entosphenus tridentatus. The sequence continues at coordinate 5,153,110 of CM025644.2, read as the reverse complement.
CACCGCGGCGCCCCAAGTGGTGTACATTCACGACTTAGCTGGACCACGCGAGCACGCAAACTCCAAATATAAATGTTGTTCCCTTCAGTGTGGACCCACGCGGTGAAGCAGGGCAGCGCTCATTTCTGCCGAGGTTATTTTTTTTTACGAGACCCCAATATCAATATATTGGGCACTATCGGTTTATGACTTCTACAACTAGACTGTGCTGCCTTTGTGGTGATAATTATTTTACGACGTGGGACCGGTGTGCTGACGGGAGTCAAGCACGTCGTCCGCAAACGGACCTCGGCCCAATGCTTGTTTGCCCTCAGCAGTCCTGTACCAGTGGTGTAAATTCCACATTCCTATGATGGGGGCCAAGTTCAAAGGGAGGTGTCACAAGCGCTCTTGGCTTCTCGCAAAGTGATCCTAATCGTATTGGCCCCAGAGGGATGATGACAATTACGATTATACTGTGTGAGTCGACCAACCAACTGGGATTTGAACTCGTGTGGTTGCAGTTGCGAGTCGAGTGCTTTCACAACTTCACCCGTATGCCTGCAGTCAAATATATTATGGGAGTGGAGGGGCGGGGGTGATTTATACATCATGAATTTGGCAAGCATGTGACATGGTGAACCGTAAAGCAGTCAGACCTGTTTCAAATATGCACCCCGACTCGTTTAGCCTCCCGTCATCGTACCCCAACCCCCCCACATGTTTGATTCAGTTAATACAGTTGGTTGTTGGTGCTACAAAAGGCAAGGCAGAAAGAAATGATATAGTCGATGATCTTATGTTAGGTTGTTCTCAATAGCGGAGCCAGGATTTTCAGGTAGAGGGGGCAACCCCTCCAGCAATGAAAAATTATAGAGGAGTTGTTAGTAAGTAAGGACTTGTCCCTTGAATTGATTTTGACGCGTGTGCGGCGATGGTGCAGCCATCGATCGAGGGTCGAATTCGAACCGCGTCGTGTGATCGGCATCGCGCTCGCTGAAGGTGTTAATGCCTTCAGGGAAGTCGTGGACTGTGTATTCGCAACTGCGCACAATTCTGAGTCACTTATCACTGCTTTGCCGTTACTTATTGCCAATTCTGGACTCAGACTATTGTCCTATCATCTCATAGAGTCCCTGGCACATAATAATATGCTACACGGTGGCAGTGGGGGTCGCAAAATGCCGATTTATTCCTAATAAACCCCAATGATCCGATCGAAATTCGGGATTTCGATCGGATCATTGGGGGGGCACGTGCTACCCCACCCCACTGGCTCCGGCCAGTGTTGAGAACGAAATTCGATATTGATGTGTCAGCCCACGCCTTTTATCGTTCGCACCAACCCCACCCACTAAAGATATTTTACGAATATTTTTGTTGTCGTTTAATGGACCCCCATCAGTCCGGATCGTAACATCTCCGAACCGTGAGATGTTTTTTTTCAAATAAGGAGGGGGGGGGGTGCCCTGTGATGTGCACAAGCGCGTGGTGCGCGCATAAGCCGGGTTTGCTTTTACGCGTGGCGCGCGAATCTGTGAGCGTTGTAGAATGCGATGCGGGTTTCCTTTCGTGCGGTAGTAGATGCGTTCCAAACAAAAAGGGGGGGGGGGGGCGCACAAAGCCGGAGCCGCATAAAACGAACCCAGTCGCCCAACCCACAATGCACCACACGCATGTAAAGCGCACACAGTATACACACGGTGTTGTGCCACGTCCAACCGCATAGCCGCATTTCGAGTGAATAAAACGGCATGTCGATTATTTGGGTTGGAAATAGGTTAGCAGCATTTTTGCTAAATCGTACAAACCAAACCCGCACAAAGCAAGGGAAACCTGTATTTTAATGGGCGTCTACGCATCTTGCAGGTTTTGGCTGGCCACGGTGAATGCCATACATTTAATCGCACTTAGCAGGATTGCATTTGCTGAGATAATTACACGGCGCAGCTTGCAAAACTGGTTTGAGCCACTCCGGAGTGAGAAATCCTCGCCACACCAATGCATTTTGGTGCAGATATCATCACGGTATGCACAGGGGGCTGGAGCAATGGATGTTATTTTGGGAAGTCAGCACCACGTGATTGTAAAGTGGTTATTTCCGTGAAGAAATGAAATTGCGTCGGGTGCTACTTAATCATGTTTGATAAATCGTTTTTTTCTGTTGCCATTAGAATGTTGTTGATTGGGTCTTGAGACTGGTCTCTGACAGAGTATCCAAAATATAGACCTTACTGGTGTCTGGTGGGGTTTCTAGATAATAGGCGGAGTATCTGTACAAAACAAAACTGACACTGACCTTGAATGGGTTCTCTGGGCTTTAGACTGGTCAATGGTTGGATTTGTAGACAACAGACTGACAGACTGGTTTCATATGGAGTACCCAGACAAGAGATGGGGCTGGCTTATGTTCTGTTGACGTCTCTGGATAATAGACTGACAGTTAAAGTGGAATGAAATGGCCCACAGGACCGACCTCCAGGTTGTCCTTTGGCGTGATATAGAATATATTTGTTGTCATATCTCTGCATGTGTGTGTGTGTATATGTGGGGAGCGGTGGTGTAGCGGTTAGCGCTACGCTGCGCTACGAACCCGGCCACCCGGATTCTATTCCCGCTCGCGGCCAACACCGGTGATTATTTGAACTCGTCCTGGGCCTCCCCTAGGTCGACTCGGCCTCAAATGAGTACCTCGTGCAGTGTGTAAAACATCGCCACTAGAGAGACAAAGGCGGCCGGGCGTGGTGTTGGCCATCCACCCCCTCGTATACCGTACCGGCCTTCATAGGTGCTCGCTAACAGCACTTGCCCCAACAGTCTGGTAAGGCTATACGGGCTTTTTGTTGTTGTTTTTTTTATATGTAGGGTGAGTGCTTTGCGCACATGCGCACGTTTTGCCTCTGAGCGTGTCCCTTCCACTTCATTTCACAACATCAGTTGGGAGTTTTTGTTCTCCCGGGACTGGTGGTTATATACTTGTGGGGAGGGGGGGGGAGGTTGTTTTTTTTTCCTTTTGCACAACGTTGCAGTGTTTACACGCGTGCGTACGGGCGTTACATTCCGTGTTCGGAAGGCCTCCACGTGGACGATCGCTCTGTTCGACGTTTCGTTGCATTCCATGACACTGGACCACAGCTTCGAATTCCTTTTAAGCCGCTGCCCAATGGCGCAGGTGTTTGGCTCAAGCTCCCTCAATCTTGGCCAGTCTTGAGCTTTCATCTCCGCTTCACTCTTGAGGAGGAGGGGGAGGGAGGGGGCTCCCCCGGTGGGTCCATCCTTCTATCAATCGCCAAGCAGCATTTTACTGTTTGTGCCTCTTGGCATCTTTACCAACATCCATCCTTCAAGAACTGTCTTCATTCACCTCCCGCCTCTTAGGAATGTGATCGATCCACACGTTTTGCCTTTTCTGAATTGCTCCGATTAGTCTTTTTATCTTCTTGAACGCTCCTCCTTAACCTTGCTCTTAATTATTATCACAGTCGATGGCGCTTTGTTTTGGTTAATGTCATGCACCTAATTATATTTTAAAATTACGTTTTATTCCGGTGGGGGGGTTCTGTTTTTGTCCTGGGAAGCGAACACACGTCACACGCGCAATATAAAGTGGATATTGTTAGGATTCACAATAGACAGCAAAAGGTTGGCATCAAGGTCAGGGTAGATATGAAGAAGAAGAAATTGCGTACGTGCAAATACCAACTCCTGTACCAGTCACCATTTAAAACAGAATGTTCCGTGTTAATGGCATTCGTTGGATTATTGGATGTACAGAGGCACTTTTTCTTACACCAAAACAATTGTTTTCGGACAATTTATTTTGGCAGTTTGATAAATATGAGACGAGAATGGCTTACATGAACACAAATAAAATCATCGCCACATTCGCCGCGCAAACTAATAACGGCAAACGTTATACGGTAATTGGCTTCAGGGGAGAGGTCTTCACCCGGCAGTCAATTGATCATGGCTGATGATGAATAGCTTCGTTTTTTTCCCCCAAGTGAGAACTCAAGGGACTAGCATGCGTCTTTTTTGCAAGAGTGACCTTGGGGCATCACTTTGCCAGTCAGGGGCAATGATTGCTACGCCGTACAATCCCAATGGATCCCACTATTGTCGATGACGTTAAGCGGGGCATTAAGATTATTCCACGCACAGTCATAATCGGGGCTGCCGCTCGATTCGAACCGCGGACTTCTGCCACAAGCGGTGAACGAGCTGCCGCTGGGCGAGGGATGAGGTGTTGATGATGAATACCGTGAATTTAAACACAGAAACAAACTAATTGCTTGTCTGTCACTGTCAACGCAGTCCCTTTTAGCGCTTGTATGGAGTTGCAATCCATTTACGAGAAATGGTAATCTCATGTAGCCGGTTATCCTGGGAGGAAAAGAAAACGAGTGTACTGTACACGTGCGTTTCCATGACGTAAGTTGTGCAAATTGTAAACAAGTCGATCGGCAGGTTGAGTGCGGTGGGGTAAAGTGTTGGAACTCGCAGCTCTTCCAAGACGTCTGGCCCTGCGTGGAGGAAGTCTGATGCGGTGGGGCGCTCTGTCGAGCTCCTAGTGGAGGCCCCATCCGCCAGCAGTGGCGTGAGCAAGCGATTGCAGGGCTGCGCCTTTACCATATTTTACCACCTTTTCACACGTGGACGGGAATCGTACACTTTTTAACCAGGCAGGTGCCCATCTGCTGTTTCACGATCTCTATTGAAAGAGAGACCATCCAGCCTAGGCAGTTGTTCACTTACAACATTCATCCAACTGAAACGCCTGTCGTTAAGACTTTAGGGATGTGGGGGGGGGGGGTAAATGACGGGGGAATGCACACTCGCGTCTCCATCACCGTCGGTAACATTTTATTACCTGTGGGGGATGCGCGATCCGGAAATAACAACAAGTTGTGAATCTGCGGCCGCTGATTGCGTGAAAACAAAACACCGAAAGTGACATTTTTTTTTAGATAAAGCACGAGAATCTCACCCGAGTTGGTTATTGCGACCTGCTGTACAGCGGTCTGCTACATGTCGGTGACGAATGACTGCTGATGTTACTGACGACGATGAGTCCCGTGCCACTGTTGACAGGAAACGCTCTTTTAAGATTATAGGTCACCTGTAAATTATTTGATGTCGTGCGAGTAGGAAAGAGGACGCGTTTCGTCTCGCCTCGGGATTGTACAGGAAACAATATTACGGTACCACTGTGTATAGTGTAAAAGTAATTTATCAAAAACAGATTATTGAAAAAAAATTGCTGTATTTGTGTGTGGCTAATAAAGGCGAACCCTGTATATTTTGTGAAACGTTAATTGGTTTGATTGTCTTTTCACCGCCTTTATAAAGAGGCGGGTAATCCCTGTGTGCGGTAAAGATTGACCATTTTGTAGTCCACACTTTCATCAACTCTGTATTGACGTGAACTGTTGGCACCTTATGCTCGTAATCGCATCTTCAGCTCAGTAAATGTTGGACTTTTGTAAGTTCCTAAAAGTCATCTACATTTAAGAGCGGACAAGGACCTTCGGATTCCATGTTCCCGGCCTCTGTAACTATTCCAAGTCGCATCAAGAGTAAGACATTTTTTTAATTAAATGTAAATACTCTTCATTCATTTAGCCTATTTTTGAGCTGCAGTTCAATGAGAAATGTTCCTTTTCAGGAGTTATATGTACTGTATTCTGAAGCGCCCTACGATGCTATGCGTGGATATCGCATTATAAAAGCAAATGTAGTTGTATTTATCTTTTGGACTTGTTGAAAGTAACACCACACTTTTCTTTTTTCCTGACGCAGCATCCTGATCCTTTCCCTCCCTGTTTTGAAGAAAGGACGATGATCAGAATATTGATTCATACTGGTGGAATCCGATGAGCTGTAAAGCTCTTTCACAGATTTCCAGTTTACAGATCATCAACGGTCGCCCCACGTCAAATTTTACATTCAACATTTCATGGAAATAAAATTGATTTCCTTCCAGATGAACTGTAAACGTCAAAGTCAGGGCGTGTCAACTCAAGCGAGAGTTGGTGTAGCACTCATTTCCTTTTGCAGCGACTGAGCCAGTGTTCGCATTCCACATTCCCATGGCCGGGGTCAGTACAGTATTGGTTTATACCATTGTAGCGGAGGGAGCACCTTGCTGAGAATGATAGCAACTCCCATCCAAAGGTGAAACCTTAACGTCACCAAATTAACATAGGAATAAACAGGTGGGAGTAGTGTCATTTTTTCACAAGACACTACTCATTTTGAATGTCTCCTATACTTTAATTCTAGATTTGAAGCTTTCGTGACTGCAAGGATTTATACTCTTTGGTTTTTTCGGTAAAGTCACGTAGGTAAAAAATCACGATTTGTATTATTTTATTTCTATTATTACTTTTATTAATTTTAATTAAATTTTTTACCTACGTGACTTTACCGAAAAAATACCTAAGAGTATGTCTCCTATACTGTTATCCCTGCGACTCCAACTTGTGTAGTATCATACCTGTCAACCCCTTATCAGCACCTACCTTATTACGGACTAATTCAGACCTTATTGGTCACCCCTTGCCCTTATAAATCTCAACGTTCATCCTTCAAAGTCCCATCATAGGGGAGAAACACAAACAGACAAAAAAGGGTGTCCCTATTGAAACGGCTGTACGCCTTGTGGACCTGAAAACTCTATTTCCCTGTACAAGAATACGGGTACACCGTATGGGTTGACACGATATGTATTATCTTCATCGGTATCAGCGGCATGTAATGATATAGCCACTGCTGAATATATGTACAAACATTAACCACGCTCATGATACAGTTTTTTTTGGGTTAGATCGCGTACATACATAAATGTATCGGTTTTCCCTTTTTTTCTGGCAACAAAACAGGTGTTTAGATGTTAAAACACCAAACAAACTTTTTTCAAGGAATCATGTCTCCAATAACCACGGATACTTGTGGTGAAAATACAAACAAAAAACATACTCTGACAGTATGTGCATTGTCTTTGAAACGGATTGGTCCACACCAGAGACAGCTTTCTTTCGAGCAGGGGTCGGGAACCTTTTTGACTGGGAGAGCCATAAAAGCCAAATA
>CM025644.2:5131004-5145642 GCA_014621495.2 Entosphenus tridentatus | reverse complement strand
CAAGACGATGAATCCCTGCAGTCACGAAAGCTTTAAATCGAAATGTACAATCGTACTCTTTGGTCCTTTCGGTAAAGTTACGTAGGTCTAAAATAAAATAAATCACGACGTTTCGATCGTAACACAAGCAGTCACGAAAGCTTCAAATCAAGAATGTTGTACAATCGTGCTAAATAATTTAGCAACGTTGGACAGCTACACCAAGATTGCATGGAGAAAGTAAGTGCACACCAGAAGGGAAGTCGGGACAAGGAAATACTTTCACCAAAGCAGGTGAAGATATTTGATTTCCTTGTACAAATTCACGTCGCAAAGTTATCAAGATTTAATATTAAAGTTTAACACGTAGGGCTTCATATTTAACTTTGAGAGGTTTCAACTTGTCAAGAAACAATTCGTGAACGGAAAATCGAGCAACAGAATCGCCGAATCGATCGATGTACGAATCTTAACGCGAAAATCAATAAGATTCGCTTTTGACATTAATCGATACCATCGAATCGATTCCCCGCCCCCGAAGTTTTTAAAGGGGCCACGTCTCGCACTACAAACAGCTTCGCGTTCTCCGCAAACAGCGTCGATCGGTTTTTTTATTCGTGTACGCGACTTGACGCCCTTAGAAACCTATCCTTTCCGCATAATACCAAACATGCCCGCCTTCTCAAGACTCGGAGCGATGGCTTCGTAGCGAAGTCAACGAAAGAAAAGAAGAAAAAAACAACGCCGGGACCGCGCGAGAGGTCGCCTCAGCCGGAGGCCTAACTCAGGCTTCCCGCGGGGTTTCCTAGGCGAGGCTGCCGCAGACATGACGACTCCGAGCACCGAGCGGCACTGGGTGTCGCGGCTGCTCGCCGCCGTGTTCTACGGCCTCTGCTCGTTCCTCATCGTCATTGTGAACAAGCAAGTGCTCACGAGCTACGGGTAAAACTCGCCACGTTTCGATCGCTGCAATGAATGGGGTGGTGGTGGTGGTGGCGGCTGCTCCCAAGTGTTGAAACGGCGGTATTTACCGTCGAGCTCTGATTGGCTGAGAGCGCGTGAAGCCACGATTGGCGCCAAATTCAAATTTAATATCGCAGCAGGTGCAGCAGCTGATACTGCTGCAGATGCTAATGCTGGTGATGCTGCTGCTGCAGATGCTGCAGCTGCTGCAGATGCTTCTGCTGCTGCAGATGCTTCTGCTGCTGCAGATGCTTCTGCTGTTGCAGATGCTGCTACAGCTGCTGATGCTGCTGATGCAGATGTTGATGCTGCTGCAGATGCTGATGCTGCAACAAGCACACAGCTAACCCTTTCCCGTTTTCGAGACGCCTGCACCGCTCTATCTCGGAACGTGCAATCAGTTTGGCGTTCATTTTATTTGGGGAGCCTTCAGCACTGTTGTGGGGGTGCCATGGTGGTGGGCTGTCAACTACCTCGCCTGGTATACAGGAGATCGTGGGTTCGATCCGAAACTTGACGCCTGTATATTTGGAGTGTAGCGGTTAGCATAGTGTGCTCACGGCCAACACCAGTGACGATTATCTGAACAGGTCCTGGGCCTCACTTAGGTCGACTCAGCCTCAAATGAGTACCTGGTGCGGTGTGTAAACATTGCCAGTAGGGAGACAAAGTCGGTCGGGTGTGGTGCTGGCCACCCACCCCCTCGTGTACCGTTCCGGCCTTCATAGGCACTTGCCCCTACAGTCTGTAAAGGCTATACGGGGGATCTTTGTCTTTGTGGTCACATAGATTTTTCTCCGGGAACCCCGGGTTTTCCCTCCACGTTTAGAGTATTTGGCTGATATAAATTTCCACATGATAAGCGACTTCGTTGAGCTATCGTTTGTGGCCAGGTCGCTTCTGAAAAAGAGCTATATAGCTCAGTGGACCTTACCTGGTAAAATAAAAATTGCTTAGTTTTTAAATACATTGTACTCATCGCAGAGAACTGTAGCGACACGACCACACTCCACGATAGCTTGCCACACTGTGCCACACCCCCTCCCAGCATGACTTTGTGGGAGCCTTATTTTAGCTTTTAATCCCGATTCTTAATCTCAAGAGTCTGTGGGATGAATCGTAAGAGAAAACTGGGAAAGGGTGAACACAAATCGCAACACGTTCGTCAGTAATCCAGTGTCCTTGAAAGGGATTTTATTTTTTAGACGACGTTTCGGGCAGCAGTTCTCTTTTATAGGTCAATGGGTTATGTTTACCTGACATTGAGTGGGGTATGAGTAAAACAATTCTATACAAATTTAAGATTGAACTGCTTTTTCTGTTAAGTTTGTTGTTCTTCTCCGCACACCTCTGATTAGCACGGTTGGCTATGTACGGTGCGAAAGAAGTCCAACATACACGCAAAATTATACTTTACACCATGGGATTCGAACAGAATTATATTTCACAAATGTATCCCGATTAACTTTTTTTTACTGAGGATTTCAACAGAAACCGTGATACAAGTGGGCAGAAGTAGGAGGGTGTTGGGAGTAGAGTAGGGTGAGATTTTAATTGTATTTAACGAGTGCTTTTACATGTTACTTTTACACAGAGCACCAGATACACAAGAGAAATAATGAAATTAATACATATCTGTCTCAGTGTTATACGTGAGGTGGATGTCAGCCCACGTAGCCACAGAGCCATGTGGCAGCCTCCTCCTCCAACACGTGCAGGGTAACCGGTCGGCCTGATGGACTTCCCAGCTGGAGACGACGGTGCGCCATTGGTCTCCTGCTCCCTGCATTCACACAGCGAGGCTGTCGCGCAGTCGGACGATGCCCCATCCATGTTCGGAAGGGGCACACAACATCCTGCCCTGGTCACACCAGGAGCCGTTCAACTGAACCCCACTGGTGGCCTTGGGAGGTCGAAGCCAATAGGTTGAGATGTGTGAGCATTACTTGGGCTGCCTGCTTGTACTGTCGTCGCTGTGTGGTGTGGTACCAATGGTCTGAGGTCCCTGTTCTCTTTTTGTTGTTGTTAGGTTTCCCTCTTCGGTGTTCCTGGGCGTCGGGCAGGTGATTTACGCTCGCAATAAACATCCCAGAGACTCTTGAGGTTCAGAAATTCTGTTTTTTATTTTCCCAGGTAAGGCCCACTGAGCTGTATAGCTCTTTTTCAGAAGCAACTTGGCCACAAATGATCGCCCTGCAAAGTGGCTTATCACGTGCAAATGTATAGCAGCCATGTACTCGAAACGCATGTTTCTAAATGTGGAGGAAAAAACGGGAGGACCCGGAGAAAAATACACACAACCACAGGGAGAGACGCGCAAACCCCAAATATACAACAGCAGGCGTCAGGCTCGGGGTCAAACCCACGACCTCCTGTATACCGCGTGAGATAGTTAACATCTCACCACCGTGGCGCCCGAATGGGACATCTCTTTTGAAAATGTTCACTTCTCAACTGAGCCGTGCTGGAGCATGCCGAGCCGGCTTGGGAAGCGCCGGCTTCTTTTCCCACCGCAGAACCGGAGCCGCACAGCTGATGTCACGCGTTCAACGTGTTTAGCACGGGTCGTCAGCCTCCGGCTCCGGAGCCGAATGCGGTTTGCTTAAGGGCTGCTTTGTGACAGTTATTTACTGAGGGCCGGCCGTTGTCTTGTATTTTCATGTACGTTGCAGCTCTTAAAATGTGGATGATTTTTTTTTTCCTCGTTTGAACAAAAATGGCTCATTGTTATTTTGGTTGCCGAACTCTGGTTTAGCATGATGCTTAACGCGCAATGCCGGTGAGATGACCTTCCAATTTATCCTATGACACAGTTGAGTTTTTTTTGCTCTAATTTCTATTTTGATTAATTTCTTTAACTTTTTTTCTATGCTTTTGCCATTTTGGTTAACCCGGATCACTCGTGCGAGTGAGACTTCTACCCTGGTCCCTTGAGATCTCGCTTTGGTTGAAATAAACTTGACACTTGACCTCCGTTGTGCAGATGTTGGTGACGGTGGTGCTGCTGCACGTGGGACGGGCGTGTGGTCTCGTGTCCTTCCCATACTTCGACATAAACCTCCCCAAGAAGGTGCCTCTTATTTTCCTCATCACATTTTTGCCTTTTCTTAAACTAAACCAAATTATTCATTGCAATTCCAGTCGGTCAGTTTTTTTTCCGGGTAAGACACATTGAGCCAAGAAGCTCTTTGAAAGGCAACCTGGCCACAGTGGCAAGCAACGTCAGATGGGAAGGGAGAGTTTGCAGGGGCTGCATGGAACAGCTGATACAACGGTAGCCAGCACGTTCCATGGGAGGTTGAGCCAGTCAGAATCAATCAGAATTGTTATTCATACTGGAGGAATCCGGTGAGCTATAAAGATATTTTTCACAGATGGCCAGTTGGGGCGGGTCAGAAAATTACAACAACAAACAATACAAAAACACTATATTCTTGCAAAGTATAGGAATGGTAAACAAATCACAATTTTTTTTATGTGAATGTAAACTATTTTTTATGTAACCAGGTAAGGCCTACTGAACTACAGTATAAGCTTCTTTTTCAGAAGTGACCTGGCTACAAATGATTGCTTAACAAAGTGGCTTATCACATGGAAATTTATCCCAGCCAAATAATCTAAATAGTCTGTGAGTGTGACACCGAAGCGAGTTTGTGCTCTGCTGTGCGAGTCTGTGAATGTTTTATTGACCGAGCGTGTGGTTGTTCCACGGAGGGTCATGGTGGCGAGATGTTAGCGACCTCGCCTGGTATAGAGGAGGTCGTGGGTTCGATCCCGACCCTGATGCCTGTATATTTGGTGTTTGCATGTTCTCCCCGTGGTGGTCCTGTGGATTTTCCCCCGGGTTCTCCGGTATTGCCCTCCACATTTAGAATAATACTTTTAAAGTATTTGGCCGCTAATAGCTCAGTGTGCCTTACCTAGTAAATACAAAATAAAGATATAATAAATAGGGTCGAGTCAGACGGGTGTTTTTTGAGCGAGCGTGCGGTTGTTACATGGAGAGCCGAGTCAGACTGCATGTGGTTTTTTCCACGATTGCTCAGCATGCCGCGACCCCCACCCCTGCTTTCCAGATCTTCCCTTTGCCACTCATCTACCTGGGGAACCACATCACCGGCCTCATCAGCACCAAGAGACTCAGGTGCGTCACGTCGCACTCCACCCACACACTGACCAACGCGATCCTCGCTCGGGCTGGCTACCCCGCACTGTCCAAACGCGTGGGGCTGGCTCGGCGGCACGAACCAAACGCGGGGCTGGCTAGCCGGCACGGTTCAAACAAGGGGCCGGCACGGTGGGCGTGACACATGTTGTATGTATGTACGTTGTGTGTATGTATGTTGAACTTCTTTCGCACCGTACGTAGCCAACCGTGCTAATCGGAGGTTCGGGGCAAAGATGACAAACTAAAACGCAAAAAGCAGTTCAATCTAGGGAGGTTGAGAGTGGGGGAGGGCAGGATTCCGCTGTTGGAGTGGCAAGTAGGCACCCGCAGTGCAATCCAGACCTCCTGTGTTCAATTCCCAGCGGCAGCGAACATCGATTTGAATCTGCGTTTAAGATAGTACTTGCTGCGGTATGTCAACATCAGCACTGCGGATACAAAGGTGGATCAGAATCTTTATTTCGAATGCAAGAGGAATCCCGATGAGCTATGAAGCATCTTTCTCACAGATGTCCATAATGGGCAGGTCAGCAAGTTACAACAACAAACAATACAAACGACAACAATAAGAAAATAGTCCCAGACCACACCAAGATAACACCACACAGCAATTCCTCAATAAAATTATACATTAACATTGAACTATCGATCAAAATTACAAAGCACATTTTAAAATGTGACTGCTGTATCCAGCACTAATCTTCTTCAGGATATTTTTTGAAGGAAGATTTACGATGTTAAGGGGGGCAACAGGTGTCATTCTGGCCACACTAGGTTTGGGCGATGGGGTAAAGTATGAGTATTTTGCCACCTTTCGTAAGACATCTGACCGGCATCGAAAAGTAAGCCAAATGCCCTCGATAGCCTGAACTGTCTAGAGCTCCCTCTAGTTCAGGGATGAGGAACCTTTTTTATACCAAGGGCCATTTGGATATTTATAACATCATTCGCGGGCCATACAAAATTATCAACTTAAAAATTAGCCCGTTATATTTGGTCAAACATTTAATTAACTCACCCCTAATGTGATGGCTGGAATTGCTTTTCTTTGGTGAGGTGTGTGATGTTAGCTGGTATTTATGATGTTGCTACTCGCAACTGCTTTTCCAGGTTTCCTTCTAGATTTATTGAATTTCGAGACCCGCCTGCGGTTGCCTTGGCAGGGCCAGATTAAATTATTTTGTGGGCCTTATACGACCCGCGGGCCGGACGTTCTCCACCCCTGATGTAGTTGAGGTCATTGAGCCAGCAGTGCTGTGAGCAAGTAGCGGTCAGCACAGTAGGAAGTGGTAGTGCAGCATTTAGCACGCTGCGCTATGAACCCGGCGACCTGAGTTTGATTCCCGCTCAAGGTCAACACCAGTGACGTTTATCTGAACCGATCCTGGGCCTCGCCTAGGTCGACTCGGGCTCAAATGAGTACCGGGTGCGGTGTGTAAACGTCGCCACTCGAGAGACAAAGGCACCCCCCCCCCCCCCCTCGTGTGTCGTGCTGGCCTTCTTCATAGGTGCAGCTTGCTAACGCGTGGGATATTTGTCCCGTGTGCTTGCACAGCCTCCCAATGTTCACGGTGCTGCGGAAATTCTCCATCCTCTTCACCATGGTGGGCGAGATGTTCATCCTCGGGTGAGTGTTTGTCGCACGTGAATCAAACTTGAAGTTTGTAATTCTCAGGGCTGCGTCGTGAATGTACCACTTGGGGCACCGCGGTGGCGAGATGTTAACTACCTCGCTTGGTATCCAGGAGGTTGTGGTTTCGATCCCAACCCTGATGCCTGTATGTTTGGAGTTTGCATGTCTTTCTCTCCCCGTGGTCGTGTGGATTTTTCTCCACTTCCTTCAGTTTTTCCCTCCACATTTATACACATGCGTTTTAGAGTAGATGGCTGCTTTGAATTTCCACGTAATAAGCCACTTTGTTGAGCTGCCATTTGTGGCCAGGTTGCTTCTGTAAAAGAGATATACAGCTCAGTGGGCCTTACCTGCTAAAAATAATTATAATAAATAGAAAAAAATCGGACCGAACGAGTCTGTAACGGGCCCGCGCTTTAGTCAATATAAAAAGGGGGGGGACAGCTTTTTCACTTGCAACGTCATCGCATTTTGTTAAATCGCAAGGTAACGTCATCATTAATTAAGTAACCTCTGGTGAAGAACACACGCTGGGAAAATGTAAAAGAATCTGTGTGTGCGAATTTTTTCCTTACTGTTAACCCTTTCCTATTAACCCTTTCCTATTCCGAGACGTCTGCAAATTGCAGGGTGGGTGTCCCGTGCGCCGCTGGATCTCGGAACGTGCAGGTGGTTGGGCGTTAATTTTATTCAGAGAAGGGTAGTGCCGCTGTTTTTAAAAACATTGTACTTACCGCAGAGAACCGTAGCGACACGACCGCACTCTATGATCGCTGGCACCAAACTGTGCCACACGCCCTCCCACCTTGTGGTGAGCCTCCGGTTCCATTTTGATGACGTACATGTACATCAACAAACCGAAACCGTCCGTGTACGTCATCTGAACAGTATCGGAAGAAAAACTGATGACGTACACGTGCGCTATCGGAATGGGAAAGGGTTTCATATATTTTCTTGCGAGCCCCTCCAGAGTTTTAGGCCCTGGGCGAATGTCCATTTTTCATTCCCCCCCCCCCACCCTAACTCCGATGCTGTGCGGAAGGACTGGACTCGTGCCCGTGCTCCCCTGCCCTCTCAGTGTCGCGCCTCTTTCCCTCTTGTTTGATTTCGCAGAAAAACAACGTCATGCCCTATCCAGTTGACCGTGGCCATGATGATGGGCGGGGCCATCTTCGCCGCCAGGTAAACTCTTGACCCCACAAACGATGTGTGCCAGCTGTGATGGGAACAAAGACTACGGTGTTTTTTTATTCATAGCCTGCGGGCAAGCAGGGGGGTGCAGTGCCAATATATGTGCCTCACAGTAAGAATGGCCTGGGTTCGATTCCTGACTCGGACACCTTTCTGCACGCTATTCGTATGTGTTCTCCCCCTGTTGTGCATGAGTTTCCTCCAGGCTCCCCGGTTTCCTCTCATAGTTTAATAATTTGCTGTGCAAGCAGTATTGGCGAAAACATCCCGTTGCTGGAAAATTACCTGAAAATTACTTGATCTGGGATTGCACGCACAAGCAACATTTTCGCCGACTGAAAAGTTGGCATGACCGTCCTAAAAAAGCCTTGCCGAGTCTTGAGACTCGGCGAGGCTTTCCTGTGTAATCAAACGTGACAATAAATTAAATAATAGCTCAGCCCATCCTATGGACGGGGTGACATGACACTCGCATAACAATAATAATAACTCTTTGACACATGATCCTCATCGGACGCTTCCCACCTAACCCTCACGACTGACCAGTTCATCTTCTTGGTTCTTTCGGTAAAGTCACGTAGAATGGAAATAATAAAATAATAAAAATACAACATAATATTAAATATTTTATTATTTTATTATTTCCATTCTACGTGACTTTACCGAAAGAACCAAGAAGATGAATCCCTGCAGTCACGAAAGCTTTAAATCGAAAGACTCACCAGTTGTTAGGAAGCAAGGGATTGTAATACAATACATGTGTATAATCGTGATACTGGCATCAATTTGGTGTCATGATCGGCGTCTGTGGAGAGGCTCGTGAAGGATGCTACTGGGCAATTGAAGCACAGGTGGTGCATCTGCCAGTGATCTCCAGCCATTCGACCCACGTCACCACCTGGGTCTGTCTCGTGACCTTCTTCCAACGAACCTTCCGCACTCCACGTGACCTCAATGTGCACCAAGGCTGGCACAAGCGCCGTGTTGACGTCAACGCAGCTTAGTGCCGAATGACGGCTGTTTTCTTTGTGTGTGTGTGTGTGTCGGTCCTCTGCAGCTCTGACCTGGCGTTTGACCCCGTGGGCTACACCTTCATCCTGGCCAACGACCTTTTCACCGCCGCAAACGGCGTCTACACCAAACAGAAACTCGACTCCCAGGTCCCGGACACGAACGCTCGCCTTCCTTCGCCGTCTCTCACCGCTCTCGCACCACCTCTCACGTCTTCTCACCCATTCTCACCTCTCCCTCGCTCACCGCTCCTCTCACTGCCCGTCATGTTTATGACCTCCCGTCACCTTCCCACACCCCCTCGTACCCACCTATGACGGTGTTCTTCACTAATTGTCAGAGGGGAGTGGTGGGGGGCACACTTTCACCGATAAGACACCATCAGTGTGAGGACCGCCACACATTTGAAACCATTGTGGTTTGACAGCAGCACGATGACGATGGGGGATGTTTTCACATTTGTGTATTGTCGGGGGCCGTACTAAAAGCCACCAGGGGCCCTACTAAAGACCACCAGCAGCCACAGTGGCCCGCGGGCCTTGCAATGAAGAACAGTGCGTGATCACATCACCTCCCTTTCTCTCACCTGTCATCCTCTCGCTACCCCACACCGCCGTGTACCGCCTGTCATCTCGCCTCCCATCAAACACCCCCCCCGCCCCCTCCTCTCATGGCTCAATCCCAGCTCTACTCCCACCCAACCCGACTGGCGAGTCGAGCGGTCTGGCATGGCGCCACCAAGCCGCAAGTGTTTATATTTCCTCCACGGTGGCGAGATGTTAACCACCTCGCCTAATATACAGGAGGTCATGGGTTCGATCCCGACCCTGACGCCTGCATATTTGGAGTTTGCATGTGCTCCCTGTGGTTGCGTGGATTTTTATCCGGGTCCTCTGGCTTTTCCCTCCACATTTAGAATAAGAAGTTTAGAGTATTTGGCTGCGATAAATGTCCACGTGATAAGCCACTTAATTGGGCTCTCATTTGTGGCCAGGTCGCTTCTGAAAAAGAGCTGTATAGCTCAGTGGGCCTTACCTGGTAAAATGAAAAATAGTTTATTAGTTTAGTTTACTTCTCTGTGTTATGTTTAGACAAAGGTAAAGATGCAGCCCGGTGATTGCCTGCTCATGCCGACACCATCACTGTTGGTATTTTTGGCCTAGTCTTTCGTATGTATGTATGTTGAAGTTATTTCACACTTTTTTAAAGCTTTCGTGACTGCAGGGATTCATCTTCTTGGTTCTTTCGGTAAAGTCACGTAGAAGGGAAATAATAAAATAATAAAAATAAAACATAATAAAATAATTCTCACGACGTTTCGGCCAAATTCAGACGCTGTCTTTCCGACAGACCTGTTCTTCACCTGAGGACGGCTGCTTGCGTTGTGGCCGAAACGTCGTGAGAATTATTTTATAATGTTTTATTTGTATTATTTTATTATTTCCCTTCTACGTGACTTTACCGAAAGAACCAAGTAGATTATTCACACCGTATATAGCCAACCATGCTATGTACGTATGTTGAACTTCTTTTACATCGTACGTAGCCAATCATGTGAATTGGACGTGTAGGGGAAGGACAACAAACTAAACACAAAAAACAGTTCTCAAGAAATTTGTTTTCAATATAAATTTAAAACTACATAGCTCACAGTAGCTTTATAATTTTTGAAGGAAGAGCGTTGCAGACGTCCGCAGAAGTGCATCTGAAAGTGTGCGATGTGGTGGCCGTCTTTGTTCGGTGGCCAGCCAAAAGCCGCTGCGACTGCTGCGAGGGACGACCACCGGAGTTTGCGTGACGATGGTTTACGCCGACCAGACTTTGCCCCTACCACGTGCGACATGCCGATCGACTTTCCTCGTCGTTGTGTGTTTAGGAGCTGGGGAAATACGGCCTACTCTACTACAACGCCGTGTTCATGATCGTGCCTGCCGCTCTGGCGTGCGCGTACACAGGCGATCTGCAACTGGTGAGGCACCTTCATTTTTATTTTTACCTAAGGTTCTCCCGGTTTTGATCTCGGCACCCTTCGTGTTGCGGTAACGGGCCTGCAGAAGCAGATGTCACAGAACTACCTCTTGAGATCCCTTAAAATGAACTCTGGTCCACACATTAGAGGGCAACATTTTCCCATATCCCCTCCCACAGAGTAATGTTTATTGCGTGGCAGTCAAACCAATATGTAGGCAAGTCCCCCGGGTTACGGAAGACCCGAATTACAGAAATCCGAATTTGCGGAAATGCTCCCATAAATCATGTAAAAAAATGAAATACTCGAAGCGCAAATAGTGCAGCGCGGTGAGGTTTCGGATGAATACAGCGGAGCGAGGCGTAAGGCGGGGGCACACATTCCCCATGGCAGTGGTGCACTGTATGGCACTCTCGCCGTTACATTGTTACCATGAGTATACTGTACCCCCGGCCACATAGTCTCGTAACTTTCAGTGTAACATTACCCATAATTGCATTGCAATAATGACAGGAAAGCGACCAGGTGCTTGCAAGAGTGCAGGACGATGCTCGTAAGCGTAAGGCGATTGCTTTAGAGCAGGGCTGGGAGGGAACCATTTTTCTGCCAAGGGCCATTTGGATATTTATAGCATCATTCGCGGGCCGTACAAAATTATCAACTTAAAAATTAGCCTGTTATTGAATTTCGAGTCCCGCCTGTGGTTGCCTTGGCAGGGCCAGACTAAATGATTTTGCGGGCTTTATACGACCCGCGGGCCGGACGTTCCCCACCCCTGCTTTAGAGCATTGACGCCACCTTCACTACAAAAACCCCGCCTTTCTGAGCTTCACGAGGATTCAGGTAAATGGAATTTTTTTTCGTAGCGTTATGTAATTGTTCTATATGCTTCGTGGTATTCATAAACAATTGGACACAGTATAGTACATGTTCCATTCGTTTAAATATACGCTACCAAGCTTGGTGGTGTTCATTCAGACGCTGTCTTTCCGACAGACCTGTTCTTCACCTGAGGACGGCTGCTTGCGTTGTGGCCGAAACGTCGTGTGACTTGTATTTTATTATGTTTTATTTTTTTATTTTATTATCTCCCTTCTAAGTGACTTTACCGAAAGAACCAAGAAGATGAATCCCTGCAGTCACGAAAGCTTTAAATCGAAATATAATTGTGGGTAGTTGTTAGGGCAAGATATTCGATGAGATGAAAGAATCGTAGGAACTGCAGGGCGTTATGTACAGCGATACGATAAGGTAGCGATAGAAAACGGACGGCAGCGCGATACGGTGCTGAGAGAAAAGGTAGGGGAGGCTACAACTATTCCCGTATATGGGATTTTATCTTGATGTTGGGAGGAAAATTGTTCAGAGTCCGACGTACGGAAAATTGGGGTTACGGATATTTCACGGGAACCTAACCCTTCCGTAACCTGGGGGACTGCCTGTACTTAAATTTCAAGACTGAAACTATTAGTTTAATTTGTTATAATCAAGTGATGTAATAATTTCAGCACCTTGGACTTAACCCTGCCTACATCTCCCCGTGGATCATTGATTATATCCGGCAGCTTCAAGGGGGAAGACAGTGCCGGATTTCCAAAAACCCCGGATAATCACATAATTATTTAAAATTGCTTATTTTTGCACATTCTCGCATAACATTATGTTTTTAGGTGTTTTGTATATGTTTTGTGTATTTTAAATGTGATCACTATATGAAAGTGGCTTAAACGCACAAATCAACAATAATAAATATCCTCCTGTGAAAAGTTACCGTGCAGTATTTACTGTACCGTACTTACCAATTCCAATCTCGAAGACTCTGCATGGGGGTGATGTTCATGGTACAACTCCGCTCTTGTTTCAATAATATCCGACGATCGCCGGACTGATGCGAACGCCGAATTGCACAACGCAAATTTTCTCCGGATCGCCGCGCCGTGTATATTTTCTGTTTTTATTCCTGTAGTTATTAGTCGTAAAAAAATGCATATGCGTGCAGTATTTTCATTTTTTATGTTGTATTTACTCTATAACGTACTGTGTATAAAATTTGACACACCGCACTGGTTACAACCTTTGGAGCGGTTTTGCCGGATCAGCCTGGGACTGCCGGATAATGTTGGAAGTCGGATAATCGCGCGGTGCCTGATAATCGATAATCAACTGTATTTGGTATTCTATAAAACGGCGTTGTATTTGTATTGTACCTCTCCCCCGTGTTTCCCCCCCCCCACACCATCTCCTTTGCCGCCCCCCTCTGTCCGAAGGCGCTGGCCTTTGAGGGCTGGAGCAACCCCTGGTTCGTCGTGCACTTCACTTTCGCCTGCCTCATGGGGTGAGTTTGCTACGATGCCACGCTGGGTCCCTGCCGCATGAACGGGGAGTAATAATCGTTCAGTCTCGCACGTTTTGCTCACGCGTTATATTTTCAGGAGCCCAAATAGGGGGGGACGAAAAATAATAAATTGGAGTTCATTTGTATTGATTGTTATACTTATAGGCATTATTTTCCTACAATATCAGCTGTATTTACACCAAATATCAGCTTGCTAGCTCTTCTAGTCATGCACGTTGATCAGTTAACAATCACGGTAAGCACACTGTGCTCCGAGACCTGGCGACCTGAGTTTGCGTGCCAGCCGTGCCCAAAATCAGTGGGGAATACCTCGACTAGTCCTGGGCTTCCCCTACGTCGATTCACCATCGAATGTTGTGGTGCATCAACATCAACACCTCAGATTCTCTTCTATTAGCACGCTTGGCTACGTACGGTGCGAGAGAAGTTCAACAAACATACACATCAACACTGGGGAGACAAAGGTGGCGGGGCGCTCTCTTTGGCTACAACCACTACCTCTTGTGCGCCGTGGCCATCTTTAACGGTGCCACTCGCTAACAGCACTTGCCCCAGCAGTCTGGTAAAGGCTACACGGGGGATCTTTGTCTTGTGTGTATGTGTGTGCATAAGAGCACCTATGAAGGCCGATACAGCGTACGAGAGGGTGGGTGGCCAGCACCACACCCGGCCGCCTTTGTCTTCCTAGTGGCAGTGTTTACACAATCCGCCAGGTACTCATTTGCGGCTGAGTCGACCTAGGGGAGGCTCAGGACTAGTTTAGATAATCGTCACTGGTGTTGGCCTTAAGCGGGAATCGAACTCGGGTCGCCGGGTTCGTAGCGCAGCGCGCTAACCACTACACTACCGCTCATGGGTGCTCGCTAACACCACTTGCCCCAGCAGTCTGGTGAAGGCTACATGTGGGATCTTTGTCTTTTGTGTATGTGTGTTTGTATGAGCGCAGGTTCATCTTGCTCTTCTCCATCATCCTTTGCACACAGTACAACTCGGCCCTCACCACCACCATCGTCGGCTGCCTGAAGGTTTCTTGAATTTTTATCAATGCATTAATTAATATCTACTGTACCTACAACAGCCTGTTGTTAACAGGGGAGTGGTCGGTAAGCGAACACATTGGGCTCTATTGGAGGCACTACACTACTATACACTACACTACTATACACTACACTACTATACACTACACTATACACTACTATACACTATACACTACACTATACACTACTCTTCACTACACGAATATACACTACACATTGGGCTCTATGGAGGCCCGTTGTTAAGCGATTAGTCGTTAACAGGGGTGGTCGTTGAGAGGGGTTCCTACTCTACACTACTATACACTACAATACTATACATTACACTCTACAC
>CM025644.2:5107539-5124603 GCA_014621495.2 Entosphenus tridentatus | reverse complement strand
CTTTGTGACGTCATATTTGAGGGGGGGGTCTGACTTTTTGTGACGCTATGTGAGGAGGGGGGGGGTAAAAAATCGCGTGACGTCATTTATGGACGGCCCCTAAACAGAACGTGGCCAATTCGTCACTAGTACAGCACACCGATGTGTTGGAGAGCCAAGCCACAACAATTTACAATCTGAGTACGACGTTTCGCCAGTGATTACAACCAGCTTCATCAGGCGACAGCCAGATTTGTGGAGAAGTCCTCCTGTTTCGTTCCTTATATAGAGGCGTAGATGTGTTGACCACGCGTCTGCACTCTTGCACAATGATGGGGGAGAGGTGGGATTAATGAGTCAACTTACATTATACATGTGCATTATGCAAGCCCTTTGAACTTGTCCTTCCTGTATATTGTGTGTTATAAAATAGCCCTACCAACGGTAGGGCATTTAAACAATGTATTATTTGATTATTCACTTCCACGCAGCACTAAGGCGGTAGCTATCCGAACGGTTAAAGTTATTTTGATTTCTTTCAATTTCGATAGATTATCTAATTAGTCTTGGCCAGTAGTAGCTAGTTTTGCACAAAACTTCTACATTATAAAAATCAATTGAGTGTCATTGTTGGCACGCGTGTTCTGCTACTGCTGACAGTTGCATTTGGGATAATTTAATATTTCTCTGATGTTCTTTTAGTCTTGTGCTGATCATTCGTCCTGTTTGCCCAACATAACATTTACCACACGTGCAGTTAATCCTGTACACACTTTCTGTTGATAGCTTCGGTAATACATCTTTGTACCAGATATTAGAATCTGTATTTTATGTACTGTGCCAAACATCTGGCTAGTTTATTAGTTACTCCCGCAATGCATAGTATTTTGATCATTTTAATTACTTGGGCAGTTTCGATGCTCTTGTTAGTTGATTTGTTTTTGGTATTCAATGCCCTGTTTATTTGTGCATCATTGTAACCGTTCATTTGCAGCGCTTCTTTAACATGTTGAATTTCACTTCTCAGACTGTCACCATCTGACACTTTCTTAGCTCGATGAATGAGCGTCTTGATAAGAGCAGATTTCTGTGCAGGGTGATGGTGTGACTCTGCATTCAGATAGGCGTCAGTATGCATTTTCTTTCGGTAAACACTGTGACAACCGTGCTAATCGGAGGTGCAGGGGAAGGACAACAAACTGAATACAAAAAGCAGTTTTAAATAAATGAGTTTGTCAATCTAGACGATTTAAAACTACAAAGCTCCCAGTGGCTCCCGAATATCGGAAGAGCGTTCCAGACGGCCACATAAGCGCATCTGAACGCGTATTTGAATCATTGCTGTTGTAAATGATGCACTCCCGGACGATCGTGTAACTAATGGGTTGTATTACAAACACGGTACTTTTAATGTGGAGAGATAGATACTAAGGCTCCTTATTTAATGTTTCGTAATTAATAAGCCTCGACTATGAATGAAAAACTGCCAAGACAACTAATAGGGTTGTGATTGATATCAATATTAATTTAGAATTCGACAAATGCGAGTGATAGTTTTCGTTCACATAAACACAACTTTGTAAACAATGGAATAAAGTATTTTTTTTTAAACGCTTAAATTAACACGTCGCAATATTAAAACGCGAAAATCACCGCCGTCCTGCCTCCCCGCTCGCCGTAGTTATTTTTGCCGCAGTGACGTTCCCGAAGGAGTGACGTCAACCTTGATTGTGACGTCATTTTCAGAGCAGTTTCATTGATCACGTGTATGAACGTCATCGCGTTTTAGCCCCGCGCCTCCGCGACGTCATTGCCCGCGGGAAAACCTCGCAAACATCCGACGCGCCGACGTCATCACCGCTCACGATTGAAGAAGTTCTTTGGGTGGACATGAAGTCACGTCTTGGTGGGGGGGTGAGTGGGTGGGGTGGGGGGGGGGGGGGGGAGGGGGGGGGGGGGAGTTTAAAAAAAAATCGTGACGTCATCCCGTCACCGGAGTCACGTGCGCCGTGCGTGCTGACGTCACGAAGTCACGTGACAGAGACGGTCCCCGGCCAGAGGAAGAAGCGGAGCGAGAGAGACGGCGACCGGGGAGGGGAAATTAACGATTGGAGATTAACGCTTAAACATCATTATTATTAGTAAGTAGTAGTTTTTGTAAAATAAGCACAAGCTACACGATCGTCGTCGTAGTTATTATTTAAAGGGGGTCCGTAGAGTCGGAAAAGGTTGAGCGATCCGGGGCTGTCGGTATCCAGGTGAGGAGTGGGGGCCTGGGGTCATCGTGGATGCTTTATCCGCTGCTGGGTGAAGGCCTCTCCCACGGTCATCGTCTTCATCACCATCGACCGTGATCTCTCCACTGCTAGACGCAGGGTTCATTAAGTCTTCGCGATTCATAGCAGGTCTCATCGCCACCGTCAACCATGATCTGTCCACTGCTGGGTGAAGGCATCTTCGATGTGGGGTCACCATCATCCCACGATTATCGTCTTCATCACCATCGACCGTGATCTCTCCACTGCTCATTAAGTCCTCTCATCAGTCTCATCAGCCTCATCGCCACCGTCAAGCACGCTCTGCCCACTGCTGGGTGAAGGCCTCACCCAAGGGCCTGCCCCCCACGGCCTTCTAGAATTCGTCAAACGCTGATTTAATGCCCGACGAAGAGAGACGCGCTTCGTAATTACCGTGGTGTTGTAACGATTGGTGATTGCAGTTGTTGTGCTCATTGATGAGGGCTGCTGCTGCTTCTGCTGCTGATGATGATGCTGCTGCTGCTGCTTCTGCTGTGTTCCTTGTGCTGACAGCCATGGCCGCGCTCTCTCTTCTCTACGGCGGAGTCTCGCTCGCCTTCTGGAGCACGATCACCATCGTGGGTGAGTCCTCGATCTAACCACCGACATTACCTGTTGTGTGCCTTGACGTGACCTTCATTTAGACATGGTGCCCACCGATATCCGTCTTGATATGCCCCCTTATTTCACCAACGTGGGGTCAGTAAGAATTATACGCGTTTCTGATGGTTCCGCTTTATTTAACCATTGGTTGCATTGTGTTTTATAGTCATTGGTATAACCACGGGGTTATGGTGACCGCATCCTTTAGTGGACCACGGGGGGGGGGGAGAAGTACAGTATTCGGATTCACCGTGACGACTGTTTTGCACGTTTTTTTTGCCGCTGGTCGCATGTTAATCAAAGCGAGTGGACCTCTCTTCAACCAATTGGGGGGCTGGGGGGGGTCACGTGCAGATTGATGGTGTTTTATGTGCCCTTTTATTTGCCGATGTGGAGGCATTGCGATTCACTGTTGTGGATGTCTTGTGCTGTGGTCACGGGGGCTTTGGCATGCGCTGGATTCTTTGCGATTGTCCTTTATGTTTTGGTACGTTCTTAATTCAACTTGTGTGATACATCGACATGTAGATTCATTGCAATTGGCGTATGGTCATCCACAGTGGACGCGTGGAGTCCTTTATTAACCATTCAAGACACGCAGAGATTTGCTTTCGTTATGTCTCCTTTCTTTAGCCATGAGTAAGCATTGAGATTGACTTTGAAGCTTGATGTCCACATTGAGTTCACCCGGGTGCACGGCCACTCGCACCTTTACTGAACCATGCGCATTTTATTTTATTTGACATTCACTGAGAGTTCATCGCTCATCGTCGTCAGGCATGATAAATCCCACCGCTGGGATGAGGGCCTCCCTCGAACCATTGCCATCTCTCACGGTTTTGTGATGCAACAATTCATCTCGCTGATTTCATTTCCACCACCCCCAGTACGTGATGGAACGTTCGCACAGATGCGTTTCCCTCCTTTGGCTGCTACTCTGTCATCCCTCTCGACCACCGACCGCGCCCCTTCTAGCGGTGTCCTCCCCAAGCCCACTTCCCTTTCGTAATAGTCTATGAGATGTCTCTCTAACTTGTGCTTATACTCGAAGTCCACGTGTTCCTTGTCTGTCTCTTGGTAGTGGTAGTTAAATTACGATTTTTCCTTATTTAACCATGATGGTAACGTTACATAGTCAATGGGTTTCATGGTGATTAACTACGGGACCTATCGAGATGAATTGTGGATGTATTTAGTCCTTTTTTTAATCATGGAGCCACATGAACATTCACTGTGGGTTGATTACTGTTGTGCTTTATTTTGCCACAGTATGACACTGACATACACTTTGTTCATTGCTAACACATCGGTGCGAACATTTGAGTGTTATTATTCACTCGTATGCTTGGTGTGTCTACTGCGGGTACTCTGGTTTCTTTCCACATGCAACACACTACTTAAAAGGAAAAAAGGAATAAGTATTTGGTGATGCAGCTGCTTTGGCAAATATATAATATGCAACGTTTTGGGAAATGACCCTTCACACATAAATAGGCCAAAGATATAGAGTGGATAATAAGAGTTGGAAACTGCACTTTACACGATTCAGCCCTGCTTAGCTTGTCATTTCTGTGACGTGTGCATTTCAAGTGAATTGGTCGTAAGCTCATTAATTTTGGAACTGATTTAACACTTTGTTTTTCCCTCGGTCTGCCATCACACCTTCCCACCTTCGCGACGCTCATTCTAAAAGAACGCCGGCATGTGTGACGTGAACAAAAATACCTGAGCAAGCATTGAAACCTCCGATTTGTCCCACCACGCTAACCCATTCGTGCATTTCCCTCCCTCCTGCCCACCACCCCCCAAGGGATTTGCTACACCATCTTCGACCTCGGATTCCGGTTCGACATCGGATGGTGAGGACTCGACCGCTATGGGGCGGTTTTAGCGGTGGCCCGTGCCGGTTGTGGCTGCTTTTCGGTGGGGCAGGCTCGCCGTGCGTGCGTGTATGTGTATATACGTGCATGCGCTAGTGATGCCAGACGCTTACTGTAAACAGTGCGCAACGGGGGGGAGAGGGAGAAGTGTGACGGTGGCAGGTCGCGTCCACCCTCCGATGCCCAGTGCCCTTGGTCATTGGTTTCTTGAACTGCATTGTTTAAAAAAAAAAAATCTAACTTTGTAACCAATTTGTTTCTGATGATGCCTTTGGTGTTGTATGCTTCATGACGCTAAGCAATCCATTCAAAAGTTTATCAGAGCAACAGTTTGAGAAGGGCCTTGGAAGTGGATATCGTAGAACAGCCTCCAGGTGTGTCTTCAATTACATTTGTAATTGTGTCTATTCATAACATTGCAACCACAGTGTACTTGTGATTGTGATTGGTCTCATGTCTGACTACCTCTGAAATCCCTTAAAGTGACCTCTGCTTCAAACATTACAGAGAGTAATGGTCATCACATTACAGCCACACCGATATTTGAAACTATCAGAGCTGGAATTCATGAAAAATTAAGTGCAGATCCAAATTTTATGGGACTATTTGGTGATCGGGATGAGACTGTCGAGTCGAATTGAGAACCTGGTTTTTAATCTATAAATCTATAGATACCCATAGTCATTTATATGCATTCATTAACCCCCCCCCCCCCCACTTGATGCAAGTGGGGGGGAGGGGGGAAGCTAGTTGTAATTACTGGCGAAACGTCGTACTCAGATTGTAAATGTTGTGGCTTGGCTCTCCAACCGGTGTGCTGTACTAGTTACGAAGTGGCCACATTCTGTTTACATGACAACCCTTACTAGTTGGCTGTGTCTGGTGGTGGTGGGTTTAACGACACATTTATATATTTACGCGATCTAACCCCCAAAAAACCTGTTATCTATAGATATCTCATTACAAGTTTGTGGGTCTCGTCTAGCAATGTATGGTTTTCTCTCAGTCACTGGTCACCAGACTGAGACCTGTCAACATCGCACCACAAGGGAACCCGCTTTAATCACAGGTGGTGTCCGGAGTCTAACCCATAATTGAATGCCAGTTCTGTGCACTCACTTCTGAGCCATCTGGCCACCACTGCCTGCAGCCTCTGTAAGAGTGAGAGAGTGCTTAGCCACTGGAGTTGCGATGCACACTCTCGGCACGTGACGACGCAGCTATTAAAATTATTGCTTATAACACCCATGATGCGTGCGTTGCATGGGCCGTGTAAGAATCAATTGCTCATACAAAATTTATTCGGATATTAACCTGTGGGTTGAAGGTATGAATGAGTTTAAACAAAAGCGGCAGGACATCGGTGATAGGCAATACAAACAGGGCTGTAGAAATAATCGGCTCAATGGAATTTGGTCGATCGGTCCACACAACCGACGCGGCATCGGGACGGTCTTCATTTCAGCAGTGGATTGAGCATGACATTCACAGATAGTGCTCCTATTAGCTTTGTGGATTGCGTGACTACTTGAGTTTTACCGAGGTTATTTTTTAAATACTTGTACCGTGGTTATGACCTAAAACATTAATCATTGACACGGCCGATTTTTTTGCCGTTTAATACAAACGGTTTTGCGTAAACGTTCATGATATACCAATCAATGAAAGGCTAATGTGCAGTGTTGTATAGTGAAGCTGTTCCATGTTTTAATGTGGATAAATTGGGTTAATACTGTCTTTGCTCAAAGTGCAAACATCACCCCAGTGATAAATCGCTTGAAAATGTTAATTATTTTCCATACCGCCGTTAGCTTTCTGCGATCGACTTCGACTGTGTGAAGCAGGTGACGACTTTAAATGCGATTGTAATGAATGAGTCTACGCAATTATTTTCATTTTTACTGCCTTTTTTTAATGACATTTTTTATTAATTTTCTGAAAGCCCTTTCTAAAAAGTTTGCCGGATTCGTATCGCACTTGCGCTACAAACCCGGTGAGCCGAGTTCGAATCCTCGTCACGGGTTTAACATCATTGGCGAGTGATATCTGGAACAGTTCTGGGCCCTTTCCCTTTGCCATTTTTCTCTGACCAGTGTCGTGGTGACATTTGGTCAAACAATCCCCATGACCAATATGGCATGAGGACGACTTCATCCAGCAGTGGATTGACAAAAGGACTGTACATATACCAGTGATTATTCCTCCACCTTACCATCGGTGGCATAAACGTTTGATTGTCACAGTTTTGCCGAGGATCGTCAGAAATGTACAAGTGATCGACATCTCAGCTTGACCCTTTAAGAACAATGCTAACTCCATTCATAACAATTGACCACTTGTTTGCACAAGAATTTACTCATTGCTGCACTGTAGCAACACGCCCTTAATTATTCCAGCCTTTTTGTTATTTCCTGTCTACGTGGCTGATAAATGAATGAACATTTATAAGGTGGTGAATGTTCCACTTAAATACTGGCTCACATTTTTGCCAACTTCCGAGCAACAAAGGGCTGAGTTGAACTCCGACTCGGCACCTGAACTCGCGAGACTTCCGGTTCCAAGTCGAGCGATGTGGTAAAGTGTTACATCACTGTGATGGTGGTGAAACG
The DNA here is from genome assembly GCA_014621495.2 of Entosphenus tridentatus. NCBI lineage: Eukaryota > Metazoa > Chordata > Hyperoartia > Petromyzontiformes > Petromyzontidae > Entosphenus > Entosphenus tridentatus. The sequence continues at coordinate 5,117,235 of CM025644.2, read as the reverse complement.
TGATTCCGAGTGCAGCCGTTGTTGGTGTCATCCGTGTTCCATTGTCGTCTGGCTCGGAGGAACCGTGACTTGCCGACAAGCCGTTTGTCCTCTTGCCGTCAGGTTCCTGACCGAGACGTCCCCGTACATGTGGGCCAACCTTGGGATCGGCCTCGCCATTTCGCTGTCCGTGGTCGGAGCTGCCTGGTGAGAGGTCCCCACTCACACGTTCATTCGTTCGCTCACTCATTCACTCACGTGTTCGTTCACGAATTTATTATGCGGTTGTAGCTAACGAATATGCGCTGGGGACGATAACACGATAGGGACGGAGAGACCACCTCCTAGCCACCGGCTAAATGCGTTTAGAGTACTTAGAAACATGCGTTTAGAGTATCTGGCTGCTCTAAATTTCCACGTGGTAAGCCACTTCGTTAAGCATTCATTTGTGGCCAGGTCATTTGGGCCTTACCTGGTAAAATAAAATAAATAGTTTTAGTTTAAATCAAAATCATCTGCAGTTATTTGGGCACTTCAATAGATTATTTTTTTTAAAAGCATTACTGTTGAGATGAAAGAGGGAGGGGCATCTGAGCAAAGCTGGTGGGTGGGATTCGGAGCACTGCAGACTGGACGAGCTCAAACCACAGTCAGCTGATCCGCGAGAGTGGTGGAGGGGGGGATCGAGATGTGAGCTGCCAGCGTGGGGCTCCAACAGCCTTATCGCGAGATCAAACACAGAGGGTGGATGGATATTTGGCGCATGTTTCTGATCCATATCTCACAGCAGGAAAACAAAATACATGCTAATACAGGAACATTCTTCTGTGGGTACGTCCATATGTAGCTTTTCGTTAAGTAAATTTTTTTTAAAATCGCAATGAAAATGTAACAAAAGATGCAAACTGTGCAAAGAAACATTGGGAGTGGGGGGGGAGGTGCATGAATGGGAGATGGCAACGACTTGGGGAAGCCTTGAGCAGTGTATAGATGGTGGCGCATTATTGTTATGATTTTGGAAGTTGGATTATGCGTATATTCCAAAACGAAAATTAATCTTGACATGTAGGTGTGGATTTATTAAATTAATAAATGTTTCCTAATTTATTCAGATGTATTTGGTGTTATTTTATTGGAATGTATTTGTTGAGCTTACTATTTCTGTTTAATATTTATTCAGGACAATTACGGAATGCATCGTATTGGTTGTATATGTAACACTTACTTAATTACATTTAAATTGTAAGTTCAATTTGGTGAGAGATGGCGATAGCTTGGTGAGGTCTTTGTCCATCAGTGGATTGATCCCAGCCGCTGATGGTTAATAGTAATAATTTGATTAATTATCTCATTGCTCTAATGCAAAAAAATCTGCCGTCCTTCCGACATCAACTGCTCATCTGCTCATCCGTCCTCACCCGTGAATGTGACTTGCGGTGTGCTTTGCTGTGACCTTGAGTCAGCTTGAGTCAGACTGGTCTGGTGGGTGTGTGCTCGCGCGCACACACGACTGTGAGAATCTTGGCCAAACAGGTTCACTGCTGTTGGAGCCATGCTTAGAAATGATGCGCGTATAGAGAGGGAGGGAAGGAGCTTTTGTTGGTGTGTTGTGCCCTTGCCAAGCAATCAACACTTTACACAAACACATACACACGTTTACTTGTGCAGATAATGACTTCTGGTTTGTGTATTCACGGAAAACTGGTTTTCTGCACATTTTTCCATGAGAATGTACAAAGTTTTCCCTGTAAAATGATGCCACAAACGACTTTTCTGCAAATACAGACACTCGGCTAAGGCACACTCCACAAATTGCTCATGATCACCACCCAGTCTTGTCAGGGCCTACCGGTCTTGCCCAAATGGTTTTGTGGGTGGGCAAAGAGTCTCGACGGGAGATCATTCACCAAATGATTCCTCCAATATGAATACGTATTATGATTATGAAATCTCAAGTTTGGCACGTCCCAGCGCGATGCTTGTGCCACATACGCTGTCATAGCTTCTCGTCTCTTGTTATGTACGTGTGCATATAAACGTAATTGTTTGTACGTACTGTATTGTATTGTGAATACTTTTAACAATACCGTACTGCAATTTGAATTTACTGTGTGTGGCCTCGTGAGCAGCAGTGATCTAACTACTGCTAGATGAAGGCATCCCCGACACCCCGTTGGTCATTGGTGTATTTTGAGAACGCTTCACCGACCTGCCGCTGACTATCGCGGTTTGGTGGTAGCGCTATTATTTCGATAGTTTCACACGGCCGTGTCGATGCGGCTCCCAAAGCAAACGGCGTGAACGCACCCCCCCACCCACCCGCCGCGCTCTCACATCCGTCTGCTCGCGTTCTTCCCCAGGGGCATCTACATGACTGGCTCGAGCATCATTGGCGGCGGAGTGAAGGCACCACGCATTCGCACCAAGAACCTGGTCAGGTGAGCCCCAGAGGCCCAGTCAGGTGACCCGGTTGGGTTCAGCGGAGCTATGTTTCACGACAGTTTATGCACCAGGGTAGGTAAATCGGAGGCGTCCTTCAACAAGTTCCAGTGCTTTGTGCGAAGGCAGTAGCAGTGGGTGGTTGTCTTTACGAAAGAAGGTCTGGGTTGTGTCAGAAAACACGGGATATACGGCAATGGCTACCTGATAAGCCGTTGTACTTGTTGGTCATCCATATCCCCCCAGCACTATCCAGGCCCAGTGCTGCTTCGCTTCCGTGATCTGACGAGACCGGGGCACAGTCCGGGTGATTTGATCATAGGTTTTCCCATCACGTGGGCGTGTACAGCGTGAGGCCACGATGTGAAAGGGGGCGTCCAGCAGTCGTGTACCTCAAGCTGTTTTGATGTCGGTGACCGGTCGGTACGTCTCCCCCAACGCTCTCTCCGCTCTCGGTCCCTGCCTCTCTCTTCTCACATGCAGCATCATCTTCTGCGAAGCCGTCGCCATCTATGGCATCATCATGGCCATCGTCATCAGCAACCTCGCCGAGGTGAGCGACCAAACGAAATGCCACCGCTTAAGCGGAATATGTTCGTGTTTACTTTTGGCGATGCGTGTGTGCATCCTGATATATGATTTACTTGTGGCTCTGCGTGTGTGTACGTGCCTGTAAATGCCTGTGTTTATCGTTTTGTGTTGCAGCCTTTTAAAGGAACCATCCCTGAGCTCATTGGTAACCGCAACTACCACGCAGGTACGGCACGGCACGCATGCCGCAGTACAGCACAATACAGCAACAACAAAGATCCCCCATATAGCATTCAACAGACTTTTGGAGCAAGTTCTGCTTGCAAGCCAGAGGTCACAAACGGGTTTTGATTCCTTACCCGTACCCGGCCGCACCAGGGTCGCAAACGGGTACCCGATTGCAACCTCTGGAATGAAGCCATGTTGCAGGCGCAGGTGGGTTGATTCTAGGAACTTGAATTGTGAGAAGAGACAAGACGTTGGGAAATGAGTGACAAACGGTTACTCACCAGTGACTCACGGCCTACCCGTACCCGTACCCGGCCGCACCAGGGTCGCAAACGGGTACCCGTACCCGGCCGGGTACGGGTAGCCGTGTATCGGGTAGGGTACGGGTATCGGGTACCTGGTTGCGACCTCTTTGCAAGCACTTCACAAGGCCGGCATGGCTCGCATAACTGTGTGCCGCAGTGCACTTTGGCACATAGTTGTGGTGTGCTGCCCCTCTCCCGACAGGCTACGCTATGTTCGGGGCCGGCCTCACCGTGGGCTTCTCGAACCTCTTCTGCGGAGTGTGCGTGGGGGTGGTGGGGAGCGGAGCGGCGCTTGCCGACGCGCAGAACGCCTCTCTCTTCGTCAAGATCCTCATCGTGGAGATCTTCGGCAGCGCCATCGGCCTCTTCGGCGTCATCGTCTCCATCCTGCAGGTGGGCGGCGGACGTGGGAGGTTGGGTTGTGGGTGGGATTGTGGGTGGGGTTGTGGGTTGGGTTGTGGGTGGGGTTGTGGGTGGGGTTGTGGGTGGGGTTGTGGGTGGGGTTGTGGGTGGGGTTGTGGGTGAGGCTGTGGGTGGGGTTGTGGGTGGGGTTGTGGGTTGGGTTGTGGGTGGGGTTGTGGGTGGGGTTGTAGGTTGGGTTGTAGGTGGAGTTGTGGGTGGGGTTGTGGGTGGGGTTGTGGGTGAGGCTGTGGGTGGGGTTGTGGGGTGGTGGCGTTACGCTAATGATGGTCATTGTTGGAGCTGGGTTATCCAATTAATTCAGTGATCGATTACTCTACCGATTATCAATTCTTTATTAGACTATATGGGTAACACTTGGAGAAAAAGATTCAACTCTGAATGTCATTTTGCGTCGATTAATAAACTAATAAACTAAATTGAATGTATGTTAAGTGTCTTTTGCACCATATATAGCCAACCGTGCTAATCGGAGGTGCAGGGAAAGGACAATGATTTACCTGCTGGCATCGTTTTGTTTGTGTTTTACGCAGACATCGAAAGTGAAAATGGGAGACTGAGCCGTACAAGTGACAGCTGCTGTTGGTGACCAGAACACACGTTCAGTCCACGACCAGCGAACGCACGACTCCTAACCTTAATCCCATGCGCATACACTTACACACGTACATACATATATACACACGAGCCACACACTGTTATACATTAGACACACAACCATTATACATAGACCCACACACAACCCACACACTCACACACATAATATACACACCGCAAAGACATATACACCCACACATACATCATTCACATACACATGTATACCCACTCACGCACACATCCCACTCACACATGCAAAGACACACACACATATCAACCCACACAAATCCACACAACCCACACAAATACACACAACCCACATGCATACACACACACACACCGTACATGTGCACGCACACACCCCTATACACCAACTCCCCCGCATGATGCCCACGCATACATACGCGCACATACGCACACCCCGCGTGAACATCCACCCCACACACACACACGCTGCACACACACCCTGCAGACGCACACCTCTTGCACACACACACACACATCTGCCTAAGGACACCTAAGAGTGCGCTCTTTGGAAACTCCCCCTGTTGAAGCTTAACACTGGGCGGCCACCACTTAAATCACTGCAGCGTTTATTCGTGACTGCAGAGCGGTCTGCTGCACGAGAGGCATCCTCGCTCCTCTGCTGGCACCTGAAGGCTCTCCGAGACATTTCGATTCAATCCGCGCCGATCGCAGCTGTTTCCGAGGGATTGAGATGAGAGCGTCTATTTAAGATTTAACTACCCAACGAGGTATTGTGGGTGAGAGACCCCTTGAGAATTTTTACAATCCCCGTGTTGGGGGGGGGCAGTCTTGGTGTAGAATTCTTGACGTGTGCATGTGTGGGCAGCCGTCAGATTGTCAGGGGAAAGTTTCCGGTTATATTTGTGTGTGTGTGTGTGACCCCCCAGAACTGGCGTCATTTACAGTTATAATTGTGTCATTTGTAATGAAAGCGATCGAAAATGCAGCTAGCAATTATAACCACACATTCATACCCTGAATAAAACAAAGATACACACCCGCACAATAACAACCGCCGTTCGCCACTTAAGAAATGGTAATATCACCATGGCGTTTGTGCCAGGCTAGGTTCACTTTGTGTGTGTGCACCACGTACATACGCGCACATACGCACACGTACCCAAGGTCACCTCAGTAAAGAGACTCGCAACTGGAAACTCCTCCCCGTCGCAGGTTAACCTCTTCCAGTCTGACCATTGGGCCGGCACTGCGAACAATCGCTGGCGCAGCGTCGATGCTCAAGTACAAACAGATCCGCTGCGCGAGACGCTCTCGCGCTGCCATCACGTAAAGGCTCTCTCAGTTTGAAGGGCTGTTCCTTTGACATACATTTCTGTGTCATCCGCGCCGACACTTATTTGTACGTATGTTGAACTTCTTTCGCACCGTACGTAGCCGACCGTGCTAATCGGAGGTGCGGGGGAAGGATAACAAACTAAACGCAAAAAGCAGTTGTAAAGAAATTAGTTTTCAGTCTAGATTATTTAAAAGTGCATAGCTTCAGTGGCTTCCGCATATCGGAGGGAAGAGCGTTCCAGAGGGCTGCAGAAGCGCCTCTGAAAGGGCCGCGAGGCGGTGATCGTCTTTGTCCAAATGGCCAGCCAAAAGCCGCTGCTGCGAGGATGACCGGAATTCGCGTGACGGCTTATGCTCCTACTCCTTGACGAGATCAGCAAGGTGTTGTGGTTCATTTGTTACAAGCACTGTTGTGTCTAATGAGTGCGACCTTATAATGCGAGCTGTTTGAGATGAGTGCCCGTTGCCGATTTTGAATGCCTACCGAGGTAGGGGCAGACTCGCCGATTCACGGACACCGCTTTACGAATCTCCACGGTCGATCCGTGCCTCGTGGTTGGCCGCATGTAAACTACCTGGCATGAGCTTCCGAACGAGCTGGTCATCGGTAGTTGGGGAGGAGTTTCCAATTGTGTCAGTCCGTGTGTGTGTGCTCGACCTGGAGTCGGTTACAAATGCGTTATTGCGTCACTTTGCAATCGCAATGCAAGTGCAAAAAAACACCATATCGGGATTGCTGTTGCAGCCAACATCGCTGCTGTACTCGTGTTTGACTCCAGCTCTGGTACGTGCTCGCTTGCCAATGCACTCGCGCGCTTTCATCTGCTTTCATCTGCACTCTTTGGCCGTGCACATTCGGGCTCTGCGCACCCACGTGCTGGGTCGTGGCCCGTAGGACACGTAGCAACGGAGGAGCGTGACGGATGTCGTAACATGTGGGGATTTTTTATTTAAATTTGCAGCGTTGATACAATTCCATGATTGGATTCAGAATGTAATCGCCAATCACCAAATCACCAAGAATGTGTCCTGTTTCGTAAGCCAAGCAGAGTCGAGCCTGGATAATGTTTGTATGGGCGACCACAACGTACAAAATTGGCATTGTAGGCCGCTGTTGGGCTACATTGCCAGCGGAAGGCGGCAGTGCAGCAAAATCAACCGTTGTTACTGTGCTCTGCTCCAGCATCTTTTTCACCAACCAGCACTGCCCAGCGGGAATTATTGTCAAGTAACACCCGTGACCCACACAGCATAAGGAGGCCCTCAGCCAGCAGTGGATTAACTCGGGGACTGGACATGTGCATGTGATTATGACTCCACCCAAACCAGTGGCGGTGCACATCCAAGGTTGTCGCAGTTTTTGCCGGGGACTGCGACATTCAAAAGGGTCATCATCTCAGCTTGGCCATTAATAAACAACGCTGACTGCATTGATCACCATTCACCTGTTTATTTGCAATTTACTTATTGCTGCACTGAAGAAGCACGGCCGTAATTTGTCCGGTCACGTGTTTAGCATCATGCCACGTGTATCTTTGTTCAAAGACGAATAGACGTTTGAGGCGAGTGATTATATCACGATTGCTTTTGGTTGCGTCTGGGGTACACGGACTTGAGCACAAACAACTCGAATCACAACAACAAAAAACAGAGTAGACCCAAGTCTTCTTTCATTGAAAGATTTGGTCCGATTTGTTTTGGCAGCAAATCAGCTCCCTAAAAAAAAAAAGTAACTCTTCTGCAATTTTGCATTTTTTTTCTCTTTCGTTATGTTCAGGGGCGGGAGAGTATTGAGATTTGTTAAATGCACGCAGCCGATCAATACAAAGAGACACACACGGCAACCTTGTTCGTTTCGGAATGCTGTATTAATTCTTGCCACGTGTAAATGGCTTAAACGGAATTGAATGTTTGGAAGTGGTGTAGTTGACGTGCGAAACGTGTGTAGTGTAATGTGTGCTCGTCTAAACGTCCCTCCACCACTCCCCCCCCCCCCCCTGGCTCTGGTGTGGTTTAGCAGTCGTGTGAGAGTAGCGGTAACCTCGTTGTGTGGCAGCAAAAACCCTCGATGTGCTGTATTTAATTTTAAGAGGCTTGCCACGGGGCACCTTTTCCTCATTGAGTGGCTTGCTTGTCGCTTGAGTGTCGCGCGATTCCTTATGACCTTTATGACCCCCCCACCACCACCACCACCTTATCCTTCCTCTTTGAAATGGTTACAGCCCGGGGGTTGTGCGCTGTGTCCTCGAAATAGCATGGGTCGATGAAATACCACCACGTCCCGCACGCAACGGAAGTGGGGTCGATCGGGAAGATGACGCATGGTGGGGGTGAAGTATGGGTACTCCTACCTCTTTAAGATGTCTGGCTGGTGCTGGAAGAGTAGGCCAAAAGCGCTCTGTAGATCTCCTTCTGGTGATGTGAGTAACCAGTTTGAAGGGCTGTTCCTTTTACATACACAAGCTTTTTTGGGGGAACCCCTAAAAAAAGAGAACGTAAAATCACGTTCCCAAAACTCGCCAGAGGCGTGCAAATGCGGATGCTCATGTGATGACGGGCTGCGTTTGCACGCCGAGCAGATTTATCACAAGCCAGGACAGCAGTCCCACTTTGGTACTGTGCTGCAACTACTTGTGGCAGTGGATTGTGTGTGTGTTGCAAAATTGGCTTGTTTTTTTTACTTTTATTTTATTTGTTTTATATTGCTTTTTGTGTATAGTATACCAAGCAATATAAATGCAACTCCTGGTTGTAAATGCGCAAAATTTTGCTTTCGTGGAATATTATTGGTGGTTTGTAAGGAAAGTGAGTGGATTATCCCGGTATTTCGAGGACACTGGTAGTTGCTTTTGCCCTGGGCCGTGCCGTTAATTGATTTGGTTCCCCAAGCACCCCCCCCCTCCCAGTATCTACGCGTGTTGAGTATTCACAGACGCGCGGTGGGAATTGTTGTAAATTGCAATGCTCAATTAAAATTTTAAATAGTGTGATGCTCCTGTCTGCTTGTGGAGACTTATTGAAAAATACATCACGCTGACACGTTCGTTTTTCCACACAAATCTGGCTGTCGCCTGATGAAGCTAGTTGTAATTACTGGCAAAACGTCGCACTCAGATTCTAAATGTTGTGGCTTGGCTCTCCAACACACCGGTGTGCTGTACTAGTGACGAATTAGCATGTTCTGTTTACGTGACAACCCTTACCAGTTGGCTGTGTCGCGTAGTGGCGGGTTTTAACAACACTTTATTATATTTACACGATCTAACCCAAAAAAACACTTATGGACGTTCGTTTTTGTGTGCAGAATATTTTTGTTGTATATTAACTCAAATCTTAATACATTTAATATGAAAGCCTGCAAACAAGGTTTTTTTTGTTACATTTCGGGGGATATTCCGGGTGAACTATTCTAAGTGAATATTGTAACTTGGTAATCCATTTGTAGAAGACTTGGGGACGACTCACTCGGAGACGGAGGTGAGTTAAGAGCTTTCGCCGTAAGTTTATTAAGGGGTTAATAATACAAGCGGGTGAACCACTTCCCAGGGGTTAGGGGTCCCGGGCTAACTCTCACTGGGTCCTGACACAGCTGGCTGCCCTGTGCTGTCTCCTCCGAGCAGGCCGTGGGATCAGCCAACACGGCCGACCGAGGAGCACAGCCACGTCCAGCCCTGGCGCTGTGCTATATCCCCTATCCCTACCCTCTTGCCCCTGGCTCCCCGTTTCACCCTCTCTCGACCCTTGACTCCAGCTACGACCCCGCTTACGTCACGGGGTCCCCCCCTTTATACTCGAGGAGCTGTGTCGTCGTGTGCGCCGTCCAGAGCGCATGACCCCACGTCCCATGACGCCATCGCACCAGACGGCGCACACG
>CM025644.2:5067121-5081186 GCA_014621495.2 Entosphenus tridentatus | reverse complement strand
TGTCTGTGTGGGCGCACGGGAGGACAACGTGGAGCTGAGTGGCACCTGCCGACTGGTCACCCCAGCGGTGTCAAGATCGGCCTCTGTGGAGGAGGAGGACGCTCCTGCTGCTGCTGCTGCTCCTGCTGCTGCTGCTCCTGCTGCTGCTCCTGCTGCTCCTGCTGCTGCTGCTCCTGCTGCTGCTGCTGCTCCTGCTGCTCCTGCTCCTGCTGCTGCTGCTCCTGCTGCTGCTGGGCAGTTGGGTGCAGTCGCCCCTCCAGCAACAACAGAGGGCAAGACCAGCGGAGCTCACAACGAGCGGAGAAATCTAGATGTCAAGTTTTCGTGACTGCAGGGATCCATGCTCTTTGGTTCTTTCGGTAAAGTCACGTGGGTATAAAATAAATTAAATCACGACGTTTCTGGCGCAACACAAGCGTCCGTCATTTTGGTGATTTCGAAAACATGGTTAAGCCATGTCTTATGGTTGTTATTGTTTGACTTGCGTCACACTGGGATTTTTGCACACAGCGTTGTAATACGGTGGGTTTTTTCTGGAAGATGTGCTGGTTTATCCAGAATGTTTCTGTTGCGCGTCGTCGCTTTAAGATGTTCTCCGTTCATATTTAGTTTGTTGCAGTAGCACCCGACTCAAGAGCCGCATGGCTCACAGGGCTATCCCTAATAAATGAAACTTGAAAACTTGAAATAAAATTTCTGAAGTGGGCAAAAGGGCTGCTGTGACAAGAGGCTATATAGGTAAGAGAGGGGGAGAGATAGAGAGGGGGGGGGGGCTGCGAGAGTGTTTAGGGGACGAGCAGACAAAATGCCGTGGGGGGTGGGAGGCTGAAGAAACTGGAGATGCGGATTCGGAGGCAACACCATAAAGCAGTTAATGTTTTACCTGGTTAATAACATCCTTCCAATGATTGCTCAATTTGTATCCATCTTCTCGGTTGAAGTCCTCTATGTTTATATATCTGGATGGCTTCATGAACAAACCTTTGATAGGAGCCCGACGTGACTTTACCAAAAGAACCAAAGAGTATGAATCCCTGCAGTCACGAAAACTTCAAATCTAATGGGGGCGTCATTGAAAACATTAGCTTCTATAATAGTTGTCTCTGTCTGCACACACGTGCTCGTACAAACACAATGCGTGATGGTCATTTTCAGCCATGGTTCATCCACTGCTGGATGAAGGCACCCCTCCCCCACTCTAAAGGGACGCTATCACTCACAGTTCTACGATCCATCTCACTCCTTTACGCACTCTGACGGCTCCATCTCATCATCAATCTGCTGCGTCCTATCTCGCAGATTGGTGCGTACCGGCTTTTAACAGACCCAAATCGACTCCGGCCCAAAGAGCTGGAACACGCTCCCAGCTCACGTTCTGGATCCATCCCCTAGTCTGAGTCAGTTCCGCAACAGACTCAAAACGGCATCGTTGTTTCAGAGAGCCGAATTCGATGTGTGATCAATTCGCGTTTGTGATGGACTGGACTCAGCAATAATAAATGTTCTAGTTGGTTACTTCAATCCAAATGTAATGCGATGGGTTTTGTGGTGCGATCATTGGTGACTGAGAAAATCAGGTCATGATTCGTGATGCGTTTTGTTGTTGGAGTTCGATCGTGCATATGTCAAATAGAGCTACGCACCCTCCACCACCAAACAAATCAAGCCGTCACCTAAACTGCGCCCAATGGTTTTTGCGCCACCATTCATACGCCACTACCCGAGGATCTCCTTGAATCACAGCTGTGTGGATTCACACCCTGGTTCTCAGTGGTGTAAATTAGGTGTTCTGATCTCTGCGCTATACATGCCCGCGGAGTTAACACCGGTCCACTCTTCCACTCCAACCACCATAGTCTTTCACCACGCCACTTGCACTGAGCCGACTAAATAAAAGCCTGGCTGAACATCAACGTTGATCTTTAATCACGATGTGGCGGCAGCTTAGACCCCGACTCGAACCGAGGCTCTCGTCTGTGCCAGTTCGGCATCTGTGACACAACCACAATGACCCCCCTGCCCCCCTCACTTGAGCTGTGAGGCTAACGGGGAAAGGTTCACATCACGTACAAACAATTAAGGGGGGGGAAAAAACCCGCCATGGATCACAATTTACCACGGTATAAACAGTATTTATTTTCACTGCTGCTGCAACTTAACACTGATGGGTAATACTAATTCAGCTGTAAAAAAAAAAACCCAGTTTTGTGTTTAATAGAATCACACCGCTCGTGTTTTGGCAATTTGGCACACTGTTACTGACTGCAGGAGATGACTTGGCTTCCTCGCATGCACTCCGGTCTAGACATTCGCATAAAATGTCAAATATGCTACGAAAAGTCATAAACTATAGACTTTTACAGCCACACACCGGGTATTCACACCCACATGCCACACATTAATCGGAGCCTCATAAAGATGATCCAACTTCTCGTATCCATGATCCAATATGAACCAAACAGCAGTATAAAGTGTGTTTCTGCTAGGGGCTTGCCCTATTGAGAAGCGGCCAAATCATTTAAACCGTTGTCCAAAGCTTCGGAAATGCAAACCAAAGCGAAACTAATTACAATATTTGCAAATAATCAAATGTGTTTTTGCCCCTGACGTCTGTTCTACTTAAATACTTCCTAGGACAAAGACGTTGAAAAGTGTAACTTAATGCATGCGAAATGCACGAATTTTCCTACCTAATTTCCAACTCAAAATCTGCCTGGCAACAAATACTGCATCGTGCACATTGATACAACTCGGACATTACACACGCACACGCTAACCGCCAGCGCCTTGCCTTGCACAGCTAAACTGCTGTCAGCCAGATCCAAGCGCTGTTGACGAATGTTGCTTTTCACCTGACATTTGGAGGTAATGCGCCGAATCTCATCCGTCGCCACAAAACAACGGGGAAAGCCGTTGATGCGACGCATTTTCGGTCATTACTTCAAGATGGGAATCTGGCACCAGTGTACAGAATGTATTACGGCATCGAAGCAACGTCATGTTCGTTAATGCTAGATTTGAAGCTTTCGTGACTGCAAGGATTCATACTCTTAGGTCTTTTTTTCGGTAAAGTCACGTAGGTAAAAAATTCAATTAAAATTCATAAAAGTAAAATAATTAAAATTAATAAAAGTAAAATAATTTTACTTTTATTAATTTAAATTTTTACCTACGTGACTTTACCGAAAAACCTAAGAGTACGTAATGTTCGGTTTAGGATAAGATTTTCTTGTAAAGTGAAATAACCGAGTTCTGATTACGGGTATTGCTAAAGTTACGATAAATCTTAAGAGGAGATGTCCTCTTGCCGCTGGCCCCTTCGTCCCTGTGTGGTTGCCACCAGGGTCGTGTTATCAAATAGACCACAGTAGGCACCGTGCCTAGGGCCTACACAAACTAAAAGGCCTATGAAACACATTTTTGACTGTGCTTTTTAATTTTGTATGTATGATAAAAAAAATTTTACCAAGATATCTTCTTCAATAAATATATTGAAATGGCTGCTCGTTACAATTTCTTTGCAGTGGTAACCATTGCCGGATTATCCGAGTAGCAGTAGTAGTAGATGCTACGGGCTCCGCGCCAAATGCTTTCAAGCTACCAATTACGGTTCAGTGAATCTGCACTTGCTCTATTACTATAGTACTATACTGCCTTCAACTTTTATGAACGACTGGTTGTTTAAGGTTAGCAATTTGTCGTATTATCTGCCTGTATAGCAAATGAAAAAATACAATTACTTTACTATGCAAGTAAAAAATTTGTTTTAATATTTGTGTTTTTTATTTAGGGACCCTTCATAACATCATGCTACAGGCCCCACATTAGCTTAATCCGGCACTGTTGATAACAAGCTGTTCACTAATAAGTGAGGCGTATTACACCTAAAATAAGTCACACAAATCTTTAAGCCGAGACTAAAGTAAAGCAATATGGCTCTTGCTATGCGGTCATCCCATCAGAACATTGAAATTGTTATCGGCACCTTTTTAAAGCTGCGTCATCCGATATGATAATCACAGTTAAATAAATGTTCGCTGCTAATAGTTTTAGGCTTACTTTTTCTTTCAATAATTTCAAATTAAATCTGGTTATCTGCGGCACACACAGCGCGCGCTCCCATCGAAATAGGGCACAGACTAAATGACGAACGTATCGGTCACAATATCTGTCGAGCGGCTGGACGAAGCACGCGTGAAACAAGCGAGTGACAGCAGCGGTAGTCGTGACATGAGCAGCAGTACACCCACTGCAGAGAATTATCACTGCAGGTCTACGAAACAGAAGTGCCAAGCGCCGACAACAACCTTAATCCGGCACTGGTTGTCGCACATGAAAAACTATAAGCCCGAGGCAGCTTAAATACGAGACACTATTCAACGCACTGTAGAACTTTATTACGAATAAAAGGTTTGCAGATATTTGTCTGCGTAACGGATTGATGGATGTTGTGGATAACTGCGTTTTTCATCTTCATTTGAAGCTTTCGTGACTGCAGGAATCCATACTCTTTGGTTCTTTCTGTAAAGTCACTTAGGTAGAAAAGAAAATAAATCACACGACGTTTCCATCGCAACACATATACCTACGTGACTTTACCGAAAGAACCAGAGAGTATTAACTCCGTTTTTCTTTTGTTGGACAGTCCACGACGAGCAGCGTCGAGTTATAGCTACAAGAGCTATTAGACGGAGTTGTGCTGTCGTTGGGTCTCCCTTGAAGGTGCTTTTACGCAACCAGCGATAGGTCTCGCTCGCACGAAAACGATCACGTCTAAAATACCCCGCGACGTGCTTAGGAATGAGCGAACGGTCACTCACGGAACAGCAGATTAAGTGCGTCCACTCGTGGGGATGATTCGAATAAGTGTGTAATGCGTGTTACGAGCGTACGCGTATGAAACCAACAACTATCAGCCATTAAAATAATCTTAACTACCGTTTAGATCAATCGATCAAAAAGAGGGTTTTTTTTTAACACAATTTCCAAGTAATTTGCGTGAGGCTCAAGCACTGTTCTCAGCGCTGGGACAACGGAGTTTACAACGTCGACAACCAACGGTAACAACAATGCCATCATTCGTCCTGCCACGAGTTTCCAGCATACAAAGGATACTTTATTCATCATCGACTCAGCACTAATATAGACGGTGGCCCAGAAGTAATGTATCAAGATAGTAATTACCGATAATAGGTTATGCTTATGCTCAGTAAACTAACTGTTGGGCCACCGTGCAAAGTGCCAACGGCAATGTCATGATCAGATTGCCCACTCTTCAGAGTTTTGGCGAGCGTGATTTAATTTTTTTTAGCAGATTCTCTAAAATGTTAAGGGGCACGCATATAAAAGGGTTATGTGCAGAGCGTGCTACATCGACTCACGTTAGATCGAGGACACGGTGAACACAAGATGCTTGTACTAATACGCAGGACGCACGCATTTGCAATACCATTTGCGCGCGCGCACAAACACACACCGCGGTAGTAAGCTCCTGTAACCTCACATTAACAATCGAGCGCATAAGACTCCGACCGTCGGGGGCAGTGAAGCGATGCCGAAAAGGTCGGAGCATTGAGCTGGCAATGCCGAGGCCCTTGGTTCGAATCCAGGCAGCCGTCGGTTGTTGATTCTAAAGCACAACAATTTCGTTGATGGTCTCGGCCCAGGTCACTATTGCCTGCGCTAGTTTAGCTAAATTCCACGTCTGAGAATTTAAATATCGGTTTGACTGTCATGCAACGAACTTCACACTCGTACGCAAAGCAGGTGGGAAAGTGCTGCGATCTAGAATGTATACTCTTTGGGTCTTTCGGTAAAGTCACGCAGATAGAAAAATAAAAATCACGTTTCGATCGCAACACAAGAAATCCGTCTTCGGGTGAAAAAATACAGCAGGCGGACTGCTGAGGCAGGAATAAATATAGCGAGAGCTACTGCAGGCAAAGGTTATATAGGTTTGAGATGGGTACAACTCAAGGGTAAGTGGGCGGGGCAAGAGATGGAATTTTTAAACAACGAGCACCACCGCTGCATCTAGGAAAAGGGAGCAGCAGCTATGCTAGTGAGACATTTAGCCTGTTAATGTAAAGACATTTAACAAGGTAATGTAACTCAGTCAGAAATAACTGCTAACATAGGCAGTTAGGATGGAAGCATCACAGCCAGTTATGACTTTACCTGGTTAATAATGTCCTTCCAATGATTGCTCAGTTTGTACCCATCTTCTCGGTTGAAATTGTGTCCGTGTTTATATATCCGGATGGCTTCATGAACAAATCTTTGTTGATAGCTAGTGGGTTTGCAGGGTACCTTCGTCTTGGAGAAATCAATTTCGTGTGTGCCCACAGCGTTAAAACAATGATCAGTCACGGCAGAGGTGTTGGTCCTACCGTGTTTCAGATCTGCCTTGTGTTCGCAAACACGGTCTGAGACATGTCGCTTAGTTTCCCCAATGTAACTACTGCCGCAGACACAGCTTAGTTTGTAGACGCCGGGGTATTGTATGTCAGGGATCACATCCTTCACAGATGGGATCAGATCACGAACCTGGATCTTGTGTTGGCTCATGATTTTGGAAATATTTTTGATGACCCCTGCTATGTATGGCAAGGTGATGGTTTTGATTGGGTCCTCAGGTGGTTCTCTCCCAACGGTTGGGGTGTGCAGCTTTACGGATTGTGCAATCCGAATATCCATTCGTCTTGAGGGCTTGGTGTACGTGCTCCAGTTCGCTGGCTAGGTGGTGATGTTCGGAAATGCAACGAGCCCTGTGGTGTAGAGTTTTGATGAGATGATTTTTCTGGGCTGGATGGTGGTGGGAGTCAGATTTTAGATATGCATCCGTATGGGTGGCTTTCCTGTAGACAGTGTGTCCCAATGAGCCATCTGGTCTCTTTTCGATAAAAACATCCAAGAATGGTAGCTTACCATCCTTTTCCACCTCCATGGTGAATTTGATGGCTGGGTCTTTGGAATTGAAGTGGTTGAAGAATCAGAGCTGGCAGGCCATGTGGGCAGATGACGAACGTGTCATCCACGTATCTCTTCCACAAGGAAGGACGTAGGATGGATGTCTGGATGGCATCTGTCTCAAAATTTTCCATGAAAACATTGGCTACCACTGGAGATAAGAATGTGTGGAACATACTCCACTTCGCGCTCTGCGAACGATCTGTCAGTAGACTTTAAGATAACGAGAGCACAATTGGGATAACGTTTTCGTGAAAATGACAACAGCAAAAAGAGGTAGTAGAGCAAATGGCAGTGTGACAAAGCTGATCTCGTTGGGGGAGTTTGGTGAGCATATCTCCCTTCGTATGCGCTGTGGGTTTTCTCTGAGCCCTGTATATTCCTTCCACATGCAAACATGAAAACACTCAAAACATTAACTGGGCATACATACCATGCAAGATCTCAAATACATAACTATTAAGACTTTGTGACACCTTCCTGGATAAAACAAATTAAATCGCTATTTCTCCAAATAATAACAATCATTGAAATGACAAGTAATTTAAATATTTACCTAGAAATGTCACGCCTTCTTTTAATGGGGACAAATGCTTCTTGCTTTCAAGATATTTTCACACGGCTTGTTTTGGCCAAGCAGCAAACACGTGCCAGTGTAACACCCACAAACCCACACACTCACAAAGAGCCCTGTCAAGCCCCATCGACTGTTGGAGGAAGTGCGGTAATGCAAGCACCGAATAAGCTCTATCATGGCACAAGGTGCGGCGGTGTGGCCCGAACCAACACCTGGACGCCTTTGTCTCTTAAGTGCTCATTGAATGCAGAGTTGATCTATGGGAGGCCAAGTACCAGTGTAGGTGTGACTTGCCACCAGTGTTAACTCATCATCATCATCACCAGTCGCTTGACCCTCGCCGGAGCGGTCCCCCACGAGACGTCGCCAGGCGGCCCTTTCCAGATGGCGCCGCCATGCCGGTCCCAAGAACGCGGTGTTTGACCGCGGCCGGGAATTTAACTCGAGGCTGCCAGGTTAGTAGCGATGTGCACTACCCGCTACACTACCGCTCCCCACGCGCACTCAGAACACACGCGCATACATAAGCAAGTGTACATTCGCACTGCAACACTGTACATGCGACTCCAATCGGTTCACGGATACGCCATGCAGTAACAAACGAGACGGGTGATGCTCCCGTGGAGCCTTGGCCCCGGGTGCAGCCTGGATTCTGGAACTGGGTTACATGGAGCCACGCGTTCCCGCGTCTCCCCCCCGCCCCCCTCGACGGCCCAAGACTCCACACGGCCCGCGTTTCCACATCTCCCTCGTATCTCCATGTACGTCCCTACGTCCCCACACGTCTCCGCACGTCTCCGCCCCGCCGCCAATCTTCTCACTGTCAGTCGCCGCCGCCGCCGCCACCGCCGCCGCGGCCACGGCCGCGGCCCCTCGCGCCGGGCGTGAACCCGAGCGTGGCCGCCACCTTGCGCCAGTGCGTGCGCCGGTGGTCGGTGAGGTGGTGCTTGAGGCGAAAGGCGAGGCCGCACAGCTCGCACTCGAAGGGCTTCTGCCCCGTGTGCATGCTGCGGTGCCGCACCAGGTTGCTGAGGTCCGAGAAGGCCTTGCCGCACACCTCGCAATTGTGCGGCTTCTCGCCCGTGTGCGTGCGCCGGTGCTTGCACAGGTACTGCCGCGTCTTGAAGTCGCGTCCGCAGAAGTCGCACCGGTGCAGCCGGGAGGACGAGCCGGCCATCACCGCCGCCACCGCCGCCGCGTCCGTCGCCGCTCCGCCGCCTTCCCCCGGCGGGTGCAATGGCCGCCGTCGCGGGCTGTTGGTGGTGTTGGCCATAGCTATCGTTGGCGGCGGCGGCGGCGGTGGCGGTGGCGGCGGCGGCGGCGTTGCGAAGGGGCGGCCGTGGAAGGCTCGCACGCCGCCGATGCTGTAGAAAATTTTGTCCGAGCGGGTCCAGTCGGCGAGACGCTGCAGCCGTGCCTCCTGCTCGTCCCACGTGTGCATGGGGTGCGGGTGGAGGTCGGCATCCTCGGAAGAGTACGCTTCTGAAAGAGACGGAGAGGTGCAACCCTCGTATTCCCGCTGCACAAACCGTGCCGAGCCAGCCTGGCGCAGCTCCGGAGGGACCGGGTTGCTTTTCCGCCGCAGAACCAGGGCCGTGCCGCCAACGCAACAAACGAGCCGAGGTGCGTCCAGACGACGTGGGAACTCGTCGATCCGTGCAGACTAACGTCACACGCGACGACTGCATCACTAACCCCGCCTCTGGCATCATTTCACGATCTGGTTCCGGCTTAGAACGGAAAATAACCAGCGGAAAACCACCCGTGCTGCGAGAGCTCCGTGCTGCCGCAACTCTGACATGTCAGTGGAAAAGTTGTACTCTGTGACCGGCGACCTCTGGATTGCAAGGCCAGTATGCTAACCATGACACCATGGCAGCATCAGCTGAAACAACAGGGCAAGTTTCTAAAATCTCACCGCCCACCCTCCGCCTGTGTCCATCCAGCAGTGGAAATGGATTCACCAAGGTTTGTCGATCGGCAAACCGGGGGGAGAGTGGGCATTTAAAGAAGCTTGATAACATTGAAGTGTTGTGTAAAACTAATTATTACTGGCCAAGACTAATTAGAGAATCCATTGAAATTGAGAGAAATACAAATAACTTTAATCACTCTGATAGCTACAGGCTTAGTGCGGCCTGGAAGCGTATTATTAAATAATACATATTACAATTCCTTATAGGGGAAACACATACTAATTAACCGATTACAAACGTAGTATATAATTACAATAACCCCCCCCCACCACCTCTGATTTCTGCACGTGATTGGGTATAGTGATTGGGTGGTTCAGTTATTAAATAATACACATTACAACTGATTACGAATCTACAACTGATTATTAATCATAACAATTAATTGATTACTAATCTATTATATAATTTCAACACCCCCACTCTGCCTCTGATCTCTGCACCTGATTGGGTTCAATGATGACGTCACCATGCTG
Organism: Entosphenus tridentatus; assembly: GCA_014621495.2. NCBI lineage: Eukaryota > Metazoa > Chordata > Hyperoartia > Petromyzontiformes > Petromyzontidae > Entosphenus > Entosphenus tridentatus. The sequence goes on along the minus strand of CM025644.2, from coordinate 5,071,191 downwards.
CTGCTCTATTTAAGACCGGGAGCAGGTGGAGGGCTTCACTATTCTGGCAAATCGCCCGATGATCCTGTGGATTGACTCTTCAACACACCGGTGGGCTAAAGTAGTGAACTATTTGTCTTTTGTCAACGTGACACATTTTTTACTGACTGGCCTTTACGGGTGGTGGAGGGTTGCGACACATTTATAAATAGCGCGATCTTTATCATGAATAATATTGGTCGCGAAAGCCTACGTGTTAAACCAAGCTTGTCCATTTTTATAACTGCTGCGCAGGTAGACTGAACCCGGCGAACTCTGTATTGCAAACCCATTGTGCTCACAATGACACCACGACGGCTGAGCATGTTTCTCGTATTTCTTTCACACCATACGTAGCCAACAGGGGAAGGACAACAAACTAAACATAAAAAGCAGTTCTAAAGGAAAAGAGGCTTCAATCCAGATTATTTAAAAGTGCATAGCTCCCGTGGCTTCCTCATATCAGAAGAGCGTCCTAGACGGCCGCAGGAGAGCATCTGAAAGCATACGACGCAGTGACCGTCTTTGTTTAATGGTTAGCCAAAAGAGCAGTGTACATAAATTCCTTTTCAATCTAGATTAAAAAGTGCATAGCTCCAGTGGCTTCCTAATATGGGGCAGCTTTCGGCCGACGGTACAAACGAAACGTTTCTGCCTCACCGGCACGGCCGACAGCGCCGGTGTGCTCGTGCTGAAGGGTGGTCGCATGCTGCTCTTCGCGTGCCACGTCACAGTTGTTCTCCGAGGGGATGGCCGTGTCCACCTGCTCATCGTAGAGCTCCTCTGGGAGTGGAGGGCGAGACAAGACGAGGGTCAGGCTGCTGCCGTTCCAACGGTACGAACGGACGGATGACGCCAACCCGTACAAAAACTACGCTTCGGAAACGCATTTGTATAGGTCTCCTACACAGAATTGGGATGAAGACTTCGAATGTGTCGTCTGTTTGTTTGCTTCTTAAATCACATTATTTGACGAAGTGTTTGTGGTCACGTGGGCTCCGAGCCACAGGTCCCCAACGAGTGAGGAGCAGCTTTAAATAATCAAACCAACCCGGTCCACGTGAACACGCTTCGTTCATTTGTGCGTGCACGGAGCGCGCTTCATCGGCGAGCCGCATAATCTGCCCTGGGAAGATCGAGCTGGAACGGCGCCGATTGAAGATGGGCCAACGAGGGGAAGGTGGCACGGCGGGCAGGGACCCACCGTCCTCGGCAGGCTCCACCTTGAGCGGTCGTCCAGCGGCGACGCCCTCCGCCAAGTCGCGATCTTCGCCCGGCGGCGCCGAGTCTCCCGCGTAGCGCGCCGGCTCTAGTTGACGGGAAACAAAACGAGAAAGAGAGGGCACGGCTACATCGGTTTAGAGCGTAGAAATGTAACCGCCAGCAGGATGACCGAGCCACGAGGGGCCAGAACACACAGACGTTAGAATTCGCTTCTTTTACTGTAATCAGCAAAGCATTTATTCAAATGTAAGTGTTTGTGTGAAATTGATAAATGTGTTGCAATCGTCAAGCTCGCAGAGAAGCGCCACATCGGTCCCATGCCACTGCCCCCTTCTGTCAAAACTTCCAGGAGAAATTTCAGGCGCCATCCGGTCGCCCCGTTCGCCAACACCGCTCACCGTCGCCGCCGTCCGAGTGGCACATGTTGGCGGGCGAGCGCGGGCACAGCACCGACTCGAGGGAGACAAACTTCTCCGCCGAGCGGAGCAGCTCCTTGCCGAGCCGGTCGAGCGTCGCCACGATTGCGTCGAGCAGCGGCGCCAACTCCGGCTGCTGCTGCCGCGCCGCCGCCGTTCCGTGGCCCTCGGCGCCGCCAAGCGGACTCACGGCCCTGACGAGGCGGCGCAGCACGGCGTAGAAGGCGAAGGGCAGGCGGTCGCGGGCGGTGCCCAGCAGCTCGGCCGTCACCTGCGCGTCCTCGGCGCACGCCAGCAGCTCCTCGTAGTCGCTGATGCCCAGCTCGCGCTCCATGGCGTCGGTGAACGTGGGCTTCATGCCGCGCGTCGCCAGCCACGCCGGGAAGTCCCCGCGAGGGTCCGGATCCGCGGGCAGCACCGCCGCGCACGCCATGTTATTCTGCCGATGCCGAGAAATGATCTTTTTTATATTTTTTTCCCCCATGTTTAATCCCGACTGTGCTTTCACCGTGAAATGAAGTGCACAATCAGAACTCTCATGGAGCAGTGCAGTCCTCTGTTAGAGAATGGGTCCACAGAAGCGCACATCACAAAACTACTTCTGATATCCCTTCAAATTACCTCCAATTCACACGGGACTTTGCCATCCACCCTGCCACTGATAGTAATATTTGTCGTGTAAGAGTCAAATTGCGCTTTTTATTTTCCAAGCTGGAATTTCGGCAAATTGTGAGAACCACAATTAATTTGATCGCGTTTCTGCAGTCACTAGTGACCAGGCTGAGATCATCACCTCGCTACACTTCAGAACCCAGACTATTAGCAGTCCTAGCTCAGTGTTCGAACCTCTGAGTCACATGGCCATCTCGAGAAACGTTTGTCAAAGGGACCAAACCGAGATGAATCTTCCCAGTCTCGTCGGATCTCGGAAGCTAAGCAGTGCTGACTGGGCCTGAACCAAGGTAGTTGGCACCACGGTAGCGAGATGTTAACTCCCCTGGTATGAAAGAGGTTGTGGGTTCGATCCCGACTCTGACACCTGTATATTTGGAGTTTCCGTGTCTCACTCCCCGTGGTCGCATGGATTTTTCTCCGGGTCCTCCGGTTTTTCCCTCCGCATTTAGAAACACGCGTTTAGAGTATTCGGCTGCTATAAATCAGAGGTCGCAAACGGGTTTTGATTCCTTACCCGTACCCGGCCGCACCAGGGTCGCAAATGGGTACCCGTACCCGGCCGGGTACGGGTACCCGTTCCCTACCCGTACCCGTACCCTACCCGAAATGAGTGACAAACGGTGACTCACCAGTGACTCACGGCCTACCCGTACCCCGCCGCACCAGGGTCGCAAACGGGTACCCGTACCCATACCCGGCCGGGTACGGGTAGCCAGGTATCCGGTAGGGTACGGGTATCGGGTACCCGGTTGCGACCTCTGCTATAAATGTCCTCACAATAAGCCGCTTCGTTGAGCTATCATTTGTCACCAGGTTGCTTCTGAAAAAGAGCTACATAGCTCAGTGGGCCTTACCTGGTCAAAAAAAAAAATTAGTTTTAGCCCACGGCTATCTGCTGCTGGACCCGTGCACAAACCTCTTGCAGCGGATACGGCCAGTGGAGTTTCACCGGGGGACCCTACAACCAGAAGACCTGGAACCCAGTTACTGGCCGCAGGTGATCAGCATCCCCGATCCTAAGGGATGCGCCTTACAAGAGCGTTGTTCCTAAATAGCTTTCTGCGTGTGATCGCCGCGCGTTCGTGATGGCCTGCACTCGCAAGTGTACGCGACAACAAAATAAGTCAACTATAAACGTTTCATTTTGCCAGGTTAAAGGGCCCACTGGGCTATTTCGATCTTTTTCAGAAGGCAGAGTGAAATGGAAATTGCGGTGTCCGAGCTGAGACTCGGTGCGTCGTTTCCATTAACCATCCCACTTCCAAAAAAAGCTCTTCACGAAATATACACAGCCCATCGTCGTTAACTTCACCTTTCCAAGGTCAATAAAATACGGATTCGTTTGTGGTTAAGCCAGTGGTTGTCCTATTCCGAATAGCCGCCGTGCAAAGATGCCATTTCCACCACTGACAGTGAATATGACTTCCTATCATTATCCTTCCATCTATAAATGAAATACTAATTTGTGGTTGTCAATAATTGTTGTCTTATGCAGAAACTGACCCCCCCCCCCACTACGAAAAGTGAAATGTGGCGTTGCCACCATTGTCAGATGCGACCATCCTATCATCATCCTTCCCTCTATAAATTGGGTACTAATTTGACCGTCAATGGTTGTCTTGTGGAGAGACTGATCCCTGCACCCAGCAGAGTGAAATGTGGAGCTGCCACCATTGTCAGCTGCGACCATCCTATCATCACCATCATCATCCTTCCATCACTAAACCAGGTACCAAT
>CM025644.2:5021995-5066721 GCA_014621495.2 Entosphenus tridentatus | reverse complement strand
TTTTATTATTTCCCTTCTACGTGACTTTACCGAAAGAACCAAGAACACAAACAGACAAACTTTTTTTGGCCCGTATTGAAACGGCTGTAACGCCGTATGGAACTGAAAACGCAATTTCCCTGTACAAGAATACGGGGTAAACCGTTCCAGTTTAATTTTTCATTTCAGTTTCATTTATTAGGTATAGCCCTGTGAGCCATTCGGTTCTTGAATGGGGTGCAACCGCAACAAACAAAAATCATGAACAAGAAAACATCTTAAAGTGACTATGTGCAAACAGAAAAAAAACCGTATGGGTGGCGCACGACTAACACAAACAAGCCAAACAAATTCGCCAGAGCTGAATGGAGTTCAAAATAACTCACAAACCACCTTGTTGTGAAAGACCCAACGCAGAAGATTCCCCCCCGGGGTTTGATCTTCCACGAAGCTGCTCATGGTTCCACCCTAAACCGCATCCACCGCACAAACCATGGCAGTCGATGCCGGGATATCTGATGATGCACAAATGTAAAATGTAAAAGTCTCCAGTAGTAGTGGTGTGGCGACTGTGGTCATCCAGAACGGACCGTACAACGTATAACGAGGCAAAGCCCTGATTCCACAAATGCGAAGGAGACATCACAGTGATGATGATCCACTCCGCTGCTCCTGCTGATGTGAAATTGTAGCCGTTTCTCTGCATCTATATCGGCCGTACGAAAGAAAGGTGGGCACACTTATTTAATCTCTCAATACGTCTCCTCTGTATCCGTGTTTCTGATCCAGTGGTAACTGCGCAGAGCTGTGCCCCATCTAAGGCGTCCTCCTGGGATACACTCATCTGGAAAGGCACGGGTCAGACAACTAAATATGCGAATAACACATTCCTGCGGAGGGAGCTGGTAGGAACGTTGGGTTGCTCGGTCAATGGCCAGGGTCAACGGCGGCGTGGTGTATTCCGCAAATATGCCCGACTGTGAGGGCGGGCACAAGCCGGCGTGGGTAGGTTAAACGTTGAGTTTTATAAAGGCACCATGGTGTGACCAGCCCCTCCCCACCCAGCCCCACCCCTCCCCTCCCCACCCTCCCCTCTCCACCCAGCCCCACCCCTCCCATTTTCTGATGCACGACGGACGGACACAATAATCCCCTGTGGGCTGGTGGAACCAGGAGGTTCCTACCAGTATCATTCAGAATATAACGCCCTTCGTATCAGGGTGGTACGGTGGTAACATTCGCCCCACAGCAAAACATTCCTGCAGTTCGATTCCCGACTCGGGTGCCTGGGTCGAGTTTGTATGTTCTCCCCTTGTTCTGAATGGGTCTACGCTGGGTTCTCTGGTAACCTCCCAATAGCTAAAACACATACAATTTCATGGGTGTTGGCCAAATATCCAAATGTAGGAAGGGACCCTCTTCTTTGAATGTCATCTTTAACGACCATTGAAGCAGACGGCCGTGTATGATTGGCGAATGCACACACGGAGCGTTAACCAGGGTGGCTGCTGGGCTCGAACCGCAACGAAGCAGCGAATGCGCTGCCGCTGGGCCCAACTAGTCCACGGCAAGGTCAGGTAAAAACGAACCTACCTTTACCCTAGCTTTTACCTTACCCCAATACAATCACTTTACCTTTTACCCGTTAGCAAGGTAAGGTAAAAGTTAAAAAGCAACGAGCCTACCTTTACCCTACCCTTAACTTTACCCCATACAAATTACCCGATTACAAGGTAATTACCGGGGTACAACGCATGAAAAAGGTTTATAACAGGTAAATGCGAGGTAGAGCGCTTTATTCGTATAGAATACTCTCGAATCGGGCGTTGAGGCGGTCGACGACACCGTCCTCCATAACCTGCTCGTCCCAGTCGTCTTGGTCGATGGCGATCTCATCAACAACCTGATCAAGGTCGTCATTGCCGTCGTCCTCGGACGAACGACGGGCAATAAGATCCTGCGCCGCTCCGGCCCGGTGAGACGGGGACCTTCAGGCAGCCGGCCGCGATCCACGAGCGCAAACACGTGGACTGGATGACGAGCGTCGACAACAGCGACTGGCGAACGCACGTGAACTCCTGCCCGGCTCCGCTATTCGCGCGTTCGCAGGGAGTTAACGTCGCTGGCACTCCCAAGCAGTCGCAGGCCATCTTGTAGTGGGCGGGGAGCACCTCTTTGCGGGGAGACCACCACTGCATTACGTCAATGAAGGCGCTGGCGGTCGTGACGCCCGTGCTCAGGAAACGATCGACTTCATCGCCGTCGTCGATAGAGCTGCCGACGTTGCTGAACAGCGACCCCTCTTCCATATGGGCAGCGACTGCCGTCGGCGGGATCGCGAGCACGTCCGAGTAGCGATGCTGCAGGACAGAGCGGATCATCGCCTTCAGTGTAGCCAGCTCGTTTTCGGCAGCTGTGGATTCAAGTAGGATGCCACAATGGCAGGTTCCTGAACCAGGACGTCGCGGTACCGCACCAGCTCATCCTTCATCCCCGTCGCGATGAAGGACTCATCCATCGCTCTCAGAGCGGCTTCACTCGATCGCAATGACGGATGAGGTGCTCCATCGTCACCGGCACGAGATCCAGTGTCGACTTGCGGTCCGCCGAGATCGAGGTCGTAACCTGGCGCGGCATTTGCCAGAATGCTGTCACACCCACTGCAGTTCAGAGAAAGCACCCACGCCGATCACATCCTGGAAGCGCGGCATGATAATGTCCAATGGGACACGCTTCTTGATGGCGTCGTCGCCCATGTCAAGCGTCGAATTCCTGGTGCGTTGGCTCCTTGCTGGCGAGCTTGGCGACCTCGTCCTTGTGGCGGTACGACTGCCAGACGACCTTCCTGGGCCTCATATTGACAAGCGCCTCGTGCAGTTTGGCGTTGGTCGACTTGATCAGTTTGAGAACCTGGACGATGCCAATCTGGACCAAATGATCCGCGCAACGAATATGGTGGCAAGCCCGCAACTGCTCATATCCGGCGTTGACCAGGGCGAACAACGTCTTGACAGCACCGATCGCATCGGAGCCATTGTCGCTGGTGACAGCGAGCAGCTTGGTCGAGACATTGTGCCCGAGGCTCTGGAGGTGCTCAAACCGAGTGGTGCCAGTGCGCTTGCTGACACCCCTTCCGGACTGCACATTGAGGATCGTCAGCAGCGTGGATTTCGACGCACCAGATTTGGTGTCGATGCAGTGCACCGTGACCATCCAAAATCCCTTCAGGTTGCGGTTCGACCACCCGTCGATGGTGAGCGAGATGGCGACGTCCAGGTTGGAGAAGAACGCCCCGACGATGGGCAGCGTGATAGTGTAAAGCTCGACAATCCTGCGAATGACGGTGCGGGTCGACGGGCCCTCGTATCCCTGCGTCAATGTGTGGACCAAGGTCTTGAACTTGTCGCTGCCGGCGGCTCGCAAAGAGATTTCACCTTGGATAACAAAATCAACCACCGCGTTCTCAAACTTTACCAGGAGGCGATGCGGGATTGCTGGCCGGCTCAGCGTTTGCTGGATTAAGCGGCTCGCCGACTTCCCGACCTCGCTGCCTGGGGCGAGCACGTTGTGCTTCTTGAGGTGGACTTTCCACCCCGACGCGTTCGTGTGGGAGGAAAACCACTTGCGGCAGTGCATGCACTGCCGCTTTCCTTGCTGCCCACGGGAACGCATGCCGCTGCCTCTTTCAATTGCTGTTCACAGCGACCCCTGAAATGCCGTTGCTGGCATCATCGACCTCGTCCTCTAGTACCTCTACGTCAAGAACGTGGTCCGTCTCCATCTGGTCCGACATCCAATGATTCAAATTTCAAATGGAGGCCACGGACTGTGTCACGGAGCTATTTGCGAGCGGTAGCCAGGGTATTTACCGGGTAATTCTTCCACGCTACCTTTACCCACCTTTTACCTTACCCCTTGGCATGGTCGACACCTTTACCCTTTTACCCGGTAAAAAGGGTAAATGACCTTAACTTGCCGAGGCCTAGGCCCAACGCTCCCGCTCTCTAGCGCCCCTCTCGCCCTGCGCCCAAGTCTCGCTCTCTCTCGTTCCTTCTCCCCCCTTCTCGCTCCCCTTCACTGGAGCCAACTTCATCCCCCCTGCGGCACACAAGAGCGAATCGTCTTCGCGAAAGCAACCTGCAGCTTGTTTTTCACTTGAAACACCCCCCCCCCATCTCTTCTCCCGAGCCAGTCCTGCTACTTTCTATCCCTGGCACCGAGCTACGACCAGGCCAACCCCTTATTACTACCCCTACTTTCATCACTACCATTATCAATACCCCTACCACAACCCCTATCACTACCCAACCCTTCCTTAACCACTCCCCCCCCCCCCGCGGCTGTTCTCCCGTCACAACTACACCACCCCTTTTAATAACCCCACTCATTTAACTGTACCGCTATCATCTTATGTACGATTTTACAATTGTTGTAAAGTGCCTTTTGACTAAGGCGGCACATACAAGTCTGTATAAGATAAATGCCAGGAGGAAGCATCTCCCATGTTGCTGTTTTTTCGGTCAACAAAAATAAATCTCCAAATCCACACTGCGGAAAACAGGAGTGCGCAGCGGCGAGGAAGTGTGTTTGTAACATATTTATTATAACTTATAAAGCAGGCCGATTAGAAATAACTTGAAGACAGAACAGCCACCAAGAAGGCGGCTTGCATGACTGCGAGCACGCGTCGTCCGCTTGCTTTGAAAGAGAAAAATAAAATAAAATGATAATCACATGACCGAGTTCTAAAATGCGCTCGCTTACAAACAGGAGTAACTTATCCAGACATTATAATAAAACATTTTGCTTCTAGCGATAATGCGGAAAACTTTTTGATTACTTATCTTAAAATGACTTAAGCCAAAACGCAACCTGCGGCATTTTACACGTAACTCTATAGATACTGATGAGGAACAGTTATCAACCAATGGAAAACACACATTAACCAAACGCATGGCGATGTTTACTATAAAACAAACGCACCCGTGGCATCGCAGTCATTGTAAGTCCACACGCCAAACAACAAAGCAGTAGGATGCACTCTAAATGTAAGCGTCTCTTTCATTTGAACCGGGCACCTCTCAACTTTCTATACTCGAGACCCACTTAGACGCGGCTGGAAATCTTGTGATTCAGTAGGGGCGTCATCAAGTCACATGCCACGGCCATGAGACTTTAGCACAAGAAATTCTGGGTCAAACAAACTTTTTATTCTTGTCTATCCAATGCACCACACGTTCAATTTAATTCCTCCTCGCAATGAGTCATGAACCCCACCACTGCCCGTTAACCCTTGCCGCAATCTATTTAAAAAATAAACTCACTATGTTCATCATTTAACGCGGCCTTAAAAGTAAAAACAAACATAAGTCGGACATGTTGGGCAGTGCCTCTTCTTTTTTATGTGGGTGGGTGGTCGAAACGTTTTTTAGTTGAGTCAGTAACCATGGCAAACGCGGGACAGCTTTTTTTTAATTTAAAATAAATGTGCGTTTATGCAGCAATGGCAACGCAGTTGCTTGTTTTTTTGCTGTCTTGAGTTTTTTTTAATCAATGCTTGTTTGACATTTTTTGGTAAGAATTTAATAAATGTATGCGACATTTTCATTTCGCATACGACAAACCAAGATCCTCCAAAACTCAACGTAGGATGGTTCTCATCTGCATCAGCAGTCAGGAGTCGGTGGCTGAAATTCCACATTTCTATCGTGGGTAACCCAGTCTGAAAGTTACTCTCCATTCCTCACGTAAAAGCCACCGCTGCTCAATGTTTTTATCAATATCGAAGTAGTGATGACGATAATGACGGGTCAATTTCACCTCTCGATCGTCATTTGAACTCGCGACCTTTACAACTGTGGGCTGAACGCTTGGATCACGGGAACGCCCATAACCGCCGCAGATATTGACCCCACGACCTTGGAACACTCGAGACTCGAACCGGCGGAGGGAGAAACGCTCCCATACAAATCACGGCGCGCGCCGCGCCCCGCTCGCGTGAATTTAGCTCGCGAATCCCCAAACGGCAACGCAACGGTAATAAATTACACAAGAAACAATCATAAAATTCTTCTTTATGAATTTTAGCGCTTACAATTGGAAAGAGTAAAAGCCTAAAAAACGATGCAGTAGTACTCGGACAAAACCCGTCCGGATTGCCGCTGCCGCCGCCACCAACCTCCCAACCCCTTCCAACGCCTTGGCGATTCTCCTGGGATGCGAGGGAAGGGGGGGGGCCTGTGCCCCGCCTGTGTGCCCCCCATTCAGAGGCAACTCCTCAGGGTGGCTTGGAAGGCACTCAGCCAATGCCGTTGATGCCACCATCATTTCTGTTCCTTCTGCCAGATCCCACAGCAGTTTGCATTTGACCTCCAAGGACTGCTCTTAGTATCATCCAATTCACATATTTTTTTCACCGATTGGAGGAGTGGACATATAAGGTGCCTGCCCCCCACCCCCATGGTGTTCCATGTTCATCGTATCCTAAAATCAACACTGCTCCCACGCTGGCATCATAACATATTTGCTTGTTAAACACTGCAACGCTTACCGGTATCGCATTCCTCATGAATTTCTTACGAGATCTTTATACGTCGACAGCAATGACCACGACCATCAGTAACACAAATCCCAATAGGCGGAACCTGCCCACTTCGAACACATGCCACAGCAGTCAAGCCGTTGATTAGACAAACCCTCGCTAATAAACACATTTAAATGTTGACCGAAATCTTTCGTGACTGCAGGAATTCATATTCTTTTGGTAAAATCACGTAGATCAATCGTCATCAGGAGGAAAGCTGCCGAGTCTGCCTCAGTAGCTTTCCCCCTATTTTTTTCCTCCTGATGACGATCGCTTGTGTTGTGATCGAAACGTCGTGGTTTTTGTTCATTTTATTTTTATTAATTTGAACCTATCTACGTGACTTTACCGAAAAACCCAAAGAATATGAACACATTTAATTGATTAAACCAGCAGCCTAAGTCTTTGCGATTTATTTTGCAGGAGGGTCTTGCATTTGGATGCTCGGCAAACTGCTTTGCGTGCAATTTGCATCGCGATGAGGAAAACTAAAAAAAAACATGGAGTGCTCCTATAAAACCCACACACACAAAGGGGGGGGGGGGGATAATATAGCGCTCAAAAGCCCATACGTATAAACTTAACCGCTACCAACTTGCACTAAACTCTCACCCCGTGTCTGTCCCATAGCTCCAGAGATTGAGGACTCTCTCACGATGAGCTCCATGCGCTTTAAAAACGATTACGTACCACGACAGGCGCGGCTCGGGGCGAGACAGTTGCCGCGTTTCCATGGCACATTTGGAACCGGGCTGGCTCTGAGCTCGCACCGGGATGGGCCACCACATCCCCCATAGCAACCTGGAGTTAGCTGCAACCAATCCCATCGATGTACGTGTACATCATCGGTTTTTATTCCGATAACGTTCTGATGATGTACGTCATCGGAACGGAACCAGAAGTAAAAGTAACTTTACTGGTAACTTGACTGCCAGAAGGCGTGCCACAGTTTGGCACCAGCTATCGTAGAGTGTGGTCGTGTCACTACAGTTCTCTGCTGTGGTATTTCAAAACAGTGGCGCTACACCTCTCAAAATAAATTACACACGGATAGCTTATGCGTGCCGAGATTCAGTGGTGAACGGGACTCACCCTGCAACTTGCCGTCGTCTCGGAACACAAAAGGGGTTAAATAAAAAATATCTACACTCGACGACCCCTGACCCAGCTGCGATGTCACGGGGTCACCGGCAAAGTGAGATGCGCTTCGCTAAATCTCTCGCCAAGTTTTAACTTATCCTGCACTCCCGGGGTAGTCGTCGACAGTGAGTCCGAGTGGACGATGTTCAGGACCTCGATTGTGGATGTAGCTGCGAAAAGCTGTGGCCTGCCATTGCGGCAACCCTAGGACTCGCTGGTGGACACCTGAAGGAAGCTGTCAAGTTGAAGGTTTTCCCTGTAGCCAGACCTCATCTTTCTCTGTCGCCAGGGAAAGGGAGGTCTGGACCGCCCGATTCATCATGCTGCCACAACCCTTACCAAGACAAGGGGATTGAGAAACGAACGAATAAAACATACCTATCTTAACAAACGTCGACGTTTAAGCTCCGATAAAAACCTTGTAATTTTTTTTGGGACCATCACTTTCCAACCACGACCACACGACTTTGATGTTAACTCGAGGTCACGCTCGGTACTCATTGCAATGCTGAGTCGACCTAGGGGAGGCCCACGACTAGTTGAAATATTTTCCACTTGTTATTGGTTATGAGTGGGAATTTAACGGGTTCATAGCGCAGTGCGCAAACTACTACACTACCGCTCCCCACATACACACACACACCCGTACATACATACATTGACAAGCATACATACAAACGCGCAATGCAGACAAATAGTTACACGAAAAATAATGCACACCCATAAAACAGACACTCCCCAACTCCATAGACTGTACATAGACTGTTAGGGCAAGTGTTGTTAGCAAGCACCTATTAAGGCCAAACACGAAATTCAGTGGGTGTGGCCAGTTCTTTGCCTAGTCACCTTTGTCTCCCCCATGCTGATGTTTACCCACTGTACCAGGTACGCACTCAAGGCAGAGTCAGCCTACGAGAGACTCAGAACCGGTTCAGATGTCACTCCCTACTGATGTTAGCCAAGGCCGGGACTCGAACTTAGGTGGCCTGGTTTCATAGCGTGGCGCGCTAACCACTGCTCCACCGCTCCCCCCCCAACACATGAAGACTCAAATACACACGGACACGTGTTACCAAGCAGAGCAGCACTCCTTACCCCATCCCATCGTGTCGCTTCTACCCTTCTCATCTCCACACACTGGCGTCAAGCCCGCCGCATTGACCACGAGGTCAACGGTGCGAGGCTCGCCGTTCGTACGTTTAGTTCTACTACGCGCTGTCTGTTCGTCTGTCCATAGTTCCATCCGCCCGTGTATCTGTGCAATCATCTCTTCACCTACCCACCTGCCTGCCCATCTGCCTGTCTGCCCATTAACTTATTTATCCGCGTCGGTCCACATACAACCAGGCGTCTTTATCTTTCCTTTGCACAATCTGTATATCCATCTGTTTGCTTATATTTCTCCTGTCCATCTCTGTACCTGTCTATCCACTTTTTAGTCTGTCCGTCAATCTATTTGTCTGCCCATGCATATGTCCATCTGTTCGTCAGCGGTGTCTGTCCCTCCATTCCACCATCTGCCTGTTCATCTTTCTACCCATGTATTTGTCCTGCCATCCATTCACCTACCCATCCATTTGGCTGTTCATCATTCTGCCTATGTGCTCATCTGCTCCTCCATCAGTCTGTCTGTCGGTCCGTCAGTCCGCCCACACATCTCTTGTCGATTATCCACTCAACCCTCCCCCACTCCATCCCAAGCACGGAGACGATTCCCGAACTTCTCTCCGTTTAAAGCGGCCGGCTCGATCGGGCGCCGGCGTCACCGTCACGTGAGCTGCAGCCCTGGCGGCACTGGCTCCACCGTCACTCCGCTGCCGCCGCCAACGCCGCCACCGCCGCCGCTGTGCCGGTGGTGCCGCACCGTACGCTTGTGCCGCTCTAGGATCCACGCCTGCGAGAAGCGCCGCCCGCAGTCGGCGCAGGCGAAGGGCCGCTCGCCCGTGTGGGAGCGAGCGTGACGCGCCAGCAGCCACGCCTGTGTGTAGCGCTTGCCGCACATGTCGCAGTGGAAAGGTCGCTCGGCGCTGTGCTCGCGCCGCTGGTGCACGCGACGAAGCGTGGCGCTCGCGAAGCACCGCCCGCACTCCACGCACACGAACGACGTGCGTGCCGCCGCCGGACCTCCCGCCGTCGGCGGGGGCTGCGTCACCGATCCCGGATCCTGAGTGCCGCCCAGCCCGTCCTGCCGGCGCGGCGGCGCTTTTGGCAACGGCTGGCAAGCGCCGCCGTTCAGCCCCGACGACGACGGGGGCGGGGCGGCACCGTCCATCTGGCCGCAGCCGAGGCTGTAGATGGACGGCTTGGGTGGCAGGAGCGCCGCCTCGGTGCAGAAGCCGACCACGTTTATCGGGTGGAAGGCGTACGCCTCGTCCGGGAAACAGTTCCTCGTGAAGACGCTGCTGACGCCGCCGATGCCACCGACATTACCGCGTTTGTCACCTGTGGTGGTCGGGAAGGGGGGGGCAGAGAGAGGGGGAGGAGAGAGCCTTTTTTTCTTAACAAGTGAATACCCAGTCAACAGTGCGCGTAACACCGCCCGTCGCATGGTTCGCATGTTGGCTGTTCGTGGCATTTCCAACGGCGGTGCTTTCGAGACCCCGTGTCCACGGTTACATTTAGAATGCATCCTCTTTCTGTAACTAACGCGACAAGCACCCGAAAATCGAAACCTCGCGCAAAACATCGCCAAAACCGGGAGCCGGAGCGGGGCTCGCACGCCACGTATTCACAACAAGCAGAGAACGACGCGGCGCTTGTCCACGTGCCGATCGGAGATGGGTACCATGTCACACACTTAGAGATTATGCCGCCACCCCGGCCTGACACTGGGCTCACTCCATCTGGAAGTGCATTATCACTCGAAGTGACATCACGGGAAGTGGCACCTGCTTGTCATCATCCATCGTTTCAGTAGGTGCGATGGTGCGAGGCATCGGGTAATAATGAGTGGGTCGTCGGCACAAACAGGCGACACTTTGCACAAATTCACATTGTGTCTCTTTGCATCACTGTAACACTCAAACATTTCGGACCTGGCTTGGCTTAACATGACCTTGGTCATTAATACATCAGAAGGTAAGAAAGACCACTGCCTGTGACGTCATTTCCTGCGACGTGACTTCACACAACATCACTTCCTGATCGAACGTGCACGCAGGCACGCGGCCGGGGGAATCGTGGCGTCTTCATGACAGCCTGGTGCTCTAAGACTGGCCCCAATACCAAATGTACCAATTATCGTCGTAAGTATCATCATCATCACCGTGACAGGAACACCACCGAGCGGCGCGTCCACAACAACCAAGCTGCAACCACGGTCAGAACAGCGCCACCCATGGCTGCACGGGAGCGGTGGCGGTGACCCGACCCAGCGCGTGTGCCAGCGAGCGCCGATGCCGCGCCAGGCTGCCCGACTGCGAGAAGCGCACGCCGCAGGGCGCGCAAACGAAGGGCCTCTCGCCCGTATGCGTGCGCGCATGACGCCGCAGGTCCGACGTCTGCGCAAAGCCCCTGCCGCAGTCGGCGCAAGCGTGGAGGAGGGGGGGGGCGGTGGCGGTGGCCTCCGACCCCCTGTGCGGCGCGGATAAACCGCCCGTCACCTGTCTGCACCAGCTCCGTGCCGGGCGGTGGGGCATCGCTGGCGCCGTGGATCGCCCCCGTGTCCTCGCCCGGGCCGAGGGGGTGGTACGACGCCGCTGCCGCCGTCGCTGCCGCGTGCTCGTGATGGTGGTGGTGATGCACGTGCCCGTACGGACCCTCGCCGCTCCTCGCGAGCAGCCGGGATGGCTCGGCCGAGGCCGGGTGGTGGTGGTGGTGGTGCCAGTCGGCGGTGAGCGGCGGTACTGGCGGTGGCGGCGGCTGCTGCTGTGGCTGCTGCGGAGGCTGCTGAGGTGGCTGCTGCGGAGGCTGCGGCGGCGGAGGTGGCGTGGGGCCATGAGAGGAGTGGCGGCTCGGTCTGGGGCTGCCGCGGAGGGAGTTGCGACGCTGCCGGTCGCTTTCTTCGGGCGGAAAGCGAAAGGATTTGGGAATTAAGGGATGAACACACGTAATGCCCTTGCAGCGCGACAACACCAGGACCAAGAGCGGAGTTGATGTTCTTAAGCCCAAGAACAAATGAGCCGTAATGCGCTCAGTCTCGTCACATCACCGAAGCTAAGCAGGCTTTTAACCTGGATAGAGCATGGTTGGGTGACCACCACGCACAGATTTCAATTTACCTCAGATCGCTCGGTTCAAAGTGCATTTCACCAACCGGTGCTTTAACAATGGTCAATGTTGATGAGCAGATTTAATTGATTTTAATTTGATATTCACAACAATGTCACTCATCTACCCAGGAAAAAGTGTCACTAAGTCTAAAATATATATTATTAAAGCAGGCTCAAATCTTGACTTAAAGCTTTCTGGACTGCAGGAATTCATACTCTTTGGGTCTTTCGGTAAAGTCACGTAGATAGAAAAATAATAAAAAATCACGACGTTTCGATCGCAACACGAGCAATCGTCTTCAGGTGATAAAATACGCTGTGATTTCTTCATTATTTTTCTATCTACGTGGCTTTACCGAAAGACCCAAAGAGTATAAAGCAGGGCCCTGCATTGCTACGTTTTGCTAACCCACAAGACAGGAGAGCACCCAGAGAAAACCCTCAGATGTTCTAACAACAAGGTCTGGTCATGCTCTTGAAAGTTAATTGAAAGTAACTTTCTGCTTAGGACACACAGTGCAGATATGTACGTACAATACAATAGCTACTAGCATTTTGAGTCTTCACATCTGTGCTTTAAAGATTCAACATTGGCCAGCACATGTTCATGCTTTTAAAGTGTCGCATATTTATATAACCCCAAAGAACAAGCATCTCCAATCCTGTAGTTAAGCACTTGGGCTGTGTTCCGGACTGTCCAAATTGAGTTGGAAGTTTCGTTTGAGAAGTATAAACTTTTATATATTTGTCTCTTTCCCAAAATATATCCAGATTGTACCATCGGCATCTCAACACGAGATGAAGAATCCGTTCGGATCTCTTGAAAGAGCAGCGCAGCCCACTGCATTGGAGAACAGCCCACGGAAGCGGATATTACAGAGCTACCTCCGAGATCCCTTCAAGCGATATCGGGTCCACACAGGATGGAGGTAAGAGTAAGTTCAACACACGATAGTCGAACTGATACAAGTTTCTCACGACTGGCATGTAGGCAAATTAAGCGGTGACCGTGCCAAGGCTATGAAATCACGACTCTTGAGAAGCCAGTTTTACCACAGGGGCTGCAACTTGGATTCAAACCTAAGGTCTCAACGGTGCCTGAATACTAATCTACAAGGCGAGAGCCGTTGGTGTCGTTTTGCATTGCGTCTTCCTCCCGGTGCTCACCGTTGTAGAATTTCTCCGTCTTCACAGTCGTTGCCTTTTCCCAGTGGCTGCTGCCACCGCCGCTGCTGCTGCTGCAACATCGCCCGCCTGTGCCCGGCACGCCATGCGTCTCCATGGCGACCACGCCCTCCCGAGCGTCGTCCGCCAAGTCTGCGGCAACGCAAGCCGAGCGACGACGGCGCGCGGTCAGCGTAATGGACGCTTAGGGCCAAGCAGGGCCAGGCGTGGAGTTAACGGTGAATTCAATGGGCACCGACGTCGGTCGGCACGTGGCGAGGACCCCGCGTCACCGCGTCATCTACGCGCGTCTCGACTCGTTCATTGTGTGACACCAGAAAGCACGGCTTCCGCGTTTGAAAAACAACACTGGTGCCTCTCGACCCGTGCCGGACTTTACTCGGACACGGCCCTGGTACGGCTCGGTTGTACCGACCCACACGTACATCATGTGGGTCGGTACCGCAGTCACCCCGCCTCACTCACCTTCCCCACACTCCTCCACGGCTGGCGCCATCCCCTCACCCCACTCCTGCCCCATGTGCCGCCCACCGGCCTCATTCTCCGACATCTTCACCGACTCCTCGTGGTGGAACGCCTCCGCCTCAAATGACTCGGCCACCTCCACTACGGGCGCGTTCAAAACAGACACCGAGAGAAGCAAACGTTAGCCTTGCCTGGGAAATTTCACAAATTAGAGATCGGTCCTATCGGTCTATTATTGGATAAAGAGCCCACCCAAGACACCAGACTATAAGGCTACTGTGAATAGAATCTGGTTTGTCAGTATATTAGTGGCTGGAGACCCAACAAACACTAGTCTGCCAATCCAGTGTTATGAAGTCTGCCACTGTTGTCTAATAATTGCATCAGACCAGTGTGTCAGTCTGCTGCTGAGAGACCCACCCAGAGACCAATGTGCAATTATACTGTAACTACTTTAAACTATTTTCTTTATTTTACCAGGTAAGGCCCAATGATAGCTCAACGAAGTGGTTTATCACATAGAAATGTATAGCAGACAAATACTCCAAACGTATGTTGATTCTAAATGTGGATGGAAAAATCTGGAGAAAAATCCCCACGACCAAGGGGAAAGAAACATGCAAACTCAAAACATACAACGGTCAGGATTGAACCCACGACCTCCTCCATACCAGGAAAGGCAGTTAACATCTCGCCGCCGTGGCGCCTACGGTACCGTGAGCAGAGAGCAGTGTGTCTGTCGCTCTATCAGTCTGTCGTGTAAAGCATCGCACCTTCCTCCGACATGGTGGTGGTGTTGAGGTAGGGGCTGCCTCCCCCCTCGCTCGGCCCCACGGCACTGTCTCCGTGCACCAGCGAGTCCAGGCAGCGGAATCTCTGCGCCGACTGCAGCAGCTCGCGGCTCAGGGAGCTCAGCGTGGCCACGATGGCGTCGAGGACGGCGCGACTCGCCAGGACTCCTTCGCAACGGGGGGCGCACCCTCCCAGCTCCTCATCATCCTCCTCCTCCTCATCACCGCCGTCATCGTCCCTCGCTCGCTCCTCCTTCCCGTCGCCATCGTCTTCGCCGTCTCCGGACAGCGGCCCCCGGCTGCGGCGGCGGCCTCGTCGGCGCTGGCGCCACCACCACCGCTGTCGCTGCCGCGGCGCCAACGCGCGCACGAGACGGCGCAGCACGGCGTAGAAGGCGAAGGGCAGGCGGTCGCGGGCGGCGCCCAGCAGCTCGGTCGTCACCTGCGCGTCCTCGGCGCACGCCAGCAGCTCCTCGTAGTCGCTGATGCCCAGCTCGCGCTCCATGGCGTCGGCGAACGTGGGCTTCATGCCGCGCGTCGCCAGCCACGCCGGGAAGTCCCCGCGAGGGTCCGGCTCTGCCACGGCGCACGCCATCGCTGCAACGTCGCGGTTCGGTTCGCTGGCTTGTTAATTAACAACGATGCCTGCAGAGAGAGTGACAGTGGGTGGTCCCCAGTCAATGTCGCCACACAACTGGGGCAGAATTTCTTCCTTTGCACGGCAACAGTGAGTCTGTCCATTTTAAAGTTTTTCATAAATCTGACCATCCAACCAGATTTTATTTCACCAAGAGAGAGAAACAATGCATAGCTCTCCGATGTGTTTTTGGGTTGCACTGTGTGCTGCTTGGTGTAATATCCGACGATCCACTGCACATGCTGTTAACTTCTTTAGTAACTGCCTTCAGTTCGGCAAGGCTTACCTGGGTTATCTCAAAGACCAAACATAGTGAGGTCTGAACCGAATTCGGTTCCCAAAGATGCTCCCAGCACAAGCAGCTTAATGCTGGATGTCGTGCTGAACAATACGTAGTAGAAACTGCAAACACATCGAAAACCTACTTAGTAAAACCCATTAAGATAAATATGAACCGTGGTCTTGTTTACAAGTATGATCTGGGGTTAAATAAAATAACAAATATCGTGACATCAAATAAGTGAAATAACAAATACATTCCAACTGCGCCATCGGTGATGTGCTGTAACAAAACGAACAATAAGACTAAGTCGGTGATCTCTGAGGGCATGTTCCTTAGCAACTGCTGCCATAGCGCGTTGTTATGGCAATGTGAATTACCCATCATAGCTAAGGTCCCGTGACCTTAGACATATATGCCTTATGTAATATATATAGCCTCACCACTGGCTGTGTTGTTGAATGTCTCATTTCTCTGAAGGCAAATCAATGTTTGCTCTTCCATATCATTTAAATGCTCAATCTTCTAATAAAGCGTCACATGATCACGAGAGGATTACGCTACCAATTGAAACTCTCACAGAGAGCATTAAATAATGACCTGAGGAAGACAATGTCACAGAACTACTTCTGAAGTTATTTTCAATTGCCTCATCCATACTGCATGGCACACCTCCCATGCCCTGCTCATCACGTGGCAATGACAAACAATTATTACATCCTCAGAGCCACAAGGAATAGTCACCAATGCTTGTGCAAGCATTTTCAACTTATAAAAAAATTACTTATTTACCAAGGGTATAAAGCCAACACCGATTACACCGTATATTTTTAGCAATGGGTGGAAACCAGAGAACCCTGCGGAAATTCATGCAGAACAGGAGGAGGACATACAAACTCCACTCACTGACACAAATACAAAGATCCCCCAAATAGCCTTAACAGACTTTTGGAGCAAGTGCTGTTAGCAAGCACCTATGAAGGCCGGCACAGCACACAAGGGGTGGGGTGGCAACAAACGCACACAATCACTTGCACGCACACTCTTGAGATCATACACTCTTCCCACAGAAAGGTACCCGAGTTAGAAATCGAACCCAGGTCCTTCTTGCTGAGGCACGTGTGTTGATGCTACGCCTCCCTGCCCCCCAACTTGAGAACTTATTAAACTTGTTATTCATATTAAACTTGAGAACCCGAATTTATTGCAGGTTACGTCCGTCATTAAACACAACAAATATAAATGTCTCTCATATACATGTACATTACAGGCCTCTTGTCGTTCCACTGCTGAATGCGATCCTCCCGGTGCCATGTTGGCTGAGGGTTACTTGACCAATTCACCACGCTGGTCAGCGTGGGATAAAGGCGGTCAGTAAAGATATGGAAAAGTAAATCACTGCAGCCATTTGATTGTATCTGCACTTCTCACTCCTGAGCGTCACAGCAGCCTAAAACAACTGTTTTATGTATGGAGACTGACCATTAAGGCACGATTCACATCTGTGAAAACTACTGGACATCAGTGAAAAATAGCTCTAAAGCTCAGCGGGTCACTCCGAGTATATATACAAATTCTGGTTCATGTAAATTCTAACGTAGTAGCATTTTGATTTAAAGCCTTCGTAACTGCAGACATTCATATTCTTCGTTCTTTCGGTAAAGTCACGTAGAAGGGAAACAATCAAATACAAATATAAAACAATACAATTCTCACGTTTCGACTGCAACACAAGCAATCATCAGGTTATGAAAAACACAGCAATCATCATCATCCTGATGATTATCCTGAAGATGATTGCTTGTGTTGCAGTCGAAAACGTCGTGAGAATGTTATTGTTTATTTTTATTTTATTGTTTCCCTTCTACGTGACTTAACCGAAAGAACCAAGAATATAACGTAGTAGCAATTGTGTTATCGGGGCGAGGCCAAGTCACACATCACATGTATACATTGTTTATATTCCATTGAGTTCTGGTCAGGTCACATTATGTTGTCGGCATCCCAGTACATTCCCTAATCAGACGCAACTTGTTTATTTCTCACGCATCCGTCCGAGTGAATTCCATACTCCATTGGGCGACGAACGCTCCTTCAAGTAAAAGAAAAAAACACAACCCTTTGAACACTGCAAGCTTCTCAATTACCGACCCTAGTGACAATTACGCTGTAAATGACGGTGATAAATGATGATAGATCTGCGTCTGATGATGCTGGTGATGGCGACTTGAATGATTGAGATGGTGCGAACTTCTTTCGCACCGTACGCAGCCAACCGTACTAATCGGAGGTGCAGGGGACGACTTTTGAGAGGCGTTTCGTTGATAATCGTGAGGAATAAAATTGTGATAACGGTGACGTCGTCAAGGATAATAGTACTGACGACTGTGATAATGGTGGCGTTCTTGGTAATTATGGTAATGGTGCTGAACGTGGTTAAGGACATGACCTGATAACAATCGTGGTGACTACGACTGATCATGCTGATGACGACGGTGGTGGTGACGAACACGAAGAAGGTAATGTAATGATCATAATAGTAACGGAAATAACGATAATTATTATATAAACGGTGTTAACGATGGTGGATGTGTAATGATGGTCGCGGCTTTTGGGTCACAATTACGACGGCGAGTCTCTAGTCTCAACGCCCGCGACAATGCGAGCGCTTCGTGCCGCGTCATATTACACAATCACAAAGGGAGGAACACTTAAAAAAAATCGGCGTTTGCGGGGCCCTTTGAAAAATTCATTTCCAGAGCCCGACAACCCAGGCCCCGACAGAGGCCCCCCTCAATAAACCACCTCCACGTATTTCAACGCCTCCCGCCCCCCCCCCCAGCGACAAGCAACACCGCATGCATCTATCCCAACCCTGGCTCGTGTCGCACACACTTCGTTACAAACGTTCGGCCCTAATCGTGCACGTTTAGTGCAAGAGAGTTTGGGGGTAACATGAAAAACTCGACCGTCCGCTCCGCTACCTTTTATGCAGCTGGTCCCGCATGCTGTGACCCCACGCCCCCCCCCCCGTCCCACCCGGGCCAATCAGAGCGCAGCTTGCTCGGCGACCAATGGCAAGCGACGTCATTGGCCGGCCAAACAGGCGCGAGATTTTTTTTGTTACTGAGCCTGATGGTCAAAGATCCCATGACGTCATTGGCGGCGAAATATGCAATGACGTCATGTCACCATTCCTTGCAATGTTAATTTAAACGCGATGGTAGATTTTAAGCTTTCGTGACTGCAAGGATTCATACTCTTAGGTTTTTTCGGTAAAGTCACGTAGGTAAAAAAGAAATAATAAGAAAAATTCCCTATTTTTTTTACCTACGTGACTTTACCGAATAAACCTAAGAGTATGAATGCGATGGGACATTTTTTTGTTGTTGCCAGTATCAAAGTATGAACAATCAGAGTTGATGTTTACCCCTTTCTGGCAATAAAACGGCAGGAGTTAAGATGTTCTAACACCAAATGTAAACCTTTTGAACGGAATCAAGTACTGCATTAACCACACACACGTACTTGTGGTAAACATACAAACATGCTCTGATAACACTATGTAACACGATGTTTGTTCCTGGGTAGTAAGTGTTATTTTTTAATTGCTTACGCCTCAAAAATAGAGAAAATCTAAATTATTCCCCACAAACTTTGCTTTTGTGACCAGGACTTTATGTGAAAGAATGACACAAATGCACACCTCGTTTTCTCATTGAAAATACCTAAATTTCACAATATCACTGTCCTGGTCACAAAAGCAAAGTTTGTGGGGAGTAAAAGCCATTTTCTGTACTTTTGAGGCATAAGCAATTAGGAAACAACACTTACTACCCAGGAACTATTTTTTTTAATTTGTTAGTGTTGTTAATGGAGTGGATTATTAACTTTGCTTTTGAGTCCTGGTCACAAAAGCAACGTTTGTGGGGAATAATTGCCACTTTCTGTACCTTTGAGGCATAAGCAATTGGAAAACACTACCCAGGAACAAAACATGTTTTTGCTACACAGTGTATAATATAAAAGGCAATATTTTGTAGCTGTTCACCCAGAGCTATACATCCTCTGTGCTATTCGCCTTTTGGAGTTCTCTGGTCTGTGAGACAAAGCCTCTCAGTGCCTCTGGTGTAGGCCAATTAGTTTTAAAGACAATGCCATATATTACCAGAGCTTGTTTTTGTTTGAATGTTCACCACAAGTACTGTGTGTGTGTGGTTAATCCAGTACTTGATCCCTTGCAAAAGGTTTCTATTTGGTGGTTGAACATCTTAACACAACTGTTTTATTGCCAGAAAGGGGTAAAACCTATTATTTTTCAGAATGTAAATGTGATTTACATATACGATGAAAAATATAATTACCGTCGCGGATTATGTGTAGATTAGTAAATAAAACGCCACATTCGTCTATATACACCGTGGGTGACCCAATGTAAAATATGTAATAGGCGACGTTTCGGCCAATGGCCCTTCTCCATGGTTACTGTACGTGTGTAGTGTACGCTGGGGGAATATTTAACCTAAACCCCTGCGTACGTTCAATCCAAGGATAAAGTGGACATTCCATGTTCACATGGCGAGTCTCGGCATGTCCTCAATAATGCAAGCCCACCCCCCCCCTTGTCAATCCACCGATGGATGGTCGATGGGGAGGGGGGAAAGCCGAATGGCTCACAGGGCTATAGCAAATAAATGAAATTAAATAAATGAAATGTCTAGGACCGGTTCAAATGTCACTCATTTGGTTGTAAATGGAACTCGGGTGACCGGGGGCTGAGTGCTCTAACCACCGCTTCGCCTCGTAAATTATACCAAGTGGTGGAAATTCCACGTTCACAAGTTCAAGTTTATTAGGTATAGCCCTGTGAGCCATTCGGCGCTTGAATCGAGTGCAACCGCAACAAACAAAAACACGAACAAGCAAACATCTTAAAGTGAATATGTGACTAAGTGCAAACAGAAAATCCAAGAGAAGACGGCAAAATATTGCAGAAAAAACACCGTAAATCAACGCTGTGTGCACAAATCCCAGTGGGATGCAAGTCAAACAACAACAACCACAAGGCAACTTAGATTAAGGCAATCAGTCTTACTCCGTACTACAACAAACATGGCCAAACCAAAAAACTTTTCGAAATCACCAAAATAAAGCCATGAAAGCAATCAGTGATCATAGGAACTGTGACACAATTTTCACAATAAACGACATAAACCACCAAACCCTGCAGTCATAGCTGGCTGCATGAGTCACTCCACAACAGCAGGAGCATCAGTCGGAGTATCATAATTTAAAAATGCACCTTTAAGATCAGCACACTAAATCAAAACACAAATCATACTTTGTAGCGATCATCCGGAGCGAAACATTTTATTTTAGGCCACTGAATAGCACTGGCAGCTAGGGGTGTACAACTCCTCTAGAGCAGTTTTGAGTGAAGATCTCATAGGTAGTGACTCAAGTTGCAATTTATTGGCAATAGCATTCCAGGTCCTAGGGGCATCAATAGCAAAGGCCCTTCCTCCAGTATATGTACGGCAAATAGGGAATATGAAGCTGGTAAATGAGCGTAGACCTTAGGTCAAATTTGTTCTTTAAAACAGAGAGGAAATCCAGCAGGTAATCTGCAGATTTTTGTAAGTACATCATGAGCAAATAAGATCTGGTGCACAAGCCGTCTATCATTAAGAGATGTTAAGTTTGACCCAATGTAGAGATCACAGTGGTGGGTCCTATATGGGCAGTTCAATGCAAATCTTAAGGCCGAGTGATATATTGGGTCAAGCTTCTTCAGAACAGTACTTGGGGCTGATTTATTCACGATGTCACAGTAATCAAGTAGAGGCAGTATGGTAGCTTTTATCAATTCCAAACGGAACATAAGGGGGAAGCAGTGCTTGTGTCGATGCAGAAAACCAATTCTTTTGTCTTTTTCCCAATCAATGTGATCTTCAAAATTCAGTTTCGAATCCAGGATGACCCCAAGATACTTATAGATCTTGACTTGCTCTATTTGATCATTATTTAAGGAATGTAATTGGGAGAAAATAACTTCCCGCTTTAGTCCTGGTGAGAAGCATAGCACCTTGGTTTTGGCAGGATTTAGGACTAGTTTAAGAGCAACTTGCTGATGTAGTTTGTTTAAATCACTCTGGAGCTTAGCAATTACGTCATCCGGAGAGCGGCCAGCAGTAATCAGTATCGTGTCATCTGCTAATAGATTTACCCTGGAACATGACTGATCGCAGTACAACTTTGACTGATCGCAGTACAACTTTGCCCTCGATTATCAATCAAATAAATCGTGTCAAGGTAGTTTATGACAATGTCCACACTAAATGTGGAACGTCTCGGTCTAATTAGCCCAGTGCCTGTGGTGTAGGCCAATCAGTTTAACATTTAGGTTTTCATGACGAGTAATTATATCACTTCTGAAGTCGCATCCTAATTCCTCAGTATAAATTGGCGCCTCGTTACAAAAAGCGAGAGGTGACGGCTTGTGAAGGGAGGGGGGAGGGGGCCTTCATCCAGCAGTGGATGGACCACGATCTGACGACGGATTTAACGAGCCCTTACCGTGTGCCGATGACGATGTCAACGATGGAGTGCCCGTGATTACAACAATAACAACAAATCAATATAACTAAACGTCGTGAGCTCATTTGCTTTGTCGGATTTGGAGTCAAATAAGTTGGTGGCCAGCAACCGACGACGGCGGTGGCGGCGACGTCTGGAGCTGGTGAAGTGGAAACGTCGTAGAAAGTCCTCGAGAGAGTCGAGAAAACATCGCCGCCATCTTACGTAGGGAGAGAGGGGGGGGGTCACTCAATGGCGCGGGACGTCACCGGATAACGGCAACGAAGTGCGCCTTCGGTAGCCCCCCCCCCCCCCCAGAGGTCCACCCCTCACGTAAGATGGCCGCCGAATTTCACCCCGCCCCCCCGCCGGGATTCATCCCTCCTATAAGATGGCCGCCGAAGCTGACCCCACCCCTCTGCCGATGGGATTCAACCCTCACGTAAGATGGCCGCTGCCGCTCGCCACCCCCCCGCCGCTGGGATTCAACCCTCACGTAAGATGGCCGCCGCTCGCCACCCCTGGGCTTCAACCCTCACGTAAGATGGCCGCCGAAGCTCACGCGCCGCTGGGATTGAACCCCGACGTAACATGGCCGCCGCCAGCACCGCTCACGCACCACCCCCCTTCTTTCTCTTCACCTCCTAGAATCACCGCGAGCGACTCGGTCGGAGTTAATCCATCGCACTTTGCGCCGCTCTCAGAGATCCACGCACCACGCGTTGCAGCGCTGTTAAAGGTCAAGGGCAGTGTCGGCTGGCCGACCCGGTCGCCCACGAGAGCTGTCGAGCGCCTCTCTCCGCTAGTTCCCCTTCCTCTCCCCTCTCTCTCTTCTTCGTGTTCCGCGCGGGGGTTTTGTTGTTTCTCCCTCCGTTGGCGGGTCCAAGTTTGTTTTTTTCTGCCGTTGAAGACGCAGCCGCCGCGCAACGCAGGGCAGGGAACTTCACGAGCAAAGAAGGCCTTGGCGAGCACTACCGGCAAGGTCCTTTCCCCGGTAAACAAAGTGTTTAATCTTCACATATATATACATATAGCGCTGTTAGCGAGCACCTATTAAGGCCGGGACGGCACACGAAGGGGCTTGGGTGGTCCGCACCGCGCCCGCCTTTATCTCCCGCGAGTGGCGAATCTTTACAACAACGCACCGGGTACTCGTTTGAGGCCGAGTAGACCTAGGGGAGACCCAGGGACCGGATCAGATGATCGTCACCGATGAGCGGGAATCGAACCCCGGGTTAGCCGGGTTCGTAGCGCAATGTGCTTACACTACTTACACGACCGCAACAACATCAACAATCGCCATTAAGTGGCTGTGCCAGGCTAGGTGCACGTTGAGGCCACGTGAAGTGTCGAACGCCCGCTGGCAGGAGGTCACGGGGCAGACCCAGCAGGTGCCACGGGTCGACTGACTGAGATGACCGAGATGACTGGCTGATGCACCACCTGTGCCCCCTACTGTGCCAACTTGCTGTGCTTTTAGCCACCTGGCGCTCCGCTCGTTGTTGTGAGCGTCGCTCCTCCGCCCTCCGTTGTTGTTGGAGGGCGACTGCCTCCAACTACCCAGTAGCGTCCTTCACGAGCCTCCTCCACAGAGGCCGATCTTGACACCGCTGGTACCAGTCATCGGCAAGTCCACTCAGCTCCACGTCCTCCTGTACCACATCACTCCATCTTTTCTCTAGCCCGTGCCGCGCCCGTTTAGCCCCCTCGATCCGGCCGAACAAAAGCTGTTTCGGCATGCGGTGGCTGGGCATGCGGGCTACATGACCCAGCCAACGCAGCCTTGCCTGCCGGAGGAGCTCACCGATGGAACTTTGCCCAAAACTTTCTAGGATTTGTGAGCTCACACAATCCAGCCTGGTTAAACCCAGGATGGATCGTAGGCAGGCCAGCCTAAATGTTTTTAACCGGTGAAGATGTTACATTAGTGGGTCCACGTTTCGCAAGCGTAGATAAGGGAGGGGATGACCGTGGCCGAGAAGACCTGAAGCTTAGTGCGGAGCTACAGACCAGGCAGCTTCCACACAGCGTTATGCAACCGATGAAAAGATAATGCAGCTCGACTGATTGGGGGTGAGACCGCTGCTATTAAACCGGAGCTGGTCATGAGCACACTGCCCAGGTATGGGAAACTCTCCACTCTCTCCACAACTGCCCTATCACTTGTGAGGGTGGAGTGTCCGATGGTACAAAATACCCAGGCAGGTGCTTAGTTTTGGTGGGGCTGATGGTAAGGCCTCACCTCTTAGTGGCAAGCTCCAGGTTCAGCAGCAGCACCTCCAACTCTTCCTCTGAGTGAGCAGCAATTACCAGATCATAACATGGTTGAGCAATAGGGAGCCATCCCTTGACCACACCCGGGCATCGATCAGCCTCCCATTGTATCTGTACCAGATGGAAATTCCTCCGGTACAGCTATTGAAGACTTAACGAACTACGTGGTCTAAATAGATGTTAAATAATGTGGGAGCCAGAGGACACCCCTGTCTATCCCAAAGGTGAATAGCGAATGGCTCGACTCCCACGTAGTTTTACCCGGGCCCGCTCACCATCATGAAGGTCCTTTATGATCATGAGCAGAGTCAGGGACTCCGAAAGCACGAAGAACAACCCAGAGCCTCGGCCTACTGATGGTATCATAGGCCTTGACCAGGTCAATAAAGCAGAGATGTAGGTTTTGTTGGAATTCCGTACACCTCTGCTCTAGCAGACACAGAAAATATGGCATCTGTGCAGGACCGCCTTTTCCTGAAACCGCATTGGAGCTCCGCAAGCCTCTCCTCAGCGTGCCTGGCAAAGCAATGTTGAATAATCCTTGCCAGGACCTTTCCTGGCCCACTGAGGAGTGAGATGCCCCCGTAGTTGTTACAGTCTGTGCGGTCCCCCTTCTTAAAGAGGGGGACCACCAGGGCATCCTTCCAATCATGTGGAACTCATCCAGTGGTCCAGACTGTTGTTATGATGTCATGTAGGGCAGTCTGTGCACAAACGTGCGCTCAGAAGCACGGAGAGCCGCACACTTGGAATTAAATTGAAAGAACACTTACGATTAGCACGGTTGCGCTACGTATGGTGCGAAAGAAGCTCTGCATACTTTACATGCGTTGGAGAACATACGCAAATGAAAGCATGGCTGCAACGGATGACGACCGGTGGTTGAGAATAACTCCTGAGTGGCAGCCAAGGAATGGAACGCGTTTTGTGAGATATATAACCGTGACAACCCATACGGTGTACCCCGTATTCTTGTACAGGGAAATTGAGTTTTCAGATCCATACAGCATACAGCCGTTTAAATACGGGCAAATAAAACAAAAATTAATTTCTTTGTGTTTTCCCTTGTGATGGGACTTTGTAGGATGAACGTTGAGATGTATAAGTGCACGGGGTGACCAATAAAGTCTGAATTGGTCTGTAATAAGGTAGGCACTGATAAGGGTTTGACAGGCTTGGATATGGAGCGACGAAATCAGGTCGCGTGCAGGTGCCAAGTGTATTGCATTGGAAGGATCGTGAGAGCTGGCCACGGCTTGGCATATGCCTTCAAGGTTCTCGTGACTAGGGATTTGTGTACAGTGATGGTATACAATCTATACAAATGATAGCTGTAACGTGACAGTCGTTTAAATAAGACACACTTTGGGGTGTTTGCGGATTGTACCACGCTTTGTCAGGGAGGTCTGACATTTCACGCCACGCACTGGGAGCTTCTTCAGGAGTTGAATTGAACTTCTGAACGTTGGACATCGTGCCGAGAAACTCGTTGTACACAACCTAAAACACGTCGGAGAGGGTTACAGCACAACCCTGGAAACCTAGATAGTGGGAGGGCAGACATAATCTTGGCACATGTTGTCCTGCCCCCACACC
Organism: Entosphenus tridentatus; assembly: GCA_014621495.2. Classification (NCBI taxonomy): domain Eukaryota; kingdom Metazoa; phylum Chordata; class Hyperoartia; order Petromyzontiformes; family Petromyzontidae; genus Entosphenus; species Entosphenus tridentatus. The sequence continues at coordinate 5,041,004 of CM025644.2, read as the reverse complement.
TTCTATTGTTGTCCTTCCCCTGCACCTCCAATTAGCACGGTTGGCTACGTACGGTGCGAAAAAGTTCGACATACTTGCATAAATGAATGTAGACGTTTTGCCCACTGTCACTCTCTCCGCAGGCATCGTCACTAATTAACGAGCCAGTGAACCGAACCGCGACGTTGCAGCGATGGCGTGCGCCGTGGCAGAGCCGGACCCTCGCGGGGACTTCCCGGCGTGGCTGGCGACGCGCGGCATGAAGCCCACGTTCGCCGACGCCATGGAGCGCGAGCTGGGCATCAGCGACTACGAGGAGCTGCTGGCGTGCGCCGAGGACGCGCAGGTGACGGCCGAGCTGCTGGGCGCCGCCCGCGACCGCCTGCCCTTCGCTTTCTACGCCGTGCTGCGCCGCCTCGTGCGCGCGCTGACGCCGCGGCAGCGACAGCGGTGGTGGTGGCGCCAGCGCCGACGAAGCCGCAGCCGGGAGCCGCTGTCCGGCAACGGCCAAGACGACGGGAAGGAGGAGCGAGCGAGGGACGATGACGGTGGCGATGAGGAGGAGGATGATGAGGAGCTGGGAGGGTGCGCCCCCCGTTGCGAAGGAGTCGTGGCGAGTCGCGCCGTCCTCGACGCCATCGTGGCCACGCTGAGCTCCCTGAGCCGCGAGCTGCTGCAGTCGGCGCAGAGATTCCGCTGCCTGGAGCCGGCGCTGCCGACTGAGGTGGTGACACAAACGCCACGGATGTGTGCCAGCGACGGGAGGACAGGCGGTTATTGCATCAGGCCTTCCCAAAGTACTCCCATCTCAAGAGAAGGTGTGTGACGGCCATGTTTTAGACCTGCGTGGGTTTTGGTGGTTGTGCTGTATAGGTGTGTTGTTTGATTGTACCGCGTGTTGCTCTGCACGATATCCAAGGTTCCACTCCACTTGCCGTGGGCTTCTTCAGGCGCTGAATTAACTGGAAAACGTTTTTTGTCAGTCCACTGCTGAATGTGGGTTCACCCCCCCCCGCCTCCCCAACTGGGCAGATCATGGAGGTTGTTTGACTACACTTAATGCAGGTGAGTGTAGGGTGGTGAAGGGATCTGGCCTCTGGGAGTGTAAAAGTAGAGAATAATGGAATTTTCTGCACTTGTGCAGTCATCAAATGTTCCATTTGGTCTTCTTCGGGAATTGAACCCCGGGTTAGCCGGGTTCGTAGCGCAACGTGCCAACCGCTTGCACTACCGCAACAACATCAACAATCGCCATTAAGTGGCGGTGACGTGCCCACCACACTTATGCCAGGCTATGTGCACTTTGAGGCCACGTGTTGTGTCGAACGCCCGCTGGCAGGAAGTCACGGGGAAGACCCAGGTGCCACGGGCTGACTGAGATGACTGGCTGATGCACCACCTGTGCCCCCTACTGTGCCAACTTGCTGTGCTTTATCCACCTGATTCCCGCTTCTTCTGTATGTTGAACTTGTTTTTCGCCATATGTAGCCAACCGTGCTAATCGGAGTTGCGGGGAAGGACAACAAACTAAGCAGTTGCAAATAAATGAGTTTTCAATCTATATTTAAAAGTGGATAGCTCCAGTGGCTTCCTAATATCGGAAGGTAGAGGATTCCAGATGGCCGCAAAAGCGCATCTGAAAGTGTGTGATGCGGTGACCGTCTTTGTTCGATGTCGAGCTAAAATCCGCTGTGAGGATGACCGGAGTTCGCGTGAGACCCGCCGAGGTTTTCATGGATAAGTAAACAAAAACTGCCAGTTTCATTGAATGAGCTCTTGGCATTTAAGTGGTTATTTGGTGCCATCTGCTGTAGGAGTCCTCTGGAGATTCTGAGAGCGAGGGAGGTGATTGTCCTCATGGCTGTTCTCGTCTTCATTATCCCTGCAGCTGAGGTCTCCCAGGCTGTGGAGGAGGCTTCTCCTGACTTCCGTGAAGATTGCTTCGATGTCACCCGCATTAAAAAAGACCCATATGAAGGTGCCATCCAGCATTTAAATCGATAAACAAGACAACATGCATATCAAGTACATCGTGTTTGCATAATGCTTTACAACAATCGTTTGAAATCAATTTGCCTATTTTCAGTCGGGCAAGTTGCTACTAGCGACACATTTTACACAACAATTATGTTCATATTCTTGGTTCTTTCGGGAAAAGTCACGTAGAAGGGAAATAATAAATTAATAAAAATAAAACAATAAAATTCTCACGACGTTTCGACTGCAACACAAGCAATCATCATCAGGTGTGGTTTTCACAAAACCTGATGATTGCTTGTGTTGCCATCGAAACGTCGTGAGAATTTTATTATTATTTCCCTTCTACGTGACTTTACTGAAAGAACCAAGAATATTAATCCCTGCAGTCACAAAAGCTTTAAATCGAAAATTATGTTCATATTGAGATCTTCTTTGTGAGAATTATTGTGACCACCCCCCCCACCCCGCTACAGACAGATGGACGGACAGAGCTAACAGATTAACAGCCTCGGGCCGTCTGTCACGAGTGGGAACATTTTCCTTATTCGTATATGTAACTTCTACATTTTCAGACAGGAAATGTCTCTCGTTATCAGCCCTTCAGAGTCGAGACCTTAATATTTGCTTTACATGTGACAGCCTCTTCTTCTTTTATCGCACCTTGAGATGCGGTCACAATATAACAGTACCAATGCCTGACAGCTGATGTGCCCCAGAAGGTCGAAACTGGTCCAGACTTTGCTTACTTTAACGAGTGCTGGTATGAAATATTGGCTCAGAAGGCCCATTGGCTGATGGACAAGCTCTGAAAATGTGTCTAATTACCTCTGTACGTTCAGTACGTGTGTGTGTGTGTATACACCTGCGGTAGCATAACAATTAGCGCTCTGCTCTCTGAACCTGACGACCCAAATTCGATTCCCGCTCACGGCCAATGCCAAAGACAATTATCTGAACCATTCTTGGGTATCCCCTAGATTAACTCAGCCTCAATGAGTACATGGTACTATATGTAAACATCACAAAGGCAGCCGGGCATGATGCTGGCCACCCACCCCCTCGTGTGTTGTGCCGTCCTTCATAGGTGCTACTCGCTAACAGCACTTGCCCCAACAGTCTGTTGAGGTTTAAACGTGAGATGTTTGCCTTTCATCTTCTTGGTTCTTTCGGTAAAGTCACGTAGAAGGGAAATAATAAAAATAAAACATAATAAAATACAATTCTCACGACGTTTCGGCCACAACGCTGTCTTTCCGACAGACCTGTTCTTCACCTGAGGACGGCTACTTGCGTTGTGGCCGAAACGTCGTAAGAATTTTATTTTATTGTTTTATTTTTATTATTTTGTTATTTCTCTTCTACGTGACTTTACCGAAAGAACCAAGAAGATGAATCCCTGCAGTCACGAAAGCTTTAAATCGAAATTTAAATCTTTGCCTTTGTCTAAACCTGCAGAAGCGAATCTCGTGCCAGACGCTGGCACCCTCGTGAGCGACTGTCTGGGCCAGCGTTTCACTGCGGTCCTGGCCGCCCCTCGGCTGAAGGAGGAGGTGGAGGAGGCGACGGCATTTGAAGACCCTGAGTCTCCTCCGGAGGCCGGGGAGTGGGAAGACGACACGTGGCCGACACAACCGCAAGGTCACATGACACGTGTTTGTGTCTGTCCTTGTGTAGTCCTCCATCACTACCGCCCTTGAAAGCAATCCTCCTCAAGCAGCGGTGGCAAGCACCTTGGTCACTTTCAGCTCTTGAAATGCTCATGTATTGATATACGACTGTTAAAACCACGGTTCCTATGGCTATGTTAACATCGAGTTAAGAATGAAGTGAAGAAACTTGGTTTTCCATTTCGGACCTAAGTCTTCATCGGAACTCCCTGCCATCGTGTCTCTTCCAAAGGTCCTACGACCTTGCTCAATTCTAGATCATCTGCTGTACTATCATTAGATCTGTTATTGAGTGCATCTGCAATAATAAAAAGTGCAGTTGTATGGTTCTTTCTATTAACGACTCGTGCTATCTTAATGCGCCACCAGGCAATGCCGAATGGAGCCACAACCAAGAGGACACGGCACCCACCCTCCCCCAGCCCCCCACCGACGCCTACATCTACCCCGACTACGCCGCCAAACCCTCACCGCCGGGGCGCCGGTGCATACCCACTGGCCGTCCGTACAACCAGCGACAGACGTTGCCACCGCCAGCGCCACCACCACCACCACCAGCAGCAGCAGCGGCCTCTCACATCACCGCCGCAGCCACTGTCGGCCTCGGTGGCGGCCCCTTCACGTGCGCCACCTGTGGCCTCGGCTTCGGGACAAAACGCTGCGCGCAGGCACACGCGCGCACGCACACACACACGGGCGGGCGCGCGTTCAGCTGCGAGGTGTGTGGCAAGGCCTTCACGCTGCGCTGCAACCTGTACCGGCACAAGCAGATGCACGCGGCCGACAAGCCGTTCGAGTGCAGCGCGTGCGGCCGGCGCTTCAGCAAGCGCATGCACCTGCGCGTGCACTTCTCGGCAATGCACAAAGTGGTGGTGGCGGCACCGGTACAGGGGGCTGTGGCGGCAGCGGCGGAAGGCTCCGGCGTCGGTGCAGCGCTGGGAGGACACGGAAGAAATGGTCACCTGGTGGTGTCGGGTTATGGGCACAGGGCGCTGTAATGCAAAAAAATCACCGATCAGCCCATACAGGTAGTCCTCTACTTACGATGGAGATGCGTTACGACGACCCCATCGTAAGTCAAAAATATCATAAGTTGAAGATGGCCTAGCCTACCCAGGAGTCTTAAAGAATGGTAATAATTTAGCAAAACAGTGCAATTTACAGTACCGTACTGTATAAACTATATACTGTATGCATTTATAAATTACAATACTGTATTGCACAGTAAAAAACAAGGTAAATTCTTAGTCTACCTATATGAACTGCAATTTAATAGAAAGGCGGGAGATGCGTACATCCCGGCAGCGTCCCAATGTACAGTATCGTACCTCGTACGCTGCTGCGTTTGCCTGCCGCGCGAAATTAAAAATATTTAACAATTTTGTCGTATCACTATCGCCATCATAAGATCGAAATATCTTAGGTCGGACCATCGTAACTCGGGGACTATATATGGTTGTGAAATCTGAATCAAGATATATTGTATCAATGCTCATCGTCGATCCGAGAGCCAAGTTAGAGTATAGAGTTATTGAGGGTTAATCACCGAGTTGATTAATTGGCAAGTGATCCATGGATCGAGTAATCCCATCGGTTAGGATAGCGTCATGTGAAATGCCCTTTGATTAGTTAATATTCGGCGGCATCGAATGACAAGCACGATGCTTTTGTTGTTTCAAGACCGACATGTTTAAATACAAGTCAATCATGAATACATTCATGTGTTCCTGCCATTCTCATAGCACAAAGGCTATCTCAAAGGCGCAATGCATCTACGTACATACTTGTCACACCGTACAAAGCCAACCGTGCTAATCGGAGGTGCGGGGTGAAGGTTACATCGGAGTAGTCTGCACTTTAAGGGACAGCTGCAACCAGGGTCCCCTGCCGCAGGAGGACTCCTCTGCATGGGAGGGAGGCGCAGTGTAATGATTAAGTGATCTGAAATTTAAGCAATGAAGTAAATTTGCGGGTAACTTGAAAAATGTGGGCCTTGGTTAACTCTTTCGATTGTTGCAGGACATTTTTACGGCTACTGTGAAGCTGAGGGTGGGTCGTTTTGGTTAACGCACAACTGCGTTCTTAACCATGGCGGCTGCTGGACTCTTGACCACAAACCTTTGCAACTAGCAGGAAATGTGCCGCCAATCTGTAACATTAAATAATGTAACATGCCCTGCCAAGTGTGTGCATGTATTTAATAAGGCCCTGTTGACACACTGTTGTTACCAAGTCATTGTTTTTAATACATGGACAGGACAGCTGACAACACAAACCCATATAGCCATACAAAGAGTCACCGACAACACGTTTGCCGTGCATCAGTAGATACGTTTTCAATGACGCGTTATATTTAAATCACATTTACAGAAAATATATCATTTACAAATATCACTTTAAAAACTAACAAATCATTTGTAGCTTAAGACATTCTCATCACATTTCTAAACTGGATTTTATGGTCATTTTGCCATCATGTGTTAACACAAGAGATATGTTGACTCAAAGGAATTTTCGAAATCGGCTAAAACCACACCATCTGGTATTTGGTTCTGGTTTGTGAACACCCAGACGTTGCCAAGAAGTTAAAAAGTGGCTTGGTGAGTGGTCAGGGCACTGAGTTGACACCACAGAAATCCTGGGGCAGCTGGTTTCTCAAGTGTAAAGTAACCAATGGCCACAAAAACATTTGCTTTGGCTTACAGCAGCTCTGCCTCAAAAACCCAAATGGATTGTCACGTGACAAACATCTATTGCAGAGCATGTCCACTAGATAGTGAGGATAAGAGGTGAATGAAGGAACTTCAGAAGTAGTTCTGTGACATCAACTTCCAGAGGCAATTTTCCTCATCATGGGGTGATGTTACACTGCCGAGTTACAAAAAAAAAATCTTAATCTTACGACTTGAAATAGAACAGATGGAATGTGATTGGGAAGAAAAAGCAAACATTTTGAATACCAAAAAAATATACAAACGTGCAACAGAAAGCATGGATGTCACGAAGTTAATAAAATTTATATTTGTTTCAGTATCCCTTCACCTAAGGATGCAACCCCTGGTCTTGTCGAGAAGACCCTAACAAGCAATAATGTATATTTTCCACAAAAGACTTACTGTTCCTGTATGTATTAAGATAATAAATGTTTTGTATGAGGTGATGCAGGAGCCTGTAACATGGATACCAAAGATGGATCTCTCTGGGACCCAGAGCTGCATTCTAGGATGAACAATGAGAGCCAATTCTGGTTTCCATGGTAGCACGTATCGTCAGTAATTGCCAAGCGATGGTTGCTGTTTATCTAAGCCTCTGTGCGCCACAGAGAGAAAATCATAAAGCATGCTTCACAGTCAGACGTCGGACTTATCATCCCACTCATGTGCGCGGCATCAGAGATCCGGCGGTGAGCAGGGCGGAGTCAGCGACGGGTCGTGCCTCCAAAACCTGCCGACAGAATAACAAGAGAAATTGTGCATATGCATGGCTTGTGGAACGCTTGTACTCAAAAGTGAGCAATAATAAAGCACGTTCCAATCTGCACTACCAGATGGGTTACGCCACACGTGACGACGTCACTGAGAGGGCAGGCATGTGCGCCTTGGCCGGCAATGCAAATCTTTTTTGCGCTGGTCGTTATCGCCAGGTTTTGGGCAAGACCCTTTTATAAATTCGGTTGGTTTCCTATAGGGCAAGTCTCTAATAGAAAAACTTCATACTAAAAATGCATGCACATTGGATCATCTTCGTGACAGTTATGCCTTCCCTTCGTTACAGACAGACGGACACAGTAAATGCATAAAACTTTCCACCGTTGCAAAGCATTTGATAAAAAATAAACTAACGCCATTCTGTTGATGTTGCTCAAGAATGGATGGGGTTCATGTTTGGTGCCGGGAGTTGGCAAGGTGTGGTGAGAGCGGCCAGTCAAGGCAATGCCCGGGTTTGCTTATTGCTCTGCTTTGATAGTTACCCACACACGTTGTACATAACAATCACTAGGCATGTAACAATTCACATATTCCCCTCTCCCCCCGTTCCCCAGTGTGATGAATTGTCACGATTCAAGAAATTATATATATTTTTTTGCCTCATTTGTCCTCTCCTGTTTGCTTTACTTCATTCATCCATTTAGCCTAATAGGGACATTTTCATTGACCAGTGTGGTGAAGTATGGCCAAACAACCCTGCCCACCAAAAGTATATAAAGGTCTTCATATGGTAGTGGATTAATAACGGCCTGTACACACACAATTTGCTAAATCACAATTGCAAGTGCAGATGAGCTCTATAAATATAAAATATTGTGAACATAAGAATCTGCTTCAACCAACGATTCCATTAATAGTTACACGCCCAACAAATTACCGTGTGTAAATGGGGTGTTTTAAAGAGGCCTAATACTAGACATACATGACGCCAGTACTTCTGCATCTAACATACAGCAGTTTTACCTTAAAACTCGCCGTTAAAAGCTGAAGATAAATTCACAGAAATAATTTCACCAAGATAGCCGCTAACATTTCGCAAAATGTGTCACGCAATGTTGAAAACCGCCCTGCTAATGGAAATGCCCGTCGAGCGGTGGCGTAACGATCAAAAACAGTTTGCTTATCTTGCCTTATATTTATAGAGCTTCGCTCAAGGCGCTTAACATAGTATCAAAAAACGGTGACAATAGAATGATCTAGATGGAAAGGGGAGTCCAAGGGTTGAGGAATGAGTGACCGCAATAGAGGGGGTACTTATGGATCACAAAAGGGTAGGGGAGGGACGTGGAGGGGAGTAAGGGAAGAGAATGGGCAAGAGAAGAGATGAGGCTTCAAGAGAACAAGGGAAGGCGGTTACAGAGGGGAACCGACATTTTTTACTTCTGCACCGTTCGTAGCCAGCCTTGCTAATCGGAGGGTGTGTGCTGCGTGTCGTCGCACTCACCCGATGCGGGGCGCGTGCCACCTCCGCCACTGAAGTTGGGTACGCTGCGAGAGCTGCTGCTGCTGCTGCTGCTCCCAAACCACGACGGGTTATGTGCCGGCTGATGGTGGTACGTCGGGCCCGAACTGCGGCACGGGAGAAATTCGGCAGGGTCACTGACGGATCGCATGTCCACGAGCGTGCTTACTACAACCACGTGAAAGGCCACGGTGTGTGACGTGACGAGTTTTTTTGCATTAACTTGATATGTTTTGCTTTTCACGCATTTATACAGCGGCACCGAAAAATTTGATTGAACCGCATCAACACGTTTAACACTGTCCGTTCTTCTCACAGCATGTTGGTTTCCTGGGCAGAGTTAATGTGTTGTTAAAACTAGTTGTGGGGGGGGTGACATGACAGGTTTTTTTTATGTTGTGGTCTTCGCGTCATCTCGTCTGTTTAAGAATTAACATATGTATAGAGATGTATCACTCTTTTAAGACATTTCACACCAAGTGCCAAAAAGCCTGTGGTGGGAAATTTTGTTTTCAAATGTTACTGGATATTGGTCTGGATAACCAAACATATTTCTACGTTTGTGAATCCGCAGAACAAAGTTCTGCTTATATTTGCTTATACCCATAGATCACCCTGTATACTGCTTCCGCACCTTCTTATGATTTTTGGACCGCCTATCACCCGAACCACGCAGATACAAGACCATGGCCGATGGTCACCGTGTGCTGTACGTGCATGCGTTTGCGGCACTCACTTGCGGCTGCCCAGCAGGTATCCCATGAGGCCTCCCGCGCCCATCCCCGACCAGAACCCGGGGCCCGTGGCCGATTGTTCCGCGCCTGGCGGGCGGCGCATGCGCGGCTCTCCCGGCGCGGCCCAGCCGTACGACGGTGGCGGTGATGACCCTGCCGTGGAGCCTGGGGTCACAGAGAATCCAAACACAGGGTCACATCGGTGGAGGCGGTCCAGACTTGAATCCAGGATTTCAGGTGGTGCCGGCTCACAGCTCTCACGCAGTATTATCCTCCTTGAACGAGCCAGGCCACCTGAAGTGAAGTTTTTCGGGTGAAATTCACACTAACCTCGATGATAGAACAATGCACTTTAACCAGAAAAAAACTGGATGGAATGTCAACGCATTATTTAAAGGGGGCTCCTACATTTAGATGTTAAGAAACATGCTTTAGGTGCAGTATGAATCCACAGTTAACAGGATACAATCCAAGCATTTTAGTAACAAATTCCATCCAGATTTAAGAATCCACTGTTGGTGCGCCAATTTGTGACCACCTCGTAGCCCCAGGCATGGTGATTCTCAGACTGACTGCCTTCTCAGAAATGGCTGGGCACAACTCTGAACTAGTATTCAGAAATCCGGTGAAACAGGGTACTCCGGTCATAGACAGTGCAGCCAAACTAACCTGAATTGGGGTTCTGGTCCTTGAAGGAGTAGGGTGGCGGTGGTGGTGGGTATGCAGGACCGGTACCAAGCCCAGACGCGTGCTGCTGGTGCACATCATCGGCGGGCGGGTACGGAACGCCTTGCCCTCCAGTGCCACCACCGCTCAGGAATAACTTGTAGACCCCAAAAGCGACTCCTATCAGGACCAGGATGATCAACACCCCTGAACCGTTGCCCTTGCCGTCGGGCAAGGGGTTGTTGGACCTCCAGCCTCCAGTTCCCGCGCCGCCGCCACCGCCCACCAGCGAGTACTCGAGGCCGCAAGAACCCCGCAGCACATACGGGTCGTCCGGGTAGTCGTAGCCCTCGCAGCTCACGGAAATGCTGCCAAAACGGTACGAGCTGTCCATGTCCGCCTTGCACTCCCACTACAGGGTGGGAGGGACAGGAGGGCGGAAGACAGCAGGGTAAGAAGGGGCAAGGGAAGGGATAGGAGTGAGGCGAGGCAAGGAGTGTACAAGCTGGCAAGTGGCGTAGCATGGTTGGTGTGGGGCCCAATTTCTTTGTAACCCGGTACCAGCGCCTCTCCAACCTGGGGGCTTGCATAATCAATAGCTATGTCACTAAAGTATAGTGGTGCCAGGACTGTGAGATGGGATGAACATGCTTCTGATTTAAAGCAAGTGAGAGTGTTATAGAAGCGGGAGTGGAGGGGGGGGACCATTTCCCTGACAACTGAATATGATTTACGTTTGGCAGACCATACATTAACAACACACGCCACAATCTCACTGAAATAAGCAACTGATCGAGATAATATTAGAAACTAAACTATTTTATTTTTCCCGGTAAGGTCCGCTGAGCTATAGAGCTCTTATTCAGAAGTGACCTGGCCAGAAATGAAAGCTCAACAAAGTGGCTTATTGTGTAGAAATGTAAAGCAGCTAAATACTCTAAACATGTGATGTTGATTCTAAACGTGGAGGTAAAAACCAGAGGAGCCAGAGAAAAATACATGCGACTATGGGGAGAGAGACACGCAAACTCCAAATATACAACAGGCGTCAGGGTCAGGATCGAACCCACGACCTCCTGCATAGCAGGCGAGGTAGTTAACATCTCCTAGCCACCGTGGCATCCCAGACACAGTATTTCCCGTCCTAAAATGTTTCCCTCTTGTCCCCAGTCCATGTGACAACAACCTGCACGTCGACGCCATCGTGGCCGCGGTTAAGGCACTGCACCACGTCTGGCGTGAACGACGAGCAGCCACCCACGCAGCGCAGCTGAGGCACGGCGGCGGAGCGCCGGCCGGCTGTCATCCTGCCGGTGTGCAGAGTCAGCGCCGAAACGTCCCGCAGCAGCAAGCGGTCTGCACAGTCACGATCACAGTTACGCACACGCAGTCACAACACAGGCACGCACAATCAGGTTCCCACAGTCATAGTCATGCATGAGTGCACACGGGGTCACCAAAGGCACACACGGTAATACAGACATCAATGAAGTGTAATTTTAGCTTGCAAAGATTTTAAAATTGTAATTAATTGACCAGAGCTCTGCATTAAAAGTTTAAAAAGAACGATTTTTATCCACAAGCATGTGGGCTGGCAACCCTCAGATAAAAGTACTGGCCAAGACGACAGGGCCCAAAGATGTAATGTAATTAAATAAGCTGTGTTGGGTACTACTGCACCAAACTGCTAAAGCCTAACCCTACCCATAACCACTAAACTCTAAACATTAACCCATGAACCCTAACCCCTTCCCATTACACATAAACGAAAGTATTGACTTCCTTAATATTTCATCAACTGAAACCCAAGGTCGGTCTGTGATTGGACAAAAATCTGGTTTATAATTGTATAAAAATCAACAGTGACATTAACCACTTCCAAGACAAACTGCGGATAAACAGGAACCCCACGTAAAAGCATGATGACGCACTGGAAGAGGCCTTACCATTGCCAAAACCGCTGACGTAGCCGACGGTGAGAAGCAAGACAGCCAAGGCTGGTTTGAATGCCATATCGTTGGCTCTGCAAGACAAAAATATATGCGTTGGGACACATGTGGTGATTAAACTTAATGTGCTCAACAACAACCCGCCATTCGCCACTACAGGCTCTCACTTGCCTTGAAAGGCCCGTGTGATAAACGTTACCAATTGGTGCACTACAATGAGAAAAAAAGCACCATTAACCAGAGCATAGTTTTGTACACGTTCAGCCCTTTTGCAATCCACTGCTGGATCAGGGTCTCCCCACGCCATGTGGGTCGTGGGGTTGTGTGACCACACTCGCCACGATGGTCAGTGCGGGTCGAAGTTTCTTGGATGTCAGTTTTTAGAGGCGTGTCCTGCCCAACGCCCACTATCGTTAGAGAGTCAATTAAATAATGTAATGTATTCTAATATGGCTGACATTTTTTTAAATATAAAAGATGAAAAAGTTAGCAAGTAATCATAAGGGAGGCGCATGTTTGGAATTGCATTGAGCGACGGAAAGAGGTTACACGTGGATTAGGCAACATGCCCAAGTTAGACGCATCATACTGCCGGATGTTCATGATGCAATCAAGGTGTTGATGATGTTGGTTATGCGGTGACAATTATGACGCTTATGACAATGGAAAATACAATTCTAGATTTTAAGTTTTCGTGACTACAATGATCCATACCTCTTTGGTTCTTTCGGTAAAGTCACGTAGGTGAAAATAATAAAGTAAAATGAAAACAACTAAAATTGTTGTTTTCATTTACCGAAATAACCAAAGAGCATGGAAAATACAATGTTGGTTATGATGCTGTTAATGATGATATTGGTAGTGATGAGGACGCTTATGATGGTGGTGATGCTGTTTGTAATGTTCCATGACTTTTGTAATGTTGTTAATAACGGTGCTGTTAGTAATGATGACGACGGTGATGGCGATGACAAGCAAATCTCCATTCGCATCGTCACATCCACAACCCTGATCCACGCACGTCCCACCAACCCCATCCATCGCTCTTATAGAACACCAACATTCACATACTGCAACAAGTACATACATACTGCAACACATACACACAACGTTTAAAGCGCCGTAACATGGTGAGCTATTACACGACGACCGATTTACAAAAGGCGATGATAAAACAATCTTATCATTATTGCGTTAATATTATACTGTATTAAAATGTATTCGGAGTTTCCCCAATGTTCTCGTTTGAAGAAAAATATCCTCCCCATAGAGAAATGAAGGCTTGTCGCATGATACTAGTTGTAATTACTGGCGAAACGTTTAACACGTAGGCTGTCGCCTGATGATAATAATTATAAGAATGTAAATGTTGTGGATTTACTCTCCAACACACCCGTGTGCTGTACCAGTAACAACGTATTGGCACGTTCTAAGACTGGTTCGCCTTTTCGCGTCGTTCTCTGGTCTAACACTAAAGAAGGTTGTCTCTGGTGTAGACCGATCCGTTTAAAAGACAATGTCATATATTACCAGAGCATTTTTGTTTGCATTCTAGATTTGAAGCTTTCGTGACTGCAAGGATTCATATTCTTAGGTTTTTTTCGGTAAAGTCACGTAGGTAAAAAAATTGAAGTGATTTTTATTTTATTTTTGTTTGCATGTTCACCACAAATACTGCGTGATTAATGTAATGACATGATTCCCTGCAAAAAGTTTCTGTTAGGCGTTTGAATATCTTCACACACAGTTTTATTGCCAGAAAGGCTTAACACTTGGCACGCTGTTTACGTGACAGAAAAACCCCGTGGCGATGTCGGTGTCGTGGCGGCTTTAACGACACATTTATATTTACGCGATCTAACCAAAAAAAGAATAACCGTGTAGCCTACTGCGTGTTAAACTGTATTCAAGTTATATTCATAGCCTACCGAGTGTTACATTGTATTCACGTTATATTCATAGCCGACTGCGTGTTAAACTGTATTCAAGTTATATTTATAGCCTACTGCGTGTTAAATTGTATTCGAGTTATATCCATAGCCTACTGCTTGTTAAACTGTATTCAAGTTATATTCATAGCCTACTGCGTGTTAAACTGTATTGATGTAGGCCTCAGCACCACCCAAACACAGCCTGCGGCTCGCCTAACTCATCCGCCCACCATAGCCCGCTGCACGCACTCAATAGGCGACAAACGTTCGCCCTCGTTCACTCCTCACGTCTTTTACGCGAGCCGTGTTGCCTCTCGCTCGTTGTCGCCCTTCTCTCTGCTCGCCCCCTGCGAAGGTTGATTCGATTTATAAATTTCATGCGACGAGTTGACGCAACTTACAGCAAGCGACTTCCGCGCCAGTTGAAGACGTTGGAGCTGGTGGGGGGGGGGGGGGTATGACGTCATACGCAAAACGTCGTCACACAAATGACGTCATTCGGTTTTTTGACGCGAGCGGTTGAGGCTTTAATATTCTATAGTTCTTTCGGTAAAGTGACGTAGATATTTAAAATAATAATAAAATAATACAAATAAAAATGAAAAGAAAGTGAATAAAAATAATACAAATATCAATATCACGGCGTTTCGATCGCGACACAAGCAATCGACGATTGCAATCGACGATTGCTTGTGTTGCGATCAATAATTTTTAACCTATCTACGTGACTTTACCGAAAGACCCAAAGAATAGGATATGCATCTGTCAACCCATTATCAGTGCCCTACCTTATTACGGACCAATTCAGACCTTATTGGACACCCCGTGCCCCTTTTAAATATGAACGTTTATCCTACAAAGTCTCCATCACAAGGGAGAAACACAAACAAATACAGTGGTACCTCGGAGATCGAACTTAATTCGTTCCAAAACCGTGTTCGAACACCGAATTGTTCGAACACCGAATCAATTTTCCCCATAAGAATGAATGGAAAGAGCATTAATTGGTTCCCCACCCAAGGATGCTCCTATTATGGGCCATTTTTCACAAAGTTCACAATATTTAAATACAGTACAGTACGTAAAATCATACAAAAAACAAGAAACACAGTTATAATTAATAGAATAAATGAACATTGAACTTCACTTTACCTGTAGTAAGGAGAGTGGATGGCTTGAGTGGAAGGTGGTAAGGAGGGGAGGAGGAGGTGTCAGTGTTGCTTGGAAGGGGAGTCCCCCTCCACAAAAACGTTGGGTAACTTCCCTTCTGGGGTTCTTGCTTTTCTTTGCCTTTTTTCTAGCACTAAAACACTAAAATAAATGTTTTGCGGGTCTGCACTGGGCGAGAGCTACGCGTAAACTGGGTCATTCGCCTTTGTCTCGGTCGCCCTGGCTACGCGTCTCGGCCCAAACAGGTTCTTTCCAGTTGTTCGACCTCCGAATTTTTGTTCGATGTCCGGGGCAAAAAATGGTCGAAAAATTTGTTCGAACACCGAATTGTTCGAGTTCTGGGGCATTCAATCTCCGAGGTTCTGCTGTATATATTTTTGTTATTTTGTCCGTATTGAAACGGTTGTACGCCGTATAGACCTAAAAACTCAATTTCCCTGTCCATGAATAGGGGGTAAACCGTATAGGTGGTGCACGAATAACACAAACAAGTCAAACACGTTCGCTAGAGCTGCAATGAAGTTAAAAATAACTCACAAACTACCTGGTTGTGAAAGACCCAACGCAGAAGATCCCCCTGGAGTTTGATTTCTACGAAGCTGCTCATGGTTCCACCCTAAACTGCATCTACTGCACAAACCATGGCAGTAGATGTATTTATAGTGGAGGAATCCGATGAGCTATAAAGCTCTTTTTCCACAAACGTCCAGTAAGGCGGGGGTGCGTGTCAGTAAAAAAACACGAAAGGAGTGTAAAGCATAGCAAAGGTAAGCAAATCACGACAAAAAAAAACTAAAACTGTTTTTTAATAGATCAGAAGCGACCTGGACACAATTTTTAACTGCCAGATGTTTTATTATTAAATGCTTTTAATTAACTCACTCTGTCTGTTGTTGTTGTCGTTGTTGTTGTATCCTCAAATATTGTAACTCAATTTTAACCCACTTCCCAATGTGGTATCGACTGCAAACTTGGTCTACTTATGTCATACTGATGACAATACGATATTCTATCATTGAAAATTTAAAACATTTTAAAACATTATTTTTTATATGTTATGTTTTGGCTTGGGTCTAATTGTCCACGGTCAACTGACGTTGGCTGTAATTGACCACGGTCCCTTACGTTATGGCAAGCCTCGGGGCCACATCCTGGAGTCGTGGAGTTCTGCCATTACTAGTACATTTCATTAAAGCGTGTTTAAAAAAAAGTTTTTTTTTAACATTACTTATTTTTTGGCAAGGACCCTTTGTTAGATGTGGGTCCTAGGCCGACGCGATACTGTTGAATGCACAACACAATAACCACGAGCACCCTTGCAGAGGGGTGTAATAAAAGACAGCAGGGAGGCCGTGGGTTTGCTGGATTGTGAATACAATAATTTTTTTGGTTTTGATAATTGTTTTTTTACCATTTTATCTGGCAACAAAACTGACACCTTTTTTACAAGGAGTCATGTTTGCATTGACCACAATACCTGCGGTCGGAATGCAAACAAAAAACACAACTCTGATCATGTATGCACTGTCCTTGACATTGATTGGTCCACACCCGAGACAGCTTTCCTTAGAGCCTAGTCTCACATGGTGTTGGACCAGATGACGCCAAAAGGCGCACAACTCAAAGACAATGCACCATAAAAAAAGGTGTCAGTTTTGTTGCCAGATAAAAGGGTAAAAAAACAATTATCATATTTTGCTACTGGCAAATGAGGTTCCAATGGTTTATTGGTTTTGTCGATGCAGAGGCAGAAATGTAAATTCCGTACCGTGTTAGGTGAGGACGTCACCAAACATTTCAGGCCGCGTATTGAAATTTGACGTCAGAAAGCTTTTACGTGATGACGTAACCTTTACCTTGACGCACACGTCATCCAGACTCCGGAGTGTTGCCCCGTGGTTTCCGTGAATCTAAATATGATGACGCGTTTACAGTTTAACGTTTCGCCGTCTCTCATTACGCGATGACGTAACACCAAAAGTAATACCACACGATTCGCCACTAAGTGACATGACATCACCTCGGCGCCTGTGCCAGGCTAGGTGCACCTTGAGGCCACCACGTGAAGTGTCGAAGGCTCGCTGCTGACAGGTCTCGGGACAGACCCAGCAGGTGCCATGGGTTGGCCGAATGAGATGACCGGTAGATGCATCACCAGCTGTACCCCCTACTGTGCCAGGCTAGGTGCAGGAGATCTTGGGATTGACCCTGCAGGTGCCATGGGTTGGCCGACTGAGATAACCGGTAGATGCACCACCAGCTGTACCCCCCCACTGTGCCAACTTGATGCATTTTATCCGCCTGGCGCTCCGTTGTTGTGAGCGTCACTCCTCCGCCCACCGTTGTTGTTGGAGGGCGACTGCCTCCAACAGCCCAGCAGCAGCGTCCTTCACGAGCCTCCTCCATAACAAAGACACAGAAACCCCTATGGCATTAACAGACTGTAGGGGCAAGTCATGTTAGCGAGTAGCACCTATGAAGGGCGGCACGGCACACGAGGGGGTGGGTGGCCAGCACCACGCCCGGCCGCCTCTGTCTCCCCAGTGGCGATGTTTACACACCGTGCCAGGTACTCATTTGAGGCTGAGTCGACCTAGGAAAGGCCCGGGACCGGTTCACGTAATCGTCACTGCTGGTGTTGGCCGTGGAGCTGGAAACGAACTCGGGTGGCCGGGTTCGTAGCGCAAAGGAGCGCAAACCACTACACATGACGTAAACCACTACTAAGACGTAACACACTACACATGACGTAAACCACTACACATGACGTAAACCACTACACATGACGTAACACATGCACAGACGGCCGCGCGCGATGACGTCAAAGCGCGTTTATCGCCCTTTTTTTGACGCTCACCGCCGATGGTGAACCCGTGCGATGACGTCACGGGTACCCCCCCCCATTAAGTGAGTTGGAGGGAGGAGGCGGTGGTGGTGGCTGGGGTTTGGTTCCCGGCTGAAGATGGCATCGTACACACCGGGAGAATCATTCTCCACAGTCGTGGTACTCAAACTAACGCCGCGCTCTCTCAGTCTGTCTGTCTCTCTCTCTGTCTCTCTCTCAGTCGGTTTGTGTCTCTCTCTCTCTGTGTCTCTGTCTGTCTGTGTCTCTCTCTGTGTCTCTCAGTCTCTCAGTCTGTCTTTGTCTGTGTCTCTCTGTCTCTCTCAGTCTGTCAGTGTGTCTCTCTGTGTCTTTGTCTCTCTGTGTCTTTGTCTCTCAGTCTGTCTGTGTCTCTGTCTCTCAGTCTGTGTCTCTCTCAGTCTCTCTGTGTCTCTGTGTCTCTCTCTCAGTCTGTCTGTGTCTCTGTCTCAGTCTCTGTGTCTCACTGTCTCTCTCTCTGTCTTTGTCTCTCTCTCAGTCTCACTGTGTCTCTCTCTCTCAGTCTGTCTGTGTCTCTGTCTCAGTCTCTGTGTCTCTCTCTCAGTCTGTGTCTCACTGTGTCTCAGCCTCAGTGTCTCACGCGACTACGGACCGCCGCTCTAGGCGCGGGTGAAGTCGCTCTCTCACGGCGGCAGGTCGCCGTGGTTGGGCCGCCGTCTCCCCCCCCCATGCCAATGGAGGGCGCGGTCCACACCTCTCTCGACTTCTTCCGTCCCCACGGCCCATGTGGAGATCGCAGAGAGCAACAACTTACAGTGCCCACAACAATGCAGGGTGGTCAGGCCAGATCAGACGTGACCACGTCAGGCCGTGATGTCGCCTCCGTCGTATTCGTGCATCTCGGGACACATCGCAGCGTCGAAACGTCATCCCACCACGACTCTCTCTCTCTCTCTCTGTTGTGGGTGACCGCAGTGGCTACGCTACTACCGCTGGAGAGGTTTTGTTTTTAACATTTGTGCAACATTTGTGCATCGTCAGGTTATCCGCATCTACTACCGCCACGGTTTTGTGCGGTGAATGCGATTCGGGGTGGAACCATGAGTAGCTTCGTGTAAGATCAAACTCCCCTCCTCTTAAGAGCTTGATCTAACTCGTTTTG
>CM025644.2:4991376-5004783 GCA_014621495.2 Entosphenus tridentatus | reverse complement strand
AGTGAGTGGGTGTGTGAAAGATGGGTGGTGGTAGTGCAGCATGCTTGACGTGGACCCTGCTGCACAGGATGAATTGTGAGCCCCGTGCAAAGACACGTTCCCCCTCTTTGCGGCTCCGCCACCTGGACGGAGATGCCCGGTGCAGGTGCACCGCCTGCACACTCGGTAGCTACGCCCGGCTCTCACCCGTCGGTGACGCAGCAATTGTGGCGGAACCGGTGGAGGTGGCGGTGGCGGCGTTGTCGCTCCGGACGGGAGGGCCGGAGGAGCACGGTGTTGCGTACCGGTCAGCACGGGCGTGCGCCACGTGGCACGGGCCGAGCCGGTGCGCTGGCATTTGCAGCACAGCCGAACGGCACGTCGGGGGCGGAGGCATCGCCAACTGCTCCGTCCTGTGCATTGCGAACAATATTTTAGCCCATTTGGTATTCGCGTCATGCTCACAGTGCAAGGCTGTCAAAATAAAATTAAATAAATATTTAGCTTCAATTTATTTACTTATATATTTGTGTTTAGTGATTTGTTTACCCTTACTATTACTTTGCACTCCAAACTGACCCGTGCCCCCTTCCTGGAACATCTGTGCAACAGAGAATCGTAACTCGTCGGATTTCTCCTGCAGGATAAATAAAAGATTCTAAATTCCATCACGACGGCGTGGCGTTTCACAGACGCGTACGCAGAGGAGCCTGCCTTGCGGGGGGCCGAAATTGTTCTATCGCCGTGCTTTTCATCACCGGCTTGGGTCGTGTTGACGGCGTGTGTACGTGCGCCACAACGTGATCTATCGGGCCCGCACGTTGCCTCAATAAAAACAAAAATAGATGTTGACTGTTGCGTTCAACTGCTGCGCCCGGGAGATTGAACCGGCGCCCTCTGGATCGTAAGTCCAGTGCCGCGACCCATTACACAGCGGGTAGCATCCCCTGAGCAACACGGAGGCTCACTTGATGGACTGGCTGCGGCCAGCTTGGTTTGTTGTTGTTGTTGTTGTAATCTCCCTCGAGGTAATTCACCCCCCCCACCCCCGGGCATTATGAACGTAAAATCTGAATGCGCAAATACTCCGCGGGACCTGTGTGTGCGTGTTTCTGGGATTTTAATATCCCCGAGGTCGGTTGGGGGGGGGTAGTGGGGTAACGTTTCTGAGAAAGGGACGCCAGGCCGGCTAGTCGGCACAAAGTCCGCAGGGACCCGCGTTAAAGTGGCGGCGCTTTTTTCGCGAAAGCGTGGATTTTTTGAAAAATTTAAATCGTCATTCTTGATTTGAAGCATTCATGACTGCAGGAATCCATACTCTTTGGTTCTTTCGGTAAAGTCACGTAGGTAGGCCTACCTCAGCAGTTTTTTCTTGCTGTGGTTGTCCCACCTGATGACGATTGCTTGTGTTGCGATCGAAACATCGTGATCTATTCTTTTTCTACCTACGTGACTTTATCGAAAGAACCAAAGCGTATAAAATCTTCATTGTTCATCACAAAGCGATCCTCGTTTTTCATTAAAGGTGCCGTGCGTTGATGGCCTCGGCACAACCACCAAATGATTGCTACGACAACAAAAAAGATGTGGGTTCTGCACTTCATTTGGCAAAATGTCAGCGCTGAGAATGAGATAGATCGGTTTGACTGTGACGAACATTTTTCTTGGTGCTGACTCCCCGCTGCGTGGACCAGAAGTCACTTTTTAGGTAATACACATGGTATCTAGCTCTGTGATATCCGCTTCTCCAGGCCTCGTGACATTACGCCGATATAGCACGACCGGGATAACGTTGGGGGATGGGGGAAATTACAAAAAAATAAAATACGAGCAGTCGAATCCATCGATCTCGGGGATGCGTTGGGGAGAGTGGACAGGCCACTTGTGTTTCACAGAATCTCAGCGGGGACCCGGGTGTGGAGTTACGGCGCTGCGGTCGCTCGAAAACGTTTGACACCACACGCAGAAGAAGAAAAAAAACCACGAAACGGCGAGAAGCCCCTTGACGATGAGCAAGGGGGTGGCGGGGTGGAAGCGCTGGCAGAGCGGCGCGCCGGGGCGATTTGACGGCGGCGTGAGTTGGGAGGGTGATGCGAGACAGCGCGATGCCACGCCGCGTCGTAAATTGTGCGGCGCTACGGCCACGTTTTCACCACCACCACTACCACCCACCCCCCACCCCAGCTCCTCACCACCCCTTCCTGCCACCGCCACCTCCCTCGCTTGAGTCACGAAACAGATGAGGTCCACGGGTAACGTTCACCGGCATTGTTGTTGTTGACACTCGGGCGCCGGTCCCCGCAATTACGTTGTGCACGCGATAAGCCACTTCGTTGAGCTATCATTTGTGGCCAGGTCGCTTATGAAAAAGAGCTAAACAGCTCAGTGAGCCATACCTGGTAAAATAAAAAAAATGGTTTAGTTTATGATGATTATAACGTAGGGGTGCAATAGTGCACAATGGTTGCGACGATGATGATGATGACGCACTGCGCTTTGGATACGGCAAACCCAAGTTCGATTCCCGGCCACGGCTAACATCAGTGGAGAGTGAAATCTGAAACGTTCCTGGGCCCCTTCCCCCTACCCAACCTTTTCACTGGCTCGTATTGACCAGCGTGGTGAAGTATGGTCAAATAAACCCCCGTAATGAAATCGACGTGCAGAGGCCTTCAATGCGAGGAGTCGCGTGGCAAATCACTCCCATTATCGGCAGGTTGTCCACTAATTATTATTATTTTTGACCCCACGGGTTAGATGAGTCAAATAGCGGATAAGAGCATCGGCGATACCGGCCCGCCATATCACCGCAGACAAGAGGCGTTCTCGCAGACGACATCTTTTGTATTTTAGAGGGGGGAAAAAAACGCGTAAAAAAAAGAGAAATATTAACAATATGTTGACGCTTCGTTCACGTTATTCGATACAAAGAGACGCTCACATAGAGCGTCTGGATATGCTTACAGCACACGATGCCAAAAACATTCAGAGGCTATACAGGGACTCCTCTACTTACGAACGAGTTAGGTTCCAGAGGTCTGTTCGTAAGTCGATCTGTTCGTAAGTCCAACTTTACTCCTGTCGATTCCAAACGTGTTGTACGGCGTGTACACTCAACATGGGGAATGGCTTTAACAGTTGTATCATCTCCTTTAGATGTAGATACCACTGGTTGTACACGTTCTGCAGATATAAATGCCACTGGTTCTTCACGTTCTGCTGATGTTGATGCCACCACCGCCATCTATTGCGTGGCGGTTGAGCTTACGACTCTCGGTCCGAGCAGGCAACTGAACATACGGACCAGGTTTGTTCGCATCTGTGAACGTTCGTAAGTCAACGTTCGTAAGTCGAAAGTTCGTAAGTCGAGTGTTCGTAAGTAGAGGAGTCCCTGCATGAATCTACAGCCGTTGTTTCACAGAGAGGCATTCGCTTACCTCGCTGCGCCGTCTGCGACCGTCCGACATCTGGCCGCGTCGCGTAACCGCTCCGTCTCTGATGGGGGGGGGGGGGGGCCCCCGGGGGACCCCCCCCACCGCGGGGCAGTCAGCGATGGCGGTGGAAATGCGACGGGAAACGACGTCACTTTTAGCTTTTCAAAACGGCGTCGACGGCGCGTCCGACGGAACACGTCGTGTAAGTTTCCACCCCGTCCGTTGCGCGCACTGTTTGCCACTAATGAGCGAGAGAGGCGGGGGGTTGTGGGGATTGCAGATTTTGCAGGAGAGGTGGAGACCAGGGGTCAGGATACGATTTAATTTGGGGGGGGGGGGACGCCAATTACAAGCGGCGTAGAGAACAGGTAAAGTCAGAAGCTCGTTATCCTGAAGCTGATGATGCGGACAGTCATGGTCACTGTGTTTATAAACTACAAAAAAATGTCGATGCAAGGCACGCCGAGCTCCTCCTGAAACAGGAGGAGGATTTCTCCACAGCTCTGTGGCTGTCACCTGATGGCGATGCAGGTTGTAATTACCGGCGAAACGTCACGGTACTGGAATTGTAAATGTTGTAGTCGGTTTACTCTCCAACTAGTAAGGAATTGGCATTTTTTGTTTACGTGACGAACATTACTAATTGGCTGTGTCGGGGAGTGGCAGGTTTAAGGACTCATTTATATTTACACGATCTAACCTTTTTCTTGGTTCTTTCGGTAAAGCCACGTAGAAGGGAAATAATAAAATAATTAAACTAATAATAACATTTTTTGTTATTTTATTTTATTATTTCCCTTCTATGTGACTTTACCGAAAGAACCAAGAAGATGAATCCCTGCAGTCACGAAAGCTTTGAATCGAAATTTACGATCTAACCTGTTTAACACGCAGGCATTCGCGACTAATATCATCCATAATAGAGGTTTTTTTGGTGTTAGATCGCGTAAATATATGAATGTGTCGTTAACTAACTACTACTGGCCAAGACTAATCCGAAAATCTATCGAAATTCTTCTACGTGACTTTACTGAAAGAACCAAGAAGATGAATCCCTGCAGTCACGAAAGCTTTAAATCGAAACCAATGGATTGTTACGCCGCCCAGCCACAGTTCCCAGTGCCCTGCCACGTGCCCTCCTGCCACCAGACCCTTCACCTGTAAAGAGCTCCGTGCACGTGGACGCAGCGGGAGTCCCGTGCTCTGGCAGTGGGACCCCTGGGTCGGGACGGAACTGCACGGAGAAACAACGGGGAGCGAGGGACAGCGTTGAGATGACAGCGACGGTGGCAATTATATTGATGACGATTAAGCGTGGCTATGATCACTGGCGGAGCCAGTGGGGGGTGGGGTGGCACGTGCCCCCCCGAATGATCTGATCGAAATTCCTAATTTCGATCGGATCATTGGGGTTTATTAGTAATAAACGGCATTTTGCGACTACCACTGTGTAGCATATTATTACGTGCCAGGGACTCTATGAGATGATAGGACAATAGTCTGAGTCCATAATTGTCAACAAGTAACGGCAAAGCAGTTATAAGTGACTCACAGAATTGTGCGCAGTTGCGTATACAGTACACGACTTCCCTGAAGGCATTCACCTTCAGCGAGCGCGATGCCGATCACACACGGTTGAATAAAAAGCAAGGGACAAGTCCTTACTTACTAAGAACTCCTCTATCATTTTTCATTGCTGGAGGGGTTGCCCCCCTTACCTGGAAATCCTGGCTCCGCCATTGGCTATGATGATCAGAGACAACGACTAATCATGCAAACAATGATGATGATCATGGCGACAGCAACCACGATGATGATGACATAAGGACGATGACTTTGACAATGAGAATGATGTTGCTGCTGATGATGATGATGCTGTAGACTAAACCCTCAAATTACACACTCGCCTGTCAACAGAACCATTAACTCTGTGAAAACAATTAAGCTGGTTTTGATGATGACAACCATGATGATGGTGATGATGATGTCAGTTATGACTATGACAGCTTTGATGATGATGATGATGCTGGTTATGACGATGATGATACTAATTATGACGATGACAGCCTTGATGATGACACTGGTTATGACGACGACGATGATGGCGATTATGACGATCACAGCCACGACGATGATGATGCTGGTTATGACGTTGACAGCGACGACCACAACGACGATGATGACGGTGATGACGACGATGCCGACACCTCGTGCCCTGAAGGGGCCTCTCCCCGTGCCGCCACCGCCGCCACCGCCACCGTCGCCGCATGTGCCTTGACGTGCTTGCGCAGGGAGCTGGGGTCCGTGTAGCGCTTGCTGCAGCTGGGCACCTGGCACACGTACGGCTTCTGTGGAGCACGTACGGAGGGGGGGGTGTGCAGGTTGGGAGAGGGGAGGACAGGAGGTGGTGGTTGACGTAGGTCAGCAGGAAACCCAGTAACAGCTGATCCGAACTTCCTCGAGTAGCGTTTCTCAACTCAATTCATCGCAACCCCCCCCGATCCCCCACAGTGCACCTGTTCATAATAAAATCCTCTTGTCTATCCACTGCCGGATGAAGGCCTCCCCATGTCCTGTCGGTCGTTGGGGTTGTTTGACCATACTTCACCACACTGGGCTAGGCAGGCTGCTGAGGTGGGAGCCCAGCAGGACCGACCGGTTGGGATAGTGCTCCCGAACTGAGGTTAGCCTCGGCTGCGGATCAAACTCAGATCCACCGGGTTGTTCACAAAGTGTTGTGATGACCACTGCGCGCCACTGCTCCAAAATATATATCTACGTACACATTCGCCGTATGTATACTGTGAATAAACAAATAAAAAAAGAAATTAACTACAGGGGCTCCTCTACTTACGAGCATTCGACTTACGAACTTTCAGAGATACGAACAAACCTGGTCCGTATGTTCAGTTGCCTGTTTGGACCGAGAGATGGCAGTGGTGGAATCTACATCTGCAGAACATGAAGAAACAGTGGCATCTACATCTGTAGAGTGAAGAACCAGTGGCATCTACATCTGTAGAACATGAAGAACCTGTGGCATCTACAGCTGTAGAGCGTGAAGAACCAGTGGGATCTACATCTGTAGAACATGAAGAACCAGTGGCATCTACATCTGTAGAGTGAAGAACCAATGGCATCTCCATCTGTAGAACATGAAGAACCTGTGGCATCTACATCTACAGAACATGAAGAACCAGTGGCATCTACATCTACAGGAGATTATACAACTTTTAAAGCCATTCCCCGTGTTTAGTGTACACGCCGTACAACATGTCTGGAATCGACAGGAGTAGAGTTGGACTTGCGAAGAAATCGACTTACGAACAGACCTCTGGAACCTAACTCGTTCGTAAGTAGAGTCCCTGTATAGCCTCCGAATACTGTTGGCATAGTGCAGCGGTCGGGAACCTATGGCTCGCGAGCCATATATGGCTCTTCTGGTGAAGGCATATGGCTCCCAGACAATTTTGAGTTGAAAAAAAAAAATAACAAAAATCAGTTTGGAACTGATTTTAAAATACTTGTGATATTGCTTAATAATACTGTGTCATTTTAAAGTAAACAGAAATTAGTTTTGAAGATAAATTTCACGAGTCACGGGGCCTCAACGCCTGCATGAAGCTCAACCTCACCACGTACGAACCAGACTACAAGGCCATCAGCAAAACCATGCAGCACCAGAAGTTGCATTAAAAGTAAGACATATTTAATTTATTATACGTAAAAAATACTATATGGCTCTCAATGCAATATATTTAGAAATATTTGGCTTTTATGGCTCTCCCAGTCAAAAAGGTTCCCGACCCCTGGCATAGTGCGTTGTTAAGCATCGGTAACGTCTGTGAGAGAACGACTCTTGTCCGCGGTGATATCTCCGCATGGGGAGTCCGGCCAGTTGGTAGAGCGAGCAGCTCACAAAAGAAAGGTTACGACCTCAAATCCTAGTTGGTGGTTGACTCAGCCCCATCATCCCCCCGGGGTCGATAAAATCGGTACCACTTAGTGGGGAAGTCGAACAGCGGTTGTCCTGTGGACAGACCTCGCCCCCGTCATAGGAAGGTGGAATTTCCAGCACTGGCTCTGCAGGACATCAAATGACCCCCACGACCTGTAAGGCACGGGGAAGCCCTCCTTATACTCACAGCATAACACGAGCTTATTCTATGAGTGTATTGGTCCTTGCCAAATGAATGTGGAATTTCCACCACTTACCTGTTCCTTTCACAATGATAGCTTGAAACAACAAGAAGAAAACTCGAGGTTATTTACTCACACGAGCACGGTTTGGTTACGCACGGTGCACATAAAGTTCAAGATACGTACATACAGTACATATTAGCACGGCAAAGTAAAAACGAAACGAAAACTAAGCTATTTATAATTTACCAGGTAAGGCTCACTGAGCTCAATAGCTCTGTTTCAGAAGCGACCTGGCCACAAATGATAGCTCAACGCATTGGCTTAGCACATGGAAATTTAAAGCAGCCAAATACTCCAAAAGCATGTTGATTCTAAATGTGCACAGAAAAAACCTGAGGATCTGGATACAAATCCACACAACCACGTAGAGAATATGCATACTCAAAATATACATGCGTCAGGGTCGGATTCGAACCCACGGCCTCATTTATACCAGGCAAAGTAGTTAACATCTCGCCACCGTGGCACCCCCAAGTTAAAATGCAACAAACAATACCCACCACACAAGGCACTCTTTCCTCACGCCTCATGGAGCACGGGGAACCCAGATCTAAGCCCAGGCACCCATCCCAGGCCAGACCCTGGCTGTTCCCGGTCTACCAAGTCGAGTTTGACAATGGTCATGGGAATACAGCTCTTTCCACTGGCACATCTGAGCCGAGCCAGCGCAAGGCCCTAACGGTATGAGTGGTTTCCCACAGGTTACTTGCCAAGCCCGCACCTCCGATTAGCACGGTTGACTACGTACAGTGTGAAAGAAGTTCACACACGTACACACAAGCCGAGCGAATACTGAAACGTGTTACGCTGGCCTCCAAAGACATTTGATTTGAATCTGGCTCGGGGCCAAGCAGGGCCAGGTGCGGTGCTAATGCCGCGCTCATTGCATGTGACGTCAGTCAGGCCACATCGGCGTCTCGATCCCTTCGATGCATGCGATGACGGCAGCACGGCTCAGCTTCTCCAGTGGGAAAAAAATTAACCCGTAAAAACTAAATTTTTCACTATAAATCCTTTATATGCGTGGCGGCTAGAGTCCTCTCGTCCTCTGGCTTGAGATGGCTGCCACCTATGGGTCAGATGATTGCATGCCAGCATTAAGCAATTGGTAATTAAATATAATATTTTTGTCCTAAAAAGTGTAATATTTTGGAAAAAAAATTCACGAACATTAATTGTCACGCACAACGAGTCTGTGTGGAAAATGTCAGCTCGATTGGATCACGGGAAGTGGGTTAAAAAACGACCGAAAGATTTGCACATGCAGTCGTAAGCAAGCAAGCGCGCAAGTGAACTTAATATAAAGGATTTTTAAAAACAACCGAACCGCACCGTGGCCGTGGCGAGGCAGCTCGGTGAGTCAGTTCGGATGTACGTACAGTGGAAATCAACCAATCAATTACACTTTATTTCCTTAAAGGTAGCCTTTCTGAAAATCCTCAATTTTTACGTTAAAACCCACGCGATTAAAATAGTACTTCAGCTGACCTGCAATCGTACATTTCGTAAAATGCATTTCGTTTTCATCTGCGAACGCCAGACTCAACACGTACGTTTTAAGTATAATTTCAGCCAAAAGCCATTCGTATTTGGGGGGGTCCCACCACCGACTCCAATAAAGGGCCCCCCCTCCCCACCGCCCCAAAACCACCATCGATCCCTCCACACGGTGGCCTGTCGCGGAGATCGCATCGGCGCGGCGGCGTTTGCACGTCGGCCGGGTCCTCGTCGTCGTCGTCGCTGCTGCTGCACCCACCGTGTCCTGGTGCGTGCGCTGGTGCTTGGCGCGGTCGCTCGAGTTGCTGAAGGCCTTGCTGCAGCCCGGCTGCTGGCACAGGTAGGGCCGCTCGCCCGTGTGGCTCCGCACGTGGATCTTGAGGTTCTCCAGCCGCGAGAACGCCTTGGGGCAGCCCTCGAACTGCGCAGCGACGCAAAGGGAGTGGGCGGCGTAAGTCAGTGCCGTACAAATTTCGATTTGAAGCTTTCGTGACTGCAGGGATTCATAATCTTAGGGTTTTTCGGTAAAATCACGTAGGTAAAAAAATTAATTTTAATTAATAAAAGAAAAATAATTGTAATTTTATTTTTTACCTACGTGAGTTTACCGAAAAAACCTAAGAGTATAAAAAACCCTATTATTATATTTTGGTACTGGAAAATTAGTTCTAATGACGTTTCTAAATTGTCGGTGAAAAATGAGCGTACAATTTCGATTTAAAGCTTTCGTGACTGCAGGGATTCATCTTCTTGGTTCTTTCGGTAAAGTCACGTAGAAGGGAAATAAAAAAATATTGAAAATAAAACATACTAAAAAAAATTCCCCTTTATCACTGCTAATCCTACATAATACACTAGCATAATGACTTTGAGACCCCCCCACCACCTACACATTCCACAAGGAGTGACTCATCCCATATCTGCATTTTCCATCAATATGCTTAATTCCGCTGTTGATATGTAAACTCCTTTGTCAAGGCGCTCTCCTCCCCCGGCTCAGCTTAAATATACGCTGCCAAGCTTAGCAGTGTTCATTGGGACGCTGTCTTTCCGAAAGCTCTGTCTTCACCTGAGGACGGCTGCTTGTGTTGTGGCCGAAACGTCGTGAGAATTTTTATTTTATAATGTTTTATTTTTATTATTTTATTATTTCCCTTCTACGTGACTTTACCGAAAGAACCAAGAAGATCAGTGCCGTACATTTATGAACGTGCAGCTTTTATAACCTGCGCCAGTGGTTCTCCACCTTGTTTTGGCTACTGTGCTATCACCCCTTGTTGAATTTTGTTTCGGCCGAGTAAACCCCTTGGCTGACCCAGCATGGTTCTGAGAAATAAATGTATGAATAATGAACGTCAATATTTTAACCACTTGTCCATTTTGTGAGGTAATCCTAACGAGCGAGTAACTGCGACCGAATAAAAAATACAAATTGGACGGATGCTCTTCAACGCGTAATGTCATTTGTTTGCGCTCGCTGGTTAATCTTGGAAACCCACGTTGTTTACGATCAATGAGTTTAGAAAGGTTTTACTGGTAGGAACCTCTGGTTACACCAGCCCACAGGGGATTATTGTGTCCGGTGGGGAGGGAGGGGCTGGTTGGGGAGGGGAGGGTGGGGAGGGGCTGGGTGGGGAGGGTGGGGCTGGGTGGAGAGGGGAGGGTGGGGAGGAGCTGGGTGGGGAGGGGCTGGGTGGGGAGGGTGGGGCTGGGTGGAGGGTGAGAGAGGTGGGGCTGGGTGGGGTGGGGCTGCTCACCCCGTGGTGCCCTTATAAAACTCAACGTTTAACCTACTCACGCCGGCTTGTGCCCGCCCTCACAGTCGGGCATATTTGCGGAATACACCACGCCGCCGTTGACCCTGGACATTGACCGAGCAACCCAACGTTCCTACCAGCTCCCTCCGCAGGAATGTGTTTAATATACCGTTCTGGGTTGCCATATGGATTTAAACGTTATCGTAGTTATTTTATATTGGCAGATTCATACGTGATTATTCACCACGTATAATATAATTTCACACACTTTTAAATCCTCTCACGTACCCCCTTTTGGACATTGCCACGTTCGCCCAGGGGTCTGCGTCCCTCCAGATGAGAACCACTGACCGAGGTTCTCATGACCACGCGGCGTTCGTACATTGTAATCGCTCAATGTGCTGGTGTGGCCTGGAGCTGTGTTTGCTGTTGCTGCCTTGTCCAAGCTTGCATCTGGTGTTGACAAATCGGCCGCAATGTTTGTACTTAATGCAATTTGCACTTTCTATATATATTTATTATTTATTTTTATGCAGTGACTTGTTTACCATTTCACTATGTTGTACGCCTGTCGTGTTCCTGTATTGTTTGCTCTTGTGGCTCGCTGACCCCGTGCCCCAACTGGGGACCTGTGCAAAAGTGCTTCACGACTCATTGGATTCCTCCTCCGGTCCAAATAAAGATTCTGATTCTCTGTCTTGCATCTTCTACTGAACTGGTTAAATGTCTGTGAAGAGCCTCGAACATAATGCAGCGGCAGTGAGTTCTGGGCCGATGAACCGTTCAGTAGGCGAGTGGGTAGGTGAGTAAGTTGGGTGGGTATCCGAGTGATCGAACGAGTGGGTGAGTAGGTAGGTAGGTGAGTGGGTAGGTGAGTTTCATGGCGATTGACCGCTGAATAGATGAGTGGGTAGGTGAGTGAGTGGGTGGGTATCCGAGTGAGCGAACGAGTGGGTGAGTAGATAGGTAGGTGAGTGGGTAGGTGAGTTCTATGCCAATGGACCACTGAATAGATGAGTGGGTAGGTGAGTGAGTGGGTGGGTATCTGAGTGATCGAACGAGTGGGTGAGTGGGTAGGTGAGCGATTGGGCAGGTGAGTTCCATGCCAATGGACTGCTGAGTAGGTGAGTGGGTAGGGGAGTGAGTTGGGTGGGTATCTGAGTGAGCGAACGAGTAGGTGGGTAAGTGAAGGAGTGGGTAGGTGAAGGAGTGGGTAGGTGAGTTCCATGCCGATGGACTGCTGACCGCGAATCTGCCAGGTCCCCATCTCGCTGCCCGAGTGCGCGGAACGATCACGTCGCGTGGGTCAGTGCAGAGCATCGATCGTCCCTTTGGGGCCGGTAAAGTCGGTGATGCTCAAATGGATTTCTGTGCTGCTGTGCAGCAGTGTCGCGGGGCACGAAGTCCGACGTTTCGTGCGCCCCACGTGCCAGGAGCTTCTTTTGGAAGTGAATCTTATGAAGAAGCTCCGACCCGGCTCGTGCAGCGGAACGTCGGACATCGTGCCGAGCGACAGGCGGTTAACAACCCTGAAAAGACCCGTCGGACGGCGAGTTGTACATTTGTATTCAGTTTGGCAGTGGTTTGTCTCACGGGGAGAATTTTACCAGTCGTAGGAATGTGGAATCTTCAATATTGGAATTCCAGCAATGCCATTGCTCATTTGAGCAGCAAGGCACCTTGACTCGAGAGTTTCGATTGGCATCTGTTGTCAGTTAGCGAATACCGCCGAGGAATAAATAGATGCGCGTTGCGGACACTGAAATCCTCGCTATGTAATGCGACGTAGCATTAATGGCGAGTAAACTGGGTATTTACGAGCGGGGTCAATACGCCTGTGAACCATCTTGGAACGCTAAAAACGGAACCGAGCCCCAGATATGGAACGGAGCGGTAATTCACTTCCCCCCGATGCAAGCCAGGTGGTGTGCACCAGGGCTGTTTCGCGTTTAGGTGGGACTGGGGAACAACACCGCTGAGTGGAAACTGTCAGTGGCCGATAAATCAGCTCACGCAGGGGCAGTGGAGAGCGGACGAGGGAGGGTGAGAGAGAGAGTAAAGCGGAAAGTGGGGGAAGTCAAATTAAAATGTTCGTGTATTTTATGAATCCCTGCCTCCGCCCGCAACGCTTTGATTTCTGCCCTCAGGAGGAGAAGCTGGGCTCTGGGATGACGCCGCAGGGATCGAGCGGCCGTGTAGAGCTACATCCCGAGAAATGCGCTACAGCTGCGCGGACGAGATGCGTGTGTGAACAGGCGCACGTGCGGTTGTGTGTGCGCGCGCGTGTGTCTGTGTGTGTGTCTATGTGGCT
Source organism: Entosphenus tridentatus (assembly GCA_014621495.2). NCBI lineage: Eukaryota > Metazoa > Chordata > Hyperoartia > Petromyzontiformes > Petromyzontidae > Entosphenus > Entosphenus tridentatus. Next base: position 4,991,602 of record CM025644.2, on the reverse strand, counting down.
GTGTTGGTGCGTGTGTCTGTGTGTGTGTGCGTGCGTCAGTGTGTGTGTGTGCGTGTGTCTGTGTGTCTGTGCATGTGTGCGTGTGTGAACAGGCGCACGTGCGGTTGTGTGTGCGCGCGCGTGTGTCTGTGCGTGTGTGCGTGTGTCTCTGTGTTTGTGTGTGCGTGTGTCAGTGTGTGTGTGTGCGTGTGGGGAGCGGTAGTGTAGCGGTTAGCGCGCTGCGCTA
>CM025644.2:4954027-4972012 GCA_014621495.2 Entosphenus tridentatus | reverse complement strand
TCCTCTCTCTACGCCTCCAAGTCTCACATCGTCTCTCCACGTCGTCCTCAACCATCACCCCGTCCCGACAACACCTCGTCTTCGCTTTGTCCTCCTCACCCACCTCGTGTTTCCACCCACCTCGTCGCCACACCTCTTCCTGTATCCACCTCGCACGCCACGCTCACTCTGCCTCGCCTCTAAGTTTCCATTCCTCCGCCACATCCTCGTTTCTTAATCTCGCCTGCAAATTCTACGTTGTACCGACCCACCTCTTCTCCACACACCTCGTCCAGACCTCACCTCGTCCTGACCTCACCTCGTCCACTCTCCACGTCGCCCCAATGGGTGCCACTAGGCACTGGTTTCTGCAGAGGGTGAGAATTCGCCATTCGAACGCGGTGTGACTCTCCCATCTCAAGGAAAACCTCGCAATGCTTTTACCATTTAACAACAACAAAAGTCAGCGTTTAAACCGCGCCTGCGTTATGTCAAATGCACGTTCCGATTATCACTGTAACGTTGTTTTTATAGTTTTATTTTGGTGATTTTGAAAACGTTTTGGTTTAGCCATGTTTGTTTGTTGGAGTACAGAGTTAGCCTGATAACTTTAATCTACATTGTATTATGGTTATTGTTTGACTTGCATCCCACCGGGATTTTTGCACACAGCGTTGAAACATTCGGTGTTTTTTTCTGGAAGACTGCTGTTTTTTCCTGGATTTTTCTGTTGCGTGTTGTCACTTTAAGATGTTCCTTGTTCACGTTTTTGTTTGTTGCGGTTGCACCCGAGTCAAGAGCCGCATGGTTCACAGGGTTATACCTCAAATGAAACTGAAGACGTAGAACTTCTTTTGCACCCTACATAGCCAACCGTGCGTGTGAATGTGCGCAAGGGTTAACAACGAGCCGAGTTGTTAGACTCGGCCGTGAGTTGGGAGAAACTTGACGGTCGTGAAATTGACGGCTCGTGGTACCCCCCCCTTCCCCCATGAGCGGTCATCTTGCAGGTACCCACCGGAGGTTGCTGTGTACGGGGAGCGGTGGTGCAGCGGTTAGCGTCACTAAACCCGGCTACCCCAGTTCGATTCCCGATCACGGCCACCGAACATCCAGTAACGATTATCTAAACCGGTCCTGGGCCTCCCCTAGGTCTACTCGGCCTCAAATTAGTACCTGGTGCGCGATGTGCAAACATCGCCACTGGGGAGACAAAGGCGGTCGGGCGTGCTTGCTGGCCACCCACCCCCTCGTGCGCCGTGCCGGCCTTCGTAGGTGCTCGCTAACAGCGCTTGCCCCAACAGTCTGCTTAGGCTATACGGGGGATCTTTGTCTTTTGCTGTGTATGTGATAGTCTTATGGGTAGCGGTAGCGCAGCAGTCTACGAGTTCGCCAACAACGGTGACGATTATCTGAACCGGTCCTGGGCCACCCCTAGGTCGACTCGGCCTCAAACGAGTACCTGTTGGGATGTTTTAAGGAGCGCCACGAGGAAGACGAAGACGGCCGGGCGTGGTGTTCGTGCTACCGACTGACTTCCTCGTGTTACCATGACGGCTTTCATGAGAGTGCTCGCAAACAGCACTTGCCCCAGCAGTCTGTTAAAAGGCTACACGGCGGCGGCGGCGGCGGATGGGGGGTAAATGTCTTTGATGTCATCCCCTCTCTGCCCTTGCTTCTCCGCGTGCGGTGCAGGAGCTGCGCTGGCGTGTGGCGGCCGCGGTGGCGTGGGCCGTGCTGATGCTGCCCGTGTTCACCGCCGCCTACCTGGCCCTCGTCCGCCTCGACCCCCTCCACCCCCTGCTCTGGGTCGCCGGTCAGAGCAACCCCTCGCACTCTCGCACGACCGTCGCGACCGCGCGCCTTGTTTGCGAGCGCCTATTGTGGGAACGTGCTCGCTTGTGGCACATAAGAGGGCCCTGCGGTGGGGAGTTGTTAGTTACCTCGCCTGGTATACAGGATGTCGTGGGTTTGATCCCGACTCCTTCCAATGCCTGTAAATTTGGAATTTGAATCTCTCTCCCCGTGGTCACGTGGATTTTTCTCCTGGTCCTCCTGTTTTTCCCGCCACATCTAGAATCAAAGTGCGCTTAGAGTATTTGGCCGCTCAAAATTTACACGTGATAAGCCACTAAGTTGAACTATGACCTGTGGCCAGGTCGCTTCTGAAAAAGAGCTAGATAGCTCAGTGGGCCTGCCCTGGTAAAATAAAAAGTTTAGTTTAGACGGTTGGGTGAATGGGTTTTGGCGGGGCACGTTGCTTGAGTCAAAAGTTATTTACAATTGAGACGGTGGCCTTGCCCTATTTGTATTTATAATGCTGAGCAAGTGGTGGAGATTCAACATTATTATGGTGGGGCCAAGGACTACCACTGTTAACTTCCCCACCAAGTGGTTCTCGTTTTTATTGACCTCAGAGGGATGGTGTATGGGTCAACCCACAGCCAGGATATGAAACTTAGCAGAAACTAAAGCATTTCTTATTTTAACAGGTAAGGCCCACTGAGCTATATAGTTCTTTTTTTGAACGACCTGGCCACAAATGATCACCCAATGAAGTGGCTTATCACGTGGAAATTTCTAGCAGCCAAGTACTCTAAACGCATGTTTCTAAATGTCGAGAGAAAAATCCGAGGACCCAGACAAAAATCCGTACGACTTGGGGAGAACATGCAAACTCTAAATATACAGGCATCATCAGGGTCGGGATTGAACTCACGACCTCCTGTATACCAGGCGAGACAGTTATCCAAGTATAAAATCAAATAAATCACGACGTTTCTGGCGCAACACAAGCGTCCATTATCAGGTGGGAAAGCGTGGTCTGCTGCTGAGGCAGACTGTTTTAAAAGCAGACCATGCTTTCCCACCTGATGATGGACGCTTGTGTTGCGCCCAAAACGTCGTGATTTATTTTATTTTATACCTACGTGACTTTACCGAAAGAACCAAAGAGTATGGATTCCTGCAGTCACGAAAGCTTCAAATCAAGATTGAGGCAGTTACCATCTCGCCATCGCGGCACCCTCTTGCAATCTTGCGATTGGGAGTCTCTCGCCCTACCGCTGAACCACCTGGACACTTGGGTACGAGGGATGATAGCTGGTAGCTGAGACAAATAACTTGAGTGGCAGCCTAGGGACTGAATGCATGGGATTTTCAAGCATAGCAACTTAATGGTCTCAACCCGGACACCAATGATTGCACACACACTAACCCATATATTTACGCGATCTAACCAAAAAACCCCTCTTATGGATAATTTTGGTCGCAAAAGCCTACGTGTTAAACTAACCCATCACGTTAAATTTGGCTTTGCACTTCATTTTACTCAAATCCTGTCACTGATAATTTAAAATACTCCCTTGGTTTAATGCGACAAACAGTCCGTGGCATAGCAGGTGCGAAAGTGCTGGCCTCTACTGTGTTGATGAGACGTCACTTGCAGAATGTGTTCCCTGATACCTACTTCTACGGGTCATTGTCTCATGGAGGTACTTGCTGCTCTACAAGAGTTCCGAACCGATTCTTTGTCTGATGACATGATGCGGACAGCACAATCTGGACAAAGTTGGAGGAGAGGGGGGTGGGTAATTCTTCTTGACAAAATTTGCAACAAAAAGAACCTGAGTGGCATACTGAACGTAGTGATTTTTTTTATCTTGTCCCAAGTGCCATTAGTGTTGTGGCATCACAGAGTGAAAAAGAGAGAGAGGGCGAGTGCTCTTGAGCATTCCTCACCCTCGTACGCCGAGCGTCTCCATCACTATCGGAGCTCCTGTTCACTCGGCGCCACTTGACTCCGTGGTTTATGCAGACTAAAATGGGGTGCCGTCTTTGTTCCTGCTGCATCGCGCGTGTACGAGAGTGAGTGTGTGTGTGCTGGCCACTCCACCCCCTTGTGTGCCATGTCGGCGTTCATAGGTGCTCGCTAACAGCACTCGCCCGAACATCTTGTTAAGGCTACACGGGGAATCTTTGTCTTTGTGTATGTGGGTAGCGGCGCAGTAGTGCTTGGCGCGCTGCGCTACGAACCCGGCAACCGGTGTTCGGTTCATGCTCATGACCAACACTGGTGATGATTATCATAAGCGGTCAAGGGCCTCCCTTAGGTCGACTGGGCCTCAAATGAGTGTGGTGTGTAAACATCACCACTGGGGAGATAAAGACGGCCGGGCGTGGTGTTGGCCACCCACCCCCTCGTGTGCCGTGCCGGTCATCATAGGTGCTGCTCACTAAAAGCACTTGCCCCAAAAGTCTGTTCCAGGTTTACGGGAGGTCTTTGTTTTTGGTGAGAGCGGTAGTGTTAGTGGTTAATGCACCGTGCTACAAACCCAGAAACCGTGAGTTCACTTCCTCTTGGCCACAGCGAACGTCAGCGACAAATGTCTGAACCTGTCCTGAGCCTCCCTAAGATGGACTCGTCTATAAATGAATGTGGTGCGGTGTGTTAAAGAAACACAAAACGTCCGCACTCGGGATAGAGAGGTGGCAGGGAATGGTGTTGGCCTCTCCACCCCCTCGTGTTTCGTTCCGACCTTTATAAGTGCTTGCCAACTGCAATTGCCCAACTAGTCTGTTAAATTTCACCTGGGATATCTTTGTTTGTCTATTTCTGAGTTATATCTGTGTGTGCGTGTATATATGTTTACCACAGTAGAGAGTGCAGGTGGTTTATTTAGCATTCACTTGAGTCACTTAACCCAAAGCACCTGGATCTCAAAGTACACCTAGTCTGGCACAAGTCCCATGGTGACACCTCTGCCATTTCGTGGCCAATGGCAGTTGTTTATGCACATGTCTGTGTGTCTGTATGTCTCCGTGTGTGTGTGCAGACACCCTGAACGAGCTCACGAGCTCCCATGTGCTATTCACCTTGACGCTGCTGTCGCTAATGCTGCTGCTGGTGTCGGCGTTCGACTCCAGGAATTACACGGGTCAGCCCCGGCATCTCCTGCCACCACCGGCACACCTCACGCGACCTCCCTCACTGTCATCCTACTCCCTCCGTTTCGCCGAGAACTCCCGCAGAAGCCTCTATTCGGCTGGCAGAGGGCGCCACGCTGGCAAGATGTTAACTACCTCACCTGGTATATGGGTGGGAGGTCGTGGGTTCGATCCTGACCCTGACGATGCCTGCTGTATATTTGGAGTTAGCATGGTCTCTTCGTGGTCACGTACATTTTTCTCCAGGTCCTCCGGTTTTTTCCTCCACATACGTTCGGAGTATTCGGCTGCTATAAATTTTCCACTTGACAAGCCACTTCATTGAGCTATCATTTGGGGGCCAGGTCGCTTCTGAATAAGAACTTCATAGCTCAGCGGGCCTTACCTGTTGAAATAAGAACAGTTAATAATTGTTTATAGAGTCGACCCGCTGAGACAAAAATTACCCAATGGGAATTCCACAAAGCGTCAATCGTTGCCCACTGCTGGCGGATTCCCGCTCACAGGCCAGCTTCTGAGTGGCCTTGTCTTCACAGGCATGGCTGCAACTGGGAGTTCCCTTTAAATCGTTTGACATGTGATGTAAGTTGTAAAAAAAATAGGCTTTTACCCTTTCCTGAAAAAATACAGGAGGTGTTAAGATGTTCAAACGCCAAATTGATACCTTTTGCAATGCAACAAAGTCTGCTTTACCACATGCTTGTGCTTGTGATAAAGCATGCAAACAAACAAGCTTTGACAATGTATGCATTGTTTTTAAAACTGATTGGCCTACACCAGAGACAGCCTCCTTTATGGTCTTGTCTCACCACCAGTGCTAAACCAGAGAACAACGCCAAAATGCGAACAACACAGAGGCAATGCAAATATCAAAGCATTGTTAGCTTGGATTGAGCAGTTGAGCCTATTCTGTTTCCGTAATTTTGATACCGGTGTAGTGACGCAGATCAGAGACGGCGACACTTGGAGGCACGTCTTTATTTAACAAGCACCATCGGGATAGATACACGCCCTACGTGGGTGAACACTATTATAATTAAGTCCGTCTTTGTCGGCGGTACTACTTAATTAGAACAGTTGTTAGGCTGTCTGACTAACAGCACTCCGGGATAGTGAAGACGGAGACGATGATGAGATGGTGACGACGACGAGATGGCGACGACGATGGTCTTGAACAGCCACGACGGAGATTCCACTTCCAGCAACAGCCCCGAGCTCCCGCTCAGGGGGCCCCCTCTTACACTCCCAGCGTGGCCTTGCTCCACCCCGGCCACGCCCCCTTTCTGGAACCTACTTGCGGGACTTCCCGGGACTTCCCGATGGGCCCCTTCTATGATCTTTTCCCAAGATGACTCTCTCTCGTCTATACTGTGGCCTGCTGGCGTGAGTCAGAGGTCGCAACCAGGTACCCGATACCCGTACCCTACCCGATACCCGGCTACCCGTACCCGGCCGGGTACGGGTACGGGTAGGCCGTGAGTCACTGTTTGTCACTCATTTCCCAACATCTTGTATCTTCTCACAATTCAAGTTCCTAGAATCAACATGGCTTCATCCCAGAGGTCGCAATCAGGTACCCGATACCCGTACCCTACCCGTACCCGGCCGGGTACGGGTAGGGTACGGGTACGGCCGGGTACGGGTACCCGTTTGCGACCCTGGTGCGGCCGGGTACGGGTAAGGAATCAAAACCCGTTTGCGACCTCTGGCGTGAGTACTGCCATACACCGCAGTTACCCTTTTCCGCCAGCAGCCAGCGCTATACCGCTACACCGGCATAAAATGTATGTATGTTAAACTTCTTTCGCACCGTACGTAGTCAACTGTGCTAATCGGAGGTGCAGGTATAGATAATTCATCATTGGTCATAAAGGTGGCTCTGCTCGTTCACTCAATTCTGGTTTTCAATTCAATTTTACAGAAAAAACGAATAAACTCTTCACGACCGTGAGAATTATCCCCGGAATCTTGAATGTGAGAATTAGCCTTCCACCTTTTCTTATAAAGTGGTTCGCTATTAATTTATCCTGTACAGCACATGTAGTCGTTTTTAAAGTGTTATTAAACGGTCAATATTGAATTGTAAATGTTTTAGTAGTTTGTAGTTCATCATGATAACAACTTATACATGAATTAATTATTTGCAACATACTGGACCACCTCTCCCCCATAACAAGAAAAGGCTGCGATCACAATTAGTCCAGCTTCGAAATGATTGATCGACTATACATGTCGCTCCACACGTGGACCGCCCACCTCTAGCCACCCCCAGCCACCCCCAGCCACCCCCAGCCACCCCCTCCCCCACCGTAGTAGTAGACTTCTGACACTTGCTCCCCTGCCTCCCCTTCCTCCCAGCGGTGGCGCTGGTGCCGTGCACGCCGCTGGGTGCGCTCGCCGGCGCCGTGAGTCCTCACCGCTTGCTGCACTGCGCCGCACACACCGTGGCCGGCCTGCTCGTGGCGTGGTGCGCCGTCCTCACCGCTGGTGGCGCCTACCGGTCGCTGAGCATCACGTGCGGCACGCAGCGCAGGCGAGTAGTGGGGGAGGGGGGGTTGGAATTGGCCCCTGCCGTGGGAATGTGGAATTGTTGAACGGTGGTTTGGTGCTGTTGACGGCAAGGGCTGCTTGAGTGAGGAGACGTTTTTTTGATTGTTTAAAATTTTCCTTTTCTCCAATTTTATACCAAAGTAAGCAAAATTTTAGTATTTTACAAGGGAAGTACCACTGAGCTATATAGCTCTTTTTCAGAAGCGCACTGGCTATCTCAAATGATAGCTCAACAAAGTGGCTTATCGCGTGAGAATGTATCGCAGCCGAATACTCTGAATGCACCTTGATTTTAAATGTGGAGGGAAAAACTGGAGGATCCGGAGAAAAATCCACGTGACCACGGAGAGAGAGAGAACACGCAAACTCCAAATATACAGCAGGCGTCACGGGATCGAACCCACAACCAGGCGAGGTAATTAACATCTCGCTCCGTGGAAAATCGTGATGGTGGCGTGATGATGCAAAGGATCCATTTAGACCTCTCGCAGAGCAGTGCAACCCCCTCCCTGTTTGAGAACAAACCACGGAAGTTGATATAACAGAGCTACCCCTGAGATCCCTTCAAGTGACCCCTGGTCCAGTGTTTTCCCGCTCATCATGGCACTGAAAGTAATGTTTGCGCATAACCGCCAAACCATTTTTTTTCTTCATAAATCCGCACTTTAGCAGCGTGGTGAAGTATGGTCAAACAACCCCCATGAACGACGTGGCATGGGTAGGCCTTTGTCATGTAGAGTTGTCATTTTTAAAAGGTGGTAAAGATGCAAGCCTGTAATTTTATCACTGTCACCCCCTTCACAGTTCTTTTGTGTGCGTGCATACATGCGTGGTGCATGCATCTCATGTGTACTTTAATGTGTGTGTTCATCCTAGTGTGTGTGTGTGTACGTTCATGTTTGGTGAAATGGGGAGCGGTAGGTGTTGTGGTTGGCACTACGGAGCCCAGTGACCCAAGTTCGATCCTTGCTCATGGCCAACACCAGTGACAAGTATCTGAACCAGTCCTGGGCCTCCCCTAGGTTGACTCAGCCTCAAATGAGTACCTAGAGCAGTGTGTAAACATCGCCACTGGGGGAGACGAAGACTCCCAGGCGTGGTGCTGGCCGCCCACCCCCTCGTGGTGCTGTTCCAGCCTTCTTAGGTGCTCGCCGACAGCACTTTCCCCAACAGTCGGTTAAGGCTACACGGGGGGACCTTTGTCTTTGTGCTGCAGCCCTGTTGGCGAGTGCCTGAGCGAGCGCCACCTCTTCGTGCTGCTCTTCGGGGGCTTCGTGGGTGCCACCTACAGCTTCCTCTACTTCCACAGCCACATGTACTACGTCCCGTTCCCCGCCATACAGGTGACCCCCATCGCATCCACCCATCCACCCAGCGCACTTCGCCTGCAGTAGCAATGATGATGTATGGGTGTTTTTTATTCATGTTTTTATTGCGGTAAGCACACAAAGCCCGGTTCAATGCGTCAATGGTTTCTGGGGGAGGGGACAGAAAAAGCGAGGTGGGGGGGGACTTTTTCACCGCTTGGTCGTGTATAGGTGGTAGGGGGGGGATGCCCGGTGCCCTCCTTGACGGGGTCTTCCGTTGGGGGAGGAAGTGAGAGCTTATACATATGGGGGGGGGGGCGGGGGAAAGAGGGGCGGGTGGAAGTAAGTATGTATGTTAAACTTCTTTTGCACACCGTACGTAGCCAACTGTGCTAATCAGAGGCGCGGGAAGATTTTGTCGAATAATAATAATGTTCATGTACAGCCCTTTAGCCTAACCGGCTCCTTGGTGCAGCAGGACAACGCACGAGCTTGCAATGGCAGCCCAGTGTTCCGTGTCTCGTTTTCTCGTTAAAGACGCAAACCCCCCCCCCCACCACTGTGCAGCCCTTTTTTGCAGCATGCAGCATGGAGAACACACACTCGGTTGCAATCGCAGCCTGGTGTTGTTTGTGTTTTTGTTATAATACGTGAACACGTCTTGCTAATTTTTTCGCAGCACGCTGCAGAAAAGCACACTCCCAGTCACAGTTGAAACCAAATGTTCCCTGCCTGTCTTTAAAGATACAAATCCTAGTGCAACTGTGTTTGCAGCACGCGGACGCGCTCTAAGTTGTAATGGCAGCCCAGTGAGTGTCCCGTGTATGCATTTAAAGACTTTACGCTGTTTGAGCCATTTTTGCAGCATGCAGCATGGCGAACGCACCTTATCAGCTGCAATCACATCCCAGCATTCTTCGCCCTATGTGTATTCTTGTTGTTAAAAATTGCAAACCCCCCCCCCCCCCCTCTATCCGTCCCCCTCCCCGCCACCCTTGCTTCGCCATCCCGCAGATGTACAAGTACCGGCGATTCCGAGCACTGCTGCCACGCATTCTAACCCACAGCGGCGCCCAGTCCCTGCGGCTGCTGCGCTACTACTGCCTTCTCTACTTCCTGCTTGGTACGGCGGGAGTACACGGCAGAGTGTGGCGAGTGGCGCAGCGTGGTTTGCATAGGGCCCTGGCAGAGGTCGCAACCGGGTACCCGATACCCTTACCCTACCCGATAGCCGTTTGCGACCCTGGTGCGGCCGGGTACGGGTACGGGTAGGCCGTGAGTCACTGGTGAATAACCGTTTGTCACTCATTTCGGGTAGGGTACGGGTAGGGAACGGGTACCCGTACCCGGCCGGGTGCGACCCTGGTGCGGCCGGGTACTGGTACGGATAAGGAATCAAAACCCGTTTGCGACCTCTGGGCCCTAGTGCAAGGAGTCTAGGAGTTCAATAAGAACGAGGACCTCCACGTTCTGACCAATTTACCCCCAACTCCCACCAAAGTCTTTGTAGAACGCCACCTGGCCCTCTCCGGTCCTAGGCCCTGGTGCAGTCGTGCTGCCCGCACAGCCCTCGGCTACTGGACATTTGTGAAAAAGAGCTTTATAGCTCATCGGATTCCTCCACTATAATTCAATATTATGATTAATTGCTAAGCCACTGCACATGACATTCGTCAGTTAAAAATACCCTTTATGTATGTACATATGTTGAACTTATTTTGCACCCTATGTAGCCAACCGTGCTAATCGCAGGTGCAGGGGAAGTACAACAAACTAGCACAAAAAGCACTTCTAAAGAAATTAGTTTTCAATCAAGATTATTTAAACGTGCATAGCTTCAGTAACTTTCTAATATCGGAAGGAAGAGTGTTCCAGACGGCCACAGAAGCGCATCTGGAAGCGCACGATGTAGTGAGGATGGTCAAGGTCAAGAGGTCATCATTGCCAGTCTTGTTGATGTGCTGCACCACCCCCTGTCATTGGCTTTAGGTCTTTGTTTTGTCTCCAGCCAAATTGTCTTGAAAGTGTCCGATCCCATCAGATCTCGGAAGCTAAGCAGGCTTGAATCTGGTCGGTATTTGGATTGGAAGAGACTGAACTACCCCGTGAAAATGCACATGTCAGAGGGAGTGACATTTGAAGGTTCTGATAGCCGGGCTAAAGTGGTAAATTAAAATCACCAGTTGCTTATAAGTTGTACAAAAAGCCAACCGCTGTTCGGTTTTGTTTTTTTTCTAGGCAAGTGGCCGCGAGGGTGGGTCATGGCAGCATTTGACCTCCACCTGGACAGGTGAGAGATGTCCTGACTTCTCGTGTGATTCTGAACGAGTGGGTAGGTGAGTTGGCGAGTGAGTGAGCCCATGGCTTAAGTCAGAGGGAGGGAGAGTGGGTGCATGAATGCCTGGGTAGATAACAGGGTGAGTACGTGAGTGAGAAAGTGAATGGCTGGGTGTATGAGAGGGTGATTGAGCAAGCTTGCAAGCCAGTGAGTAACTGACTTTGTAGAGGTGAGAAGGGAGTGGCTGGGTGAGTGATTGGCTGGGTGGGTGAGTGATCGATCAAGTTATTGAATTGTTGTTTGGGAGCCTGAGTGGATGATTGAGTGAGTGAGCAAACACAATTCCTGTGTGTGACGGGTGGTGAGTGAGTGACCGATTGAGTGAATGGAACCTGGATAAATTAGTGGCTGTGATGGGAATCAAACCACATGTCAAGCCCCATGCTTCGAACACGTGATAATTTGTATCTTGTGTACTTGAGTACGCGCACATGCGTTTGTGCTTGTGCATGCTTATATGGGTGCGTAGTGGGCGTGCGTGTTGTGTGTGGCGGCGTGTGTGGGTAGGTGTCGAATCAATGCTGCACTCGGGGAGTGGGCTGTGTGTATGTGGCACAGTAGGGGGCGCACAGGTGGTGCATCTGCCAGTCGTCTTAGTCAACCCATGGCACCTGGGTCTGTCCCGTGACCTCCTGCCAGCGGGCATTCGACACTTCACGTAGCCTTAAAGTGCACATACTGGAACAAGCGCCATGCCGGTTGTTGCGGAGCGGTAGCACAGTGCTGTGGTTCGCGCGCTGCACTACAAACCTGACAACCTAAGTTCGTTCCCCGCTCATGGTTAACATTCGTGAGGAATATCCGAACCTACACGGTGTGCCATGCAAACACGAGTACTAGGGAGACAAAGGCAGCCAGTGGAGTGGTTTCCGGCCACACCAGCCCCTTGTGCACCATGCCGGCCTTCAAAGGTGCTCGCTAACAGCACTTTTGGCCCAGCAGTGTATAGGTTACAGGATGGGGGGTGGGATCTTTGTGTTTGTTGACAGTTCGGTGTCGAGGCTGGACTCTGTGAGCGGCTTGCTGGACGTGCCCCTGCTGTACGAGACGTGGCTGGCCGGGGCTTTCCTGCTGCTCACCTGGTACCTGTCCTGGGCCCTGCTGCGGATCTTCTCCACCGAGGTGAGCCCCTTTGCTCCGCTCGTCATCACAGATCCGTACACCTTTTGCTCCGCTGCTCGCCACCGAGGTGCCATGATCGTGGAACTGCTTCTGGCAGGAGAAGACTCGACACGCAAAGCACGTAAGCTGTCATATTGTAGACGCACACCTTGTCCGTGTGCCCCGGGCTGTCCCGACACATGTGTGAGGACATGTGGAAAGTTTGAATGTGTTAACTTTTATAGAATATGACAATTATTATTCAGAATGCTTTTTACCCAAGACAGCCTCACTGACCGTGAGTCTCATTACGGTTTTCAGGAGGGGGGCCTAATCACTTTTTTTGCAGTTGAGGGCGACGATCGCTATTCTGTTTCCAAATGACCAAATTTCGGAGTAATTTTTCAAATTCGGCAAATTTAGACCGTAATTTTTACATCTGTTGTGGAGCAGATGGCTTATGTATTTTTTACAGTTAATAAACAACCGCAGTATTAACCAGGGTGGCCCGCAGGCTTCGAGAACGCGAACCTCTGCAACGAGCGGCGATAGCCCCACAGCTTGGCCATGTTCTAGCAGTGCGCGCGCGCGCGTGTCCTGAATTCGTCAAGAAGCATAAACCATCGCCACACGAACTCCGGTCGTCCTCGCAGCAGCGCCTTTTGGCTGGCCATGGAACAAAGACGGTGGTGCAGCGCTTCAACAACACTGGCCAAGATGACCTATTGACCTTGACGAACCTCACTGCATCGCGTGCTTTCAGATGTGCTTCTGCGGCCGTTTGGAAAGCTCTTCCGATATTAAGAAGGCACTGGAGCTATGCGCTTTTAAATAATCAAGATTGAAAACTTATTTCTTGACAACTGCTTTTTGTGTTTAGTCTGCTGTCGTTCCCCCGCACCTTCGATTATCACGGCTGGCTACGTATGGTGCGAAATAAGTTCCAACATACATGCGTACATACATCTCCACTTGTTACCCCCACCGTGCCTCCCCTGTGCCACAGCCCCACGTCTTCTTTGTGGAAAGCAGCTTTCCAGAGGAGGCGGAGATGTGTCTGCCTGCCGTCCTGGCCTCCAACCCCCCGTCCATTGTGAAGGTGAACCGGCCCCGCCAATCTACAGCACTCTTGCCTGGGCCATACCACCGGGAGGGACGGGTGTGGGTGGGGGGGGGAGAGGCGAGAAGAGGGTTGTGACACCATTTGTGATTGATGCACATTAAACCGGGTTCTCAAGTGTTGTGAGTTTATGGTCTCAGCCAGGTGACCAATGACTGCACACACAAAAAAACGATCGCATACATTTAGCGTCCATAATTATGTTTGGCTAAATTGCAGCTCGGAGAATTATTGGTTATATTATCGCTGTCAGGCGAAAAACATTACTCTCTGCTGCGGGATGGGTGGGAAAGTGCCGCCCACTACTGCGTGTGACCAGAGGCCAATCTCAAAAAGGTAGCTCCTTGACATCCGCTGTCACGAAGGTTCGCGGTGCTTTGTGGGAGTTTCAAATGGATTCTTTGTCTCTTGACGTGACACCTAACGATGGCACAGTTGGGATGAAATTGTGGATAAATATTCAATGAAAATATGAATTGCATCAAAGGCTGTACTGTATAGATGTTATATACATAATGTTAACACGTAGGCTTTCTATCTGGCTGTCGCCTGACGAGGCTAGTTGTAATTACTGGCGAAACGTCGCACTCAAATTGTAAATGTTGTGGCTTTGCTCTTCACATCAGTGTGCTGTACTAGTAACGAATTGGCATGTTCTGTTTACATGACAAACCTTACAAATTAATTGGCTGTGTTGGGTGGAGGCGGGTTTTAACGACACATTTATATATTTACACGATCTAACCCAAAAAAAATCTGTATTATGGATGCTATATACATCTTAATAATTGTTGTTTTACAGCATCTGGCTCTGCAGGACTTGTCCATTCTGGCCCAATATTCTCCCGGTCGACGCCAGCAGATATTCAGTCTGAGCCAGCCCGGTGAGTGTTTCACAGCACCTACCCTCACCACTCCTGCTGCTAGTGGAAGCTGAGTGACTTGGTTAGCTCCTGGCTCTAGCGGGTGAGTGCGGGAGAAGAGATTAGTGAGTGACAAGTGGTGTGTGATTGCGAACGGTTGGCCCTGTGGGTAGGTGAGTGAAGAGATGGGAGGGTTCAGGTGTGATGCAGTGAGAGTGAATGAGTGAACAGTTGAATGAGTGATAAACCTAGTGAATGTGTGAGTGAGGGTGTTCACGCATGGTAGAATTAATAGCTAAATGAGTGATTGTGTGGGTGAGCTAATGATCGACTGAATAGGTGAATGACTGAGCGAGAAAAAATACATTTGGGAGGTAGTTATTGAGTGAGCTTGTGTGAGTGAGAAGATTATTAATTGAGAGGGCGGTTGAATGAGCAGGTGAGAAGGTTCATGTGTGAATCTGTTGAGTGATTGAATGGTCCCCCCGTGGTGGCGAGATGTGAACTACCTCGCCTGGTATACAAGAGGTCGTGGGTTCGATCCCGACCCTGACGCCTGTATATTTGGAGTTTGCATATTCTCCCTGTGGTCACGTGTATTTTTTTCCGAGTCCTCCGGTTTTTCCGTCCACATTTAGAAATATGAGTTTTGAGTATTTGGGTGCTTTAAATTTACACAAGGTAAGCCACTTCATTGAGCTACTATTTGTGGCCAGGTCACCTCTGAAAAAGAGCTATTTAAAGCTCAGTGGGCCTTACCTGGTAAAACTGAAATAGTTTAGTTTATAATGGATTGGCGAATAGCAGATTTAATTAATGAGCGAGTGTGTGGGTGAGCAGATGATCAATCACCTGGGCAGGTCACATGACCCTCTTTTTCCCCAACTCGCGTGCGACGCAGGTGGTCGCCCACACACGTGGACGATGGTGAGCTCCACGTGCCTCTCCCTGCTCACCGAGCTCGCCCACCGTCTCGTCGCCCGCCAGGATCTGCCCGCCAACCAGCTGTCCAAGGGCGGCCTCCCGGGCCCAGATGCTGCCAACCAAGCCTGCCTTCCCGGTACCCAACAACAACAAACAGCAACAACAATGCTCGCGTTTAAAATGGTGCTCCCGTAACGTAGCAAACGTCTTGGAGCGTTATCCCATACATGTGGAAGAGATGGAATCCACCCTTTGCCGCACAGCCTTCGCCTGGCGAGCCAGGGTACAGCGAAGGACTTTCTTTTGGTGCGATCGCAGCTTGTGATCGTTACCGGTGCTCCTCCCCCACCGACCTACCGACGGTTTCCTCCCACCGCAGGCTGCACACCGCTGCACATGCCGCACGCCGCCAGGATGCGCCCCCTGGTGCAGCCGCTGCCGCCGACCCCGAGCGTCGCGGGGAGGCTCGGCCCAGCCCCCTCCACTCCAGCCGACCTGCGCCTCCCGCCAAGCCCGCCGTTCACGCCGGACTTGGGTGGCGCCGGTCAAGTAGGAGCGGTGATGGAGTTGCCACTCAGGCCGCAGCTGGATCTGGGCTCGCCCTGGCACGGCGCGGTGCAGAGTCCCCACCTCATGCGCCGCGGTCCCCGGCTGTGGTCGTCCACGTCGCCCGGTGAGCAGTGGGCGTGGGACGAGCACCGCGGTGCGACGGTTTGTGGTGGGGTGAGACGTTGGTGCGATGGTTCGCCGTGGTCGTGGTTTGTCGCCGTTAAGGAGGCCTCGTGACCGTCATGTGACCATCCATTGATGGGACAGTTCTCAACGCTTAACGTTTCGTGATGTGACGAAACAAAACAATGAGAAATTCGGCAAACGCCCTATTGTGTACATCAGAAAACAAATATACTTGCTCTTTTTGTTCAATATCCGTATCATGAGCCGTAAGAATAGATGTATGCATGTATGATGCACTTCTTTCGCACAATGCATAGCTAACCTTATTAATTGGAGGTGCAGGGGAAGGAGAACAAACTAACACCAAAAGCAGTTAGAAAGAAATGAGTTTTCAATATAGATGATGTACAAGTGGATGGCCCCAGTGGCTTCCTAACATCAAAAGGAAGAGCATTCCAGACGGCGGTGGAAGCGCATCTGAAAGCGCCAAATGCAGTGACCGTCTTTGTTTTATGGCTGGCTAATAGCCGCTGCTACTGCGAGGATGACCGGAGTTCACGTGATGGTTTATGCTCCTTGATGAAGTCAGGACACGTGCGTGCACACGGGCACTGCTAGGGCATGGCCCCAACAGCATGTAGCCAACCATGCTAATCGGAAGTTCGAATGGATGCGAATGAATGGATGCATTCTCGCGACAATTTACGCATCGCGGATTAACTTTTTTTCCTCCCCCCCCACCATGATGAAGGTGGGGACGAAGTCACGTGAATGCCGTGTTGCTCATGTGGTGTGCTGTCCGCCCCCTGGCCCGTGCTGTTTCACGCTTTTAGTGTCGTCTCTGTTGGCGACGCCGCCGCTACCGCCTCAGTCGCCGCCCCAGCAGAACACCGCAGCTCCTGATTGGCTGGGACAAAAGTGGGATCAGGTGACCATTGTGTGATTACTTAACGCGTCGTTGTCTTTGGTTTGAAATTAAAATGTCGCCCGCTATTATCTTTGAGCTCAACCTCTCGGGTCTGTCCGATATAAGTTGTAAGTTGGAAGCTTCATTCATGGGAAAAGAGACTTTAAAGCAGGGGTGAGGAATCTTTTCCCTACTCAGGGCCGAACAGGGCCACACATTGACACATGCACCTCGGTCACCGCAGTTGCTGCAAGAGGCCCTTGCAGCGACAGACGCACAACTTTTCTGCCCAAGTTCCAAAATATTCCCCCTCTTGAACCTTTTCAGTGTGGCCAAGATGCTCACAATGGTGAATGTAAATGTATGTTGTGCGAAAGAAGTGCATAAATGCATCACATCCCATTACATCGCAACTCAGTATTTTGCCATTAATACCAACACAAGTTATTGAGCGTGCCAGATGATTGGTAAACACAAACGGCTGCAAAGTGGCTAATCGCAAGAACTCGAGTTTGCAAAACACAATGAGTGAACAACCACTTTTTTTTTTACTGACAGTTTCTGCTGATAATATTGTGACGTTTGTTTTATTACCGTTTTGTCTTTTGTCAGGTCAAGAACTACATCGTCAAAGTTTGGCCAGTGTCATATTTCGTGCACAAGGTAAGGTTTATTAGAGGATCATTGTTGGCAATCTGGCGACTCTGCGCCGAGCTGCTGGCATGCCTCCGACGCGAGTTTGAAGCTTCCTTAACGTGCGCTTGGACTGGAATGTCACGGTCAGGCATCCGTCGTGGTGCTTCGATAGAACGTCACCGCATAGATGTTGTGCGTGTCCAGCCCATTGCCAATCCGCCAAAAACCGGCCAAATACATCATAGGGCTGCCCAAAACCTGCTTACGTAATTCGGAGCACAAAACAAAAATTGCACAGTAATGCATTCTGCCCGGACAGCTAACCCGTTGGCTCCCGTTCCGCTAATTAAATACTTCCCGAAGACAACCGCATATTGGAAAGTGTTACAGGAAGCGTTGCACAACATCTCGGCGTGTGCGCGAAGTTCCTAACTCGTTTGTTTTTGTTCTCCGCTTCTCGTGCGTCAGCTGCCGGAGTCGTCGAGCCAAGCGCTGTTTGCCGACTGCCAGTCGCACATCTGGGCGCTGGAGGGTACGAAACCAGCCCGCCCCCCATCCCCCCGCGTCGTTCCTCCACCACACTCCCCTACACCCCCCCCCCCCCCACTGCGCTCACGATACTCACGGGGCACACACGC
>CM025644.2:4935028-4953627 GCA_014621495.2 Entosphenus tridentatus | reverse complement strand
TATTATTTCCATTCTACGTGACTTTACCAAAAGAACCAAGAAGATGAATCCCTGCAGTCACGAAAGCTTTAAATCGAAACTTTTAGTTTTTGTTGTTGTGCTCAAGCACCACCACGGATCTCTCTTGGGAATAGGGCAACTGGCTAGATCTTCATCCGTGTGTGACAAGTAAAATAACCTTAAACCCATATTGGTCTATCAGCGATCTGGAAAATATTCAGTGATAAATTCAACTCTGGATAGCATCAATGGCAGATCCTGGACTCTTCTCGGTTGAATCAGCCTTACACGAGTACCTGCTGCTAGGTGTAAATATAAGAACTGGAGGAATAAAGGTGGCCAGGCATGGTGCTGATCACATCACCTGACCGTATGTGGTGGGCGGCCTTCAAAGGTGCTCGCTAAGCACTCTTGGCTACAGGAGAGATCTCTGTCATTGTTTGTGTGTATATATATGTGTATATATATATGTGTGTGTATGTTCAGTGGGAAGCGTTGGTGTCGCGCTTACGGCGCTGCGCGACGAATCCGGCGACCCGAGTTCGATTCCCGCTCCTGGCCAACACCAGTGACGGTTATCTGAACTGGTCCTGGGCTTCCCCTAGGTCGACTCAAATGAGTACCTGGTATGGTGTGTAGCCATTGCCACGTGGGAGACAAAGGCGGCCAGGCATGGTGTTGGCCACCCACCCCCTCGTGTGCTGTGCCGGCCTTCATCGGTGCTCACAAACAGCACTTGCCCCAACAATCTGTTAAGGCTATATGGGTGATCTTTGTATATATATATATGTGTGTCCGTATATGTGTCTGTGTGTTTGACGATAAAGCTCTCTCACATCTGGTGGCTGCATCGATCACCGAGGACAGGTTTGGGGTGGTGCAGACGCGACTGTCGGAGATCCTGAATGCCATGCTGGCCCTGCAAGATGTGAGTCGCACCCCACAATTCATCCATCGAAGCACATCCCTGTCAGTGAATCGCATTTCACCAGTTTGTTAATGGCATGTGTGACATCACCACGTCACCCCCCCCCCATACTCCCGATTGCTCCCTTGGCCCCCCAATGCAATGCCGGATGGACTTGATGATCACACAACATTAAAAAAAAAATTACATTTGACAATCACTATTGCGATCTTCAAGATCCTCCATGGACTTGCCAATTTCTACCAATCCCCTCTCAACTCAATATACTCCTATCCACGCGCTCTCCCACCTCTCCCCTGTCATCTCACTCTACTCCCCTGTTTCAGTTCAACATCTTGAGAATTTTGTCTTATTTATATTTATATGCTGAGGTGGCTTGTCAGCAGGTGAGCAGGTCATGTGACGACACGTACCCACCAATCACAGCCACTGGAATTCAGAACTTGACATTGCCGCCCCTCCCTCATCCCAGCAATCTGCCACCGCCCTTGGCAAATACCTGCCGTGCCTACGTTGCATAAAGCTGGCACTGCTAGGGCCCTCGCCAGTGTTGGCCATCACCTTTCTTTCCACATCTTTGTAGTCCGGTGCCAAGGGTCCCTCCAGTCCATGGGCCTCTGTGCAGTTGCACCGCCTGCGCACACTCGAAAGCTGCGCGATAAACTTTAAAAGCTGGATCCTCCGTTCTGCCCGTGACCTCACCTCTCGTGTCCTGACCCTCCCCCCCGCCCGCAGGCCGTTGACCGTCATTTCAAGCTGCCGCAAGCGCCGAATCGCCCGGCACGACAGGCGCACAGCCTGGTGGACTCGTCGCACAAGAACCTGCGCTTCGCTCTGCGCGCCGCTCTGAAGACGGCGGTCTACCGCGTCGCATCCACCTTCGGCGAGCACCTCAAGTGAGACCAACAACTTGGTGTGCCCTCCTGTGTTGTTATCGTCATCGTCCTCAGGCTTGATTTAGCCACCAATAACCTGGTGTGCGCTCATGTGTAGCATTCATCATCAGCCATGATCTATCCACTAATTACTTGGTGTGTGCCCTCTTGTGTTGCAGTCATTATTATTCTTAGTTTTTTCGGTAAAGTCACATTTTTTACCTACGTGACTTTACTGAAAAAACTAAGAGTATGAATCCTTGCAGTCACGAAAGCTTCAAATCTAGAATTAAGTCATTATTATTATCATCATCAGCCATGATCTATCCACTGCTGGATGCAGACCTCCCCAAGGCCTTACCATCTCTCAGTCTTGTGATCTTATTTTATTTTTATTTATATAGCGCCTTGAGCAAGGCGCTGAACAGAGAAGTAACTATTTGTACAGCAGAAGTGTGATGAGATGAGGCGAGTTGACAAGAAGGATGTTCGTACATGAGTATGATGATGCGTGAAATAAACGATGATGCCAGTGAGTGGTTAATGACGACTGAGTGTGATGAATGGGTAGGGATGTTGGTAAAGGGGATGAAGGTGTTGATGATGGGGAAGGGAGCGGGAAGAGGCGTTTGGGTAAGCTTGGGGAAAGTTAGTGAGTTTTAAGTAAAGAGCAAAAAATGGACAGATAAACTTATAATATAGATTTTTTGAGTGAGATCACGTAAGTAAATACTAATGGATATTGGTCGCGAAAGCCTACGTGTTAAACAGTGGAACTTATTGTTTGATATTTAGGGACAGTTATCCCGCACCTCCAATTAGCACTGTCGGCTACATATGGTGCGAAAGAAGTTCAACATACATACAATGCAGCAGTCCATCTAGCTCCTGCACACGAGCTTATTTGATGGCTCCGTCTCCTGTTGTGGATGTTCTCTCGAGTGTGTTCGCCACTTCTGGCTGCCACTCCATCGTCCTTCAACATCGCCAGCCGCCATCCTTTCTCGTGACGCGTCCCACCCATGCCCCCTTATCTTTCTTGACGGACAGTACGACGTCTCTGACTTGCGTTGGCACTCTTAATTCACGTCTTGCCCTTCTATCTCACGTAATTTCAAGCATGCGTCTTCTCCATGCTTTGCACACTTTTAAGATTTTGTTTTCCATTTCCTTCGGCAATATATATGTTTTTGATCAAAGTAATCGACGGTAACATATATCCATGTATGTTGAACTTCTTTTGCACCGTACATAGCCAACCGAACTGCGCTAATCGGAGGTGTGGAATCAAAAAGCACATGTAGAATAAAAAAAAACATCCTGCTTTGTGCACATCGCTACTTTGCATTTCATCATTAATTTCAGTTTTCTCCAAAAGCACTCCAACCTGCTCCTGTTTCCACCTCTGATGTCATCGTTTTAATCCCTTCGGCAGCTGCCGTCCTACATTTTCACCGGCGTTCCTAAGCACGACCACCTCTAACAGCTGTTTCCCTCCCTTTGCAGCTCCGTGCAGGTGGCTCCCGAGTACCGGCGAAGGCTCCAGATGTTTCTGGACTTCAAGGAGTAAGGTGCCTCTGTGCATCCCACATTGAGGCGTTGGACCGGCTGTACGGATAGAGATTTTTTGACGATGGTGGCGGTCGCTAACGATGAATATATCACCCCTCTCTGCCCTCCACCATGTCTCTCTCACCGACCCCCCCCCCCCGACTCTACCGCCCACCCCTCAAGAGTGTTGGTCACAGCCAGAAGCTCGAACTGGGCTATTGACTTATTTAAGTCGGTGATTACTCTACCGATTGTTGTTTAAATTTCTCGAGCTAATCAGATAGCACAAAAATAATTGGTGGGGAAAACACAGTCTCGCCTTGGTGATGACAATGGGCATCACCAACCCTGTCACACTGGCCGTGGCTTGCGGGGTTTCCCGCCTTCGCAAAAGAAAGCTGTTGGGTGGTAAGCTGCCATTTTTAAAGGAGCCTTGGGTAATCGACCACGAAAACAAAGTAGTCGATTTTAATTTGTAGTCGATTAAGAGCCGTTTGATCGACGAATCCGTCCCAAGCCCCCCCCCCCGCCAGCAGCTCGCTTGCTGCTGTGCTCCACTGCGCCACCTCGTGGTGCGGATCAATGTCACTGCCACAAAGGCGTCTCTGAGCCTCACCCGCTCGCAGGTGTTGCTTGTTGAGGTACGATTCTCCTGATGTCCCTACGAAGTCTGGAACTGGCTTCCCCTAGCGATCGGTGCTGTCAACTCCCCCTGCTTCTCTTCATGTCCAGACCATATCTGCCCATGACTTACTGCCAGTGTCTCAAATAAATATGCCAACGTTCTGTAGAGTGTCTCGAGATGCGGTTGTATTCAGAATGCACCCTTGTATTGCATAAGCGTGTCTGTAACTCTATAGTTATTTGTATGACTTTACGTAAGTACAGGTCCAAGACCTTTTCTTTTCTTTACCCGCGGCTGAATGCCTCTACATAATACATGTTTCTGTACGGCGTCTTCCAAAGCGGTCACATATAGATGCATTTAAAGCCACATTGCGTTATGCTGTAATGGTCAGGAGAAGTTTTGGCCTGTGTGTGCGCTATTTGTTGTACATCAACCCTACCCATGCTTTGGTTGGGTTGATGTAGGGTTAAGCTTGTATGGGTATGGTTCAGGTTGGTAGTGTCCATAGGTCTGTACTTGTTTACTAGGCTTGTGATGATTTTGAGAATAAAATATAATTTGATCATGACTCTCACATCCAATTCTGGGCTCTAGATGAATGGAGTCAATTTGTACAGAACGCATTATTTACAGATAATTCTCAATAATTTGGCCAGATTTATGTGGATTGTACATTATGCTTATACTCACCTTTGTATGCATGGTGGTTTAATTAGTGTGAAAGAAGTTCAACATCCATCCATACATGCATAGTAGCTGCTCCTTACTCATTGGGGGTCAGCGTCTCAGTGCCTGAGCGACTACAAACATGTCAGTCAGTACACTGATAATAAAACCAATTAAAACATTCTACATTTGATGTATTACCCCCCCCCCCGCCACAACCTTTCTACATAGGTAAGCAATATAACATGTTTTCACAGCCTAATTTACACACATCTTGTGCTATCCGCGGTTTTTGTATTATCTGGGGCCACCCATTCTGCCCGACAACCCCGGATATTCGAGAGTTGACTGTAGAATAAATGAGACCGACGATGCAACGTTGACAAGTCAAAGGAAATTATTTTCGAATCGAATTGTGACCCCCAGGTCGTTATAATTCATATAGATACGAATCGTCGCCTGCCGACTGCTAACAGCACATTCAGATTTCAACTATTATTTCTAAACGTGTGGATCCTGTTTGTCGAGTGAGCATGCTTCCGAACCCATTCATCTGACCTCCAAAAGCCAAGCAGCGTTCAGCTTGGATAGTGCTTGACTGGGTGACCACAGGACGTGTTATAGGCTGCATGGGTCATGTGGTGGGCAGCAGAGGGCAGTGGCAGAAAAATATATTGTGCCTTACAGTTGCTGGCGTTACTGTGTTCCCATCTGTTGATGGCCCTTAATTTATCCTGGCATGGGCCCATTGTGATTCAACATCTCTTTTGCAATTAGGGCTCTTGGTAACTCTAGCAACCTAGCAGTAGTTGCCTTAGTATTTTGGGTTTAAGGTAAAACTTGTGTCTTTGGCTACAACACAGGCATAATGTAAGTCTACTCTTTGTAAAGTTGATGTCACAGGTTTGTGTAAAATCCCCTTGACAACGAGTGATGGTGCAAAAGTTAACAAATGTCTGCGTAAATGTATATATTATTGACTCATCAGATCTTTATAAGCTTTGCAGGGTCCCACCGTGCGATGCCATTTTTCGGTGTCGTACATCCTCCAATGTCCATTTAACAAGAGATGGACACGAGATGGACAGCGGGAACGGTCATTCGTAGAGAAACTTGTGACAGTAACACAGCTCATTGGCCACTTGCATAAAACACAAGTCATGGGTGGCTAACCTTTGATTTACTGAGGGCTGTTCGGACCTTCAAATCCCTTTCGTGAGTAACCACACATTAGTCGATACTGAAGTTAGATTATGCGAGGACTGTGTATATTTAATATTGAGAGGCAAGAGGTTACCTCGCCAAACATTATAAGCAGTGCTGGCAGGAGCTTGATAACGTTTTTGCCTTGGGCACCCAATTAGTTGTCGCGAAGGTGCTTGCAGTGATGGATAAACAATGTGTGCGTGCCGTTTTGAATCTGAAGGTGTCGTTGGTCCAACGTTCCATTGTTTTACTGGGATTGTGGTCACGGGCGGTATGAAATTGGTTGCATCTCGACAACAGGCCATACTTTTCCCCCCATCCTTGCTTTGATTGACATCTTTAACTGGTTTAGTAGCTAAACTGAGGGGGAATTGCACTTACTGTGTTTTATGCATGAGGCCACAATGTTTGATGGACTTGTGAACATTAAAAATGAATAAACGTGGGACTTTATAATCACGTGTTAACGAGGAAACGTTTGTATTATTTCGGTTCATTGTTGGTCAGTTTTCAATGCCAATATTGTTTAATTTTAATACTCTTTACTCCCACTTTGACTAATAAACATTGCTATAATGACCATTGATTGAAATGTCGCTTGTTTTCATTCGTAAAGATTGTTTATATCTGTGCTGTCTGAGGGGAGTGGTGGCGCATTGGTTAGCACACTACGCTGCGAACCTATGGACCTAAGATCGATTATCGGTCACGGAAAACACCAGTGGCGAGTAGTATTTTAATCGGTCCTTAGCCAACCAACCCTCATTGACCAATGTGGAGAAGTTATGGTCCAAAACCCCCCATAACAACCAAGTTGTGAGGAAGAATCCTTCACCCAGCAGTCAATTACCAACATCTAAAAGTGATAAGCTGCAAAAGGAGAACTTGACTTCGTCAA
The DNA here is from genome assembly GCA_014621495.2 of Entosphenus tridentatus. NCBI lineage: Eukaryota > Metazoa > Chordata > Hyperoartia > Petromyzontiformes > Petromyzontidae > Entosphenus > Entosphenus tridentatus. The sequence goes on along the minus strand of CM025644.2, from coordinate 4,946,875 downwards.
CAAATAACGTATGACTAGTAATGTGTATTGTATTTACTTATTGAAGCGTCGTTTTAATAACGTTATGAATTAAATACCTTCTTAAATAACTTAAACGTATTGCATATTCTAAAGTTTTAACATTTTGTTATATTTTTTAAAGGTTAAATAACGTTAGAATAAACCGTTTAGAAATGTAACTTAGTTGGGCAAACGTGTATTGCATTAATTTCAATGGAATGTTAAATGTGTTTTCAATCGTAAACGAATTAATTCAACAAATTATCTCGTTGTGATGCTGCTACTGCTGCTGTTGGCAGTGGCGTACAATTAACAACTCAACACACTCAACGACACAGCTTTAAAAATATATAATAGGCGAAGTTTCGGGCAATGCCCCTTATTTCAAGGCAATATTCTTGTGTGGAATTCTTTTATTACAGAAACCGGCGCCTCGTGCGCGCCCACGCCGCCCTTTTCCCGCCAAGAGTCACCCCCCCAGCCCCGCCTCTTCCCCCCCAGCCCCCCCCAGCCCCGCCTCTTCTCCCCCACAGCCCCAGCCCCGCCCCTCACCACCTCTCGGGGTTCCCCCTCCCACCGCACCGCGCGCGCCACCCTTCTAGGGCACTCAACGATTCGTCGAATAAAAAAATTAATCGATTCCTCGCGATCCGTGCATCGAATCGCGCATGCAAGGGGTGACGTGCAGCGTTTAAAATAAGCCTATATCGCTATTGTCGTGCCGCTGTAAGATCATTTACGTCCGTTGAAGGGATACATTTTTTTTGCACAGAAATTTAAACGCCGTTCAACATTTTAGGCGTATCGATTCCCTCCGGTTTAGGGAGTTGTTTTTCGGCGCGCGGAGTCGATTACGAAAGGAATTGCTTACGTCGCCAGCCCTAACCCCCCTCCCTTTCACCACGCCCCCTCCCGTTGGCCACGCCCCCCTCCTCCCTCTCGCCACGCATCACTTCCACCCACGTCGCGCAACGCATCCGCCGCGCCGAAAGAATCCCGACGCCCCGCCGCCGACAAAACGACGACGGGGCGGCCCGGCGAGCCGGACGACGGCGACGTTCGACGCACGGGGACCTCGCGGGATTATTGGACGCGTTGGGATCGAGTCGACGGGCACGGGGGGTTTCGACGAGGCTCCGCGCAAGGGTAGTGAGGAGGCGCGCTTATAGCAACTGTTGCCTGGAGGAGGGCTCCATAGCCACCGTAGTCGTGGAGACTGCGTAACCAAGCCGCCGTCACATCCCAGGTGATTTTTTTAAAACCGCGGCGGTTTAGCGTCGGGGTTTTATTATTTCTTTACCGTCGCTTTCATGTTGTATTCAACAATTATCGCGTTTATTTTCTCGTCGTCGTCGTGGTAGTGGGGAAGGGGGGGGGAGCGCCGCGGCGGAGGTAGCAGCGTCGGTCGTCGAGCGGCGTTAAACGATGGTGATGAAACGTCAAGTTGTGTGGTGGTGGTGGTGTTGTCGTTGTCGCCGCGATGGTGGAGGAGGAGGTGGAGGAGGAGGCCGCAGTGGAGGAGGAGGCCTCGGGCCGCCCTCCGTTGTTCGCTGCAAAATGGCGGTGGGCGCTGCGGGCTTGAGGACGGCGCTCAGCTCGGCTCGGCGCTTGGAAATTATAAAAAAAAGCGATTCGGCTCCGCTGTTTCTTGTGGGAGGGATTTTTTTTATTTCGTGAGCTCCGTAGTCTGTGGACGAGAGGCGCGGACGTCGAATGCTGACGAAGTCGAGGCGCTGGCAAGGCGATTGGGGGGTGGGGGGTGGTTTTTGTGTTGGGTTGTTGCGTCGCGAGCGGTGGTTGTTGGTGGTGTGGTTGTTGTTGGTTGTTGGTGGTGGTCGCTGGTGGTTGTTGTGGGGTGCTCCCACCCCACCACCACCCTCTCCGCGTGGTGTTGTTGTTGTTGCTGCTACGAGCGGCGGGGGCAAGGTGGCCGCGACTAGGCCGCGGGCGTCGACGCGTTACGTAGCGACCTCGCTGCCGATCGACGACGCGATTAATCGATAACTATGATCGGCTTTGCGTCTGCGAGTGATGTCAACAGCGAGTATCTATTGTTTCGGTGATGGCGCGCCGTTGGTTTATGGCGGGCTTCCCCACGGCCAAGTTGTGGAAATTCCACGTTACCATGGCGGAAGCCGTGTCGTTCTTCGTCGCGCGATTGCTGTTAACTTCGTAAAGTGGTGCTCGTTCTTCTCATCCCCGAAGGATGATGATGGTGATGATTGTGGTCGACCTTCGTTGTGGTTGCGAGAGGCGACCGCGTTGACCAGAGGCGACACTTGGTCGTGTTGATGAACTAGGAGCCGGATACCCCGTGGCTTTCTGTCGGCTGTAGTGTCACTCTCAGAATTACTCGGTTCACAGATGTTGAAGGTATATTTGTAAATGTTTAAACGATGTATTATAACTTTATGCTGCCCCCCCCCCCCCCCCCCGTATCTCTCTATAAGTGAAACCAATCAACCTGCGCGCCATAATTTTTGTTGGCCGATATTTGTGTCACTTGCGCTTCGCTATAGTTTTAAGTTACAAGCGTAGATATGAGCAGGTTTGTGCCAAATGTCAGCTTTGTAAACATTTTAGAGCGTCGTTAAAATTGTGCGTCCGTCACTCAGTCGCAATAGTCCGTATATTTGGCCACTACCAAGGTTGTCTTTACTGCCGCAATGATTATTACTAGCTGATTAATTAGGCATGGGCTCCGTTACTATGGTCCTGTTGGCAGTGTTGATTTACTAAGATTACACTTCGACAATAACTGTGGTCGGTGGAATAAAAAAAACCGAACGGATTCGCTTGGTAATGTTTTCAAAACTTGTTTTACCTTCTCTCGCTGCGTTTGTGCAAGCGCTGTCGCGTTGAAAATGCCGCTAATAATTCGGATATTTACGTCTCTCTGTAAGAGGTTTAAGTTCTGAATTCGTTTCGAAAGCAATAGTGAACGCTGTGGTGATGCACCTGTTTGATTTAAAGGTGTGAGACGCGCAACCGGGGACTGTGTGTGCGCGCCACTGGCACGTCCGGGTTTAGCCGTGAGATGTTTGCTGCCAAACGAATGTCATTTGCTTTTAATGTTTAATTGCAGCGTTCTGCCGTGATAGAATGCGAAGTTTAAGCTGTTGCCTGCTATTATTTTGAGTCACGGAGTCTGCTACGAGCTGTATTGGCGACTGGATAAGTTGCACCTCTTTAAGATTAAGAGATGGGGAGAGAAAGAAACAGTGTACAGTGCAGCTCTTTTATTCATCCACTGCTGGATAAAGGCTTCTTCCCCGCCGCCGTGTCGGAGTTGTGGGTCCATATCCCACGACGCTAGCCAGTGCGGCATCTTGAAGGGGGTGTTTGGAGCAGGACCTCAAGAGAGATATCCCTTGCCACTCATTGCGATGAGCTGTGGCAGGGAATCGAACTCGGCTCACCGGATTCATCGCGCGCAAACAATTGCGCCCACGACCCCTCCTTCAAAATGTAACTTGTCCAAAACCATCCCCACAATGTGTGTGGCACTGCTGAAACGAGTTCTTGAGACGTCGTCGTCTTATTCCTCGAGTAAATAAATGACTTCTAATCACTTCGTGCTTTGTTGCCGCTATGCGTTTTTCGTGCCCGTCGCAAGCACCTGTTGAATGAGACAAACGCGGCCGGGGACACCTGATCACAGCCTGAAGCCGACAGACTGGTGGGGGGTGGTGGTGGTGCCACCTATCCCAGTCGTATTGTCCGCCGGTTACGCGGTCATCCCCCACTCCCCGTCCTTTTGACGGCTGTGAATTTGAGCTCCCCTCGCTTTTAAGCGTTGTGCACAAACACGACTGTTTTTATCTGTCGGGTGCCCTTTGCTTAAGCGGGTGAAGATGCATTTACATATCTGCGCAAAGCCGAATATAGGGCAGGGTTTGGTGAACTGTGGTAATAAATGGTGTGTAAGTGCATCGCGTGTTAATATCTTTAGCTTTTTTAATTGGCTTTGCACTTTTTGAAATGTAAAGCACTTGTGAAAGACACGTTTTTTATTACTTTTGTACCATATGTCGGCATATAGGAGGAGTATGCGATGCGCTAATAAACCTGTCTAAAAATAGAACTGACTTTGGTGCTAATATTCTTATTGTATAGATGTTATAGGGTTTACACCGCGTAAGTTGGAAACACACATTCGGTTTAATCTCTTATCTTTTGCATTCAAGTCCCTTCGTCCACGCGCCTCGCGCAGTGCTTTGCTGTATCGTTCCTCCGTATTGTTCTCGCAGTTATCCCCCTTGTAAAGGCGCATTGCCTTCTTGGGCCCTTCGCCCCCCCCCTCACCTGCCCAAATAAAGGACTGGCATCTAAATAAAGTGCGAGTGAGTTGTGCAGAGCACACGTGTGCAGTAACATCCAGCACTCGAGACCGCGCAGTGATTGCACCTCAAATACAATAATAGCAGTACCATTCATTTTTACCCAGGGAAATCTCACTGAGTCATAAGCCTAATTTTCAGTGTGGTTCTGCATCCCAATGCGTCCCAGTGTAGAGCCCCGCATCCCAATGTGTATTTTCCATGTGTACCCAGAGAAAACCCTCCATTACCCTCTCCAAATACTCAAAGTTCCGCACAGATTCAAGATAATTCATTTTAAAGTACTCTGCTATTATGGAGTAATGCTTATTTAACAACCTCCCCCACGAGATTCGAATAATCGTTCACCTTTTGGAATTCCATTTTATTATTTAAGTTTTTAAATCTTTTTTTCTTCTCCGCATATGTCGCATATCGTTTATATACACATGCTAGAAAATACCTAATGGTGAATATATATACACATACCCATGAGAGTACTGAATTGGGTTTGCTTTAATGTGTACATAACACTTCCTTACAGGCTTACACTGTAATAATTATACCATATTATGCAGCAATGCCAAACACATCACACGCTGATGAGTGGCCGCTGGAAATGGTGATACCCGTTTTGTTTAATATTGCATGAGGTGCGTCTGAATAATATATGCGCTTATAATTTCAAGACCTGGAGCCACTAGTGCACACTGCCAGGTGTTGTGCTCGTAAATTAAAGGGGGGGGGGGGGGCGGGGTTTAGTTTTGTTTGTAAATCTCAATTGGGGGGCGAGCAAGATCCTTCGCGGAGTATTTCCAACAAGTGGCATTAAAATACCGCAACGCCGTATTTGCGTTCAAAGCCTGAGTGGGGAGGTAATTTAGAATTTAAAAAAATCTCCCTCCCGAGGTGATTGGTGGCACATAATAGCACTTGCTTCTTATGCATGCGTTGCGCGGACTTGTGCATCAGCCCTCTGGCACAGTGTAAAGAAGAGCGGCGGGCTAGTTGCTGGAGTCGCCAAGCTGTGAGTGGGCCTAGCAGCAGAAATGCTATGGGGTGGTGGGGGGTGGTGGTGGTGTGCGGCTGAGTGTGGGATGGCACATTCCTTTTTGTTTACGGGTGTTGTCATGGAGACGCACCCCCAGTGCTGCCGTGGGAACAGAAATCCAAACAGGGAAATTATTAACACAGGGCCCGCAACCACGGGATTGGCGCACTGGATGCTTCCATCGCCTGGTTGCCGTTTCCTAGCAACCATTGTGTTACTCGGCAATTAATTTCGAATTGTCAAGTTGCCGTTGTTAAGTGTGCGGAGTCGTTGTGTCTGCGAGGCGTTTTAATTTGTCGAATTATTAAAGCTGAAGAATTATATTGTTAATCTTTTGGGTTTTTTTAATTTCAGGAATTGCATTTTTCGGCTGCTTCTGTATCATAGCAGGGCGAGTCTTCTTTCAGCGACTTTGCATGTCACAAGCATGAGGTTTAAGTGAATACAGCTGCTCCATTGTTTTTAAGCTATAGAAAGTTGGTCGCTAGGCAGCGGTTGCCTAGCGAGCATTTAATTGGCAAATCCCCCCTCTTGCACTTGGAATTGGAAAGTAATAGAATGGAGGCTTGACCAAAAGCCAAGCTTTTATACAAAAGCCGCAGCTGGAAACACTCGGCAACAAGCCTCTGTGTATGCCGATTGTGCTCCTTTCTTCTCATTTAATTAGCTAGCGCGACACTCGTCGCATTAAATCTCTGCAGTGGAACGGCCCGGGTTCCCTTCAATGAAGAACTAATTTGAAGCGTTATCATAATGTCCGCGGAATTTTTCTGGCTCTGATCCCTCCTTTTTTTTGCTTAAAAGCACGGGTCCAATCAAAAAGTGAGGCGTAATGCGGTTTGCCCCCTGGCAAACTTTTGTTTGAGGCATTACGGCGACCTGCGGCGGGCTTCAGAGGCGGTCACGCCGTCCTTGCGACGCAAGAAGCTACATTTGTGTTTTTCGATTAATAGAACGCGGATTACTTGCATATTTCAGTGGCTGATATTACCACTTGTTTTTTTTGCCACCAAATGCATGACATCAGTGGATGTACCCCTGTTTTGATTTTACACAGTATGCTGTTATGATTGTTGCCATTTTTTTAGACGTGTACCATATTAATAAGCAAATGATATGGCATAATTCTAAATTAGGTTTGCTTTTTAAAGGCATACCGATATATACAATGTTAACTGACAATATTTTGTTTTATTTCAAGGGGTTATATGAGTTAGTAATGACATTGTGATGATTTAAGGAATGACAATATGGCCATGTGATATGTCTTGTGCTTTATTCAGTAATAAAATATTACCAGGATTATGAATGTTTTTTTTGCTCTACCCAGAATAGCATCTACTTTAGCTCATTTAGGTTCTTACAAGGTAATTTATCTGTTGCATAACATGCATTACATTAAGAGCCAGCTGTCTGGTTGATGGTATTATTAGGCCTTCTTAGGTATATGTGTATACTCAATGCAAAGAAATGTAATTTTCTTTTGCAAATTTTTTTGCTCTACATTATTTACATAATGCATACATATGGGACTCATTTAGGTCTACACAGATTTTTAAACATACAGCCCTTGTCAGTCCACTCCTAAGATGACTGCCCCCCTGCTGTAATTAATTTGACACCATGCTGGTCATGGGGATTATTTGACCATTCTTCGCCAAGTTTTGAAGTTAGGGAGCATAGTTGCACTGCCTTGTCCTGACAACATAGCCAGACAACAGCCTGTTTCAGAAATGATAGTGATCCATCCTAGCAGTATTTCCGGCTCAACCCTACAAACCTTTCGAAATTTGATGATGATTTTGTCATGGGCCATGTACAATTATCATTGCATTTAAATAGTGTTACTTGACGGCTTTTTAAGTGTAACTAACTATTCACTCCACAAGTTAATCTGAAGTGAGACCGTGTGATTCACACACTTGGTATATGTGGTGAAAAACCACATTATTTATGCGTTTAAATGAATGTTGTGTACCGAATTAATTTTCATCTACTAATGATGCACCTTAAAAGCATGTAAATGACATCATTTGTCACTTGACATTTTACTAGCAGAATGTGCTGAATAGAAAAAATGTTGATAATGGCACACCTGCACTGTCAAGAGTTGACTTGTCCTGAATCCATTACGAACGCTGTTGTTTGTGGTTTCTCTGGGCCCCTTGAAATATGTAATGAGTCTTGTTCATAGATATAAAAAACAAAAGTAAACGTGGAACTGTACCCACAGTAATGCATACATTTGTTGGCCGCTTTTTTTATAACCAGCTAAAAAACAACAGCAGATGCATGACAAAAAAAACCCCTAAACATTGTGCTTATGCCAAGACAGTTTTTAATTTGTAGCATCCAAATGTCCATTTCGTTACAGCACTAAATAGTGCTTGTGGGAAAATCTATGATGAATGTTGCAGATTGCACAAGTGCATGGAATGGTTTATCTGTCGTTCCACACCGCACTCAAAGGAGACAACAAAAGGAAGATGCCTCTTCAAACGGGGTGGGGGGGGGGTTTACATTTTTCTCGAGAAATTGAGCAAGAACAATGCAGTATAAACCCTGAATAGAACTCTTGGCTGTTTGGTATTTATACTGATTAGCACAGATTAGGTAAATTGGCTTCCAGGAGCAGCGCGGCTCAGCGAATCGTGTTAAATCCTGTTTAAAATGCCATCTGCTGTAATTAATTTTCATAATGCTGTGGTGTGATTTTGGTTCACCATGGCTTAAGCTTTCTTGGTAAAAGCATCTACGTCCATTTGTTGTGTTCTAGATGAGCTGTGCGTGTGGGTTGGGAGTAGCTGCTGCTTAATGTGCCGTACCATCTCATATTAAACCCAGTGAAACCTTAATCGCACAATACAATGTATATTGGTAAACTAATAGGCTGTACGTGAATGGGGAGAGACATGATTATGAGATTGAGAAGGAATGGAAAGGAGCTGGAGTTTTTAGGTTTTTATTTTATTTTAGCAGGTAAGGCCTACTGGGCTATAATATATTTTTAAGAAGCGACCTGGCCACAAAATATAGCTCTACTGAGTGGCTTATCACATGCAAAAATGTATAGCAACCAAATACTTTTAAGTCATGTTTCTAAGTGTAGAGTGAATAACCGGAGGACCCGGAGAAAAATCCACACGACCACGGGGAGAACATGCAAACTCTAAATATACAGGTGTCAGGATTGAACCTATGACCTCCTGTATACAAGGCCAGGTAGTTAACATATCGCCACCGTGGTGAGTTGAACAGGTCAGGGAAATAAGTAAAACTCTGCTGTAGTAAAGTAATATTTTGCAAAGTGAAAAATCAGAACGCAGTGTCCACAGCCAAGGAAATTGAGTTACAGACAATTAGAGCAGTACAGGGAGAAGGGGTCAGCTACCATTGAGTGAGTGTTGTTTATAAAAGCCTTAATTTGTTGGGAACAGTGGGCAAATAGCTATGGTTTACTTCATATAATTGGCAGAAAAATATGGCAATTAACACATCTGTTGAATATCATTATCCGTAATACCAATTGTCTTACTGTCATGCATTTGTGAATCTCAGTTTTATGATAATGTGTATGAACTCGGAAGGCATTGGAGTTAGATGTAATATTCTATTTTTTTCATATGAATATAAAACCTTAAGGAATGGCAGTATGTACCTGCACAACAGAATAATTGTGCGTGATGCCACATTGCTTACAATATTCAAATTCTAACATCTGGTATTTTGTCCTAAGCACAAGGCACGGACATTCGTGCAATTTTATACATTTTCGTACGTTTCTTAGACTTGATGACACACGCAAATCGAAATAATGAACACGATGAATGTGTTATCAATACGCTACACAGCTAACTGAATTATTAAACAACGATTTGTAAGTAAATTTAGTAAATGTGTTTGGTTAATGCTCTCGAAAGGCTCCCCCTTGCAGCGGCGTAAACACCGCCCTTGGTAAAAGCCACACAAAATTCCCAGGTGAGAAGAGGGTGGTGTTTTTTTTCCGTGACGAGCTTTCGACAGGGCTGCCACACACACCGCCTTACGGGATCACTCGCAAAAAAACGAGAGAGGCAGCGGCTCGGCCAGCCTCTCAGCCACTTACCCACAATCCCCAGGGGGCCTATCTAGCAGGCGGTAATTACGGCGCAGCCGTCTGCACAGAATTTGTGGTTCTTAATTTCACCGCAGATGTAGAGGCACGAAGAGCGGGCACCTGGCTCGCGTTTTTATTTTTTATTTTTAAAAAGGCACATTTTTAAACGATATCGCGCTGCCCGCGACGTCGCGCCATGGAACTTGATAAGTGCGATTACGCAGACGGCGACGGCGCTGAATACAACCCTTTCCCCCGGCATCCGTGAGTCCTTATTCCAGTCTTGCCGGTTTGCGCCTATTGGTTAGGCCGCGCGGCTCTGTGTGCACGGAATGGCTTTGTTACCGTTAAGGTTGCCATGGGGTCCTGGCGTTACCATGGCTACAACCTACAACACGTTTAAATCGTTGTTTTTTTGGAAAGGTTGTGTGCTTTTAAATTTAGCGTAATTGTGAGTCAGTTTATTGTATAACCTACCCTAAGCATATTTATTGTGCAGTACCTATAAAGGAAATATGTCGTCGAGAAAGACGCGATTGCATAACAAGCTTCCCGTTACTGATGCTGTGTTTTTGCTTTGTGTTGTCTTTGCGAAGGTCCTAGCAAATGGAGACATGCACTTAGGAGAGGTGTAAATGAATGTATTATTGAAATTATGGTCATTTACCTGAACGTTATAAGCGATGTGCATTTGACAAGTGTGTACTTTATAAATAAGCACATTTCAGTCGATTTGCAATATGTGAAATAATCAGGGTGTGAATTATTTTGGCACATTTTTTGTTTGCACTTCATACTTGCTACAGTTAGAATCATTCATTTCAACAACCTTTTAATTCTCCATATTGATGTTCATATTTACTTGTGTCATTACCATAACATGGAAATTGTTATAATCCTATGTCTTAGCTTTGGATAAAATGTTACGTAAACATTTAGAGATAGTAATTTATCTCTTTATTCCAAAGCTTTCCTTGCCAAATACCGGTATATGATTTTACTGACATCGTGCTGTATAGTTAAAATTGAATGCTGCCTAAATGAATTGGAGATTAATTACATTAAACAACTTACATTTCAAATCTAAATCAATGTGGACTAAGGGAACATTTCTTTCAGTTTCACAAAACCAGCTACAGGTGTAATGCCTATTACCCATCACATTTACACTGCTGACATGAGTGAAGCTACTTTTGCATTTGATGGTATGGAAAATTGTTGTTTTTTGCTTGGTTAAGCATAGGCTTCCAAAAGCGTTGAATCAGAATACTCGTAGATTTATTGACCACGTGTTTTATAATGAAAACAGACAGCTGTCTGTCTTTATTATTTTATCAGCTCCAGGCCACTGACAACAAATTTTGAGAATATTTTTGAGGAATGTGTCTATAGTCACTACATATTTAATCCACTTGTATGCAAACACACTATGCTTACATTTCTCCCATTCACGATCCCACCACTGAAGAGGTCAACACGCCCTCAACCCCTGCCAGAGAGCATGTTCTTGTATTTGATTAAAACATGTCTTTAATACACCCTGTGATGTGACATAAATATCCCAGCAATACCCCTGGTCTTGCAAAAATAAAATATTTTTCACAATGAGGTCTTGTTTTATCGGCTTTGTGACGGGGGTGATGACAGTGCTGCAATTAACACCAAGTCGGTAATTGGCCGCCTCGTTTTGAGCTGCGCTTTCTGCAGTGCCGCCTGCAGCACACATTTTACCGCGTGTTTGCCCATGTACGGGTGACGCTATCAGATGCTCCTCGGGTGATGCCACCATCTGCTCCTTTCACCTTTCTGTCCCCATCCCATACCTCCTTCCCTCCGTGCTGCCTGCCTGTCCGCCCACCCACCCACCCGTGAACGCAGTGTCGTGATGGCGACGCAGACGTATGTGACCGAGCTGACGGTGTCCCAGCCGGCGCAGCAGCAGCAGCCCCAGCAGCAGTACGTCCATGTCATCGTGTCCGGTGAGTGCCCTGAGGCTCGGGCCCAAAATGCAAACCTTGGGATGATGACCCAGGAAGGACCATTTTATCATCGCATTTAACTCTCGATTTAAAGCTTTCGTGACTGCAGGGATTCATCTTCTTGGTTCTTTCGGTAAAGTTCCCTTCTACGTGACTTTACCGAAAGAACCAAGAAGACGCATATAACTCCTTCAGTGATTTATACATTTCAATTTAAAGCTTTCGTGACTGCAGGAATTCATCTTCTTGGTTTTTTCGGTAAAGTCACGTAGAAGGGAAGTAATAAAATAATAAAAATAATAAAACATAATAAAATTATTCTCACGACGTTTCGGCCACAACGCAAGCAGCCGTCTTCAGACGCTGTCGCCTCGACAGACCTGGTTTCACCTGAAGACGGCT
>CM025644.2:4890903-4934628 GCA_014621495.2 Entosphenus tridentatus | reverse complement strand
GATGATTTATACATGTACAGTATGCAGAACTTTTGTCAATCTGCTGCTGGATGAGGGCCCCTCCCTATGCTGTACAGGTCGTGGGGGTTATTTGAGCATACTTCACACTGGTCAATGCAGATTTGTGAAGGTGGGGGAGAATAAATGCTGGAGCATTGTACAGTGCAAAAATTATATACTTTTCGCACTGTTTGCCGCTGCCCACAATGTAGCTCCACGGCAGCCTGCAACACCTGTATTATGCATAGTAGTCATCCCTTCCAAGCACTCTAGTTGAAGCCTGCTTAGCTTCCAAAATCTGACAAGACTAGTGATTTAGTCATAGGCATTTCATTAGTCATTTAAAGAAGTATAAGTTAGGGGGAATTTACACGTAAAGAGGTGTAGCCGAAGGCATATGTGGACATTGGCATATAACAACCTCATTAATGAATTATTTGGCATATATTTCATTTGTTTGAGCAAATGAAGCAGGCAAAATAAACCACCATATGACCACTTCCTAAATAAATATATATTTTTAATGGTCAAGATATTAAGCTGTAGTCACATGTTGATGAAAAATCCCAAACATATCATGATTGGGCAATTCCACCCCATCATTGGTGACAACACCATCGGGCCACTTTTGGGAAAAATCGAATGATAAATAATATTTGGCAACACTTATCCTCGGCCATATGCAATGAGCATTGTGAGTGATGTGAGGTGGCGAGCACAGGTGTTCCGGTGCTGCTTTTGGTGATTTCACCCTCAATGGGTGTACCCATGAACAGGTAATTTAAGCGTGCATGGTTTATTCTGTGAGAACAATAGCGAGCGTGTGATCTTTGGTTACACCACTATTGGTGCTGCCTGTTGTGGGAATTGTTTTGAACCTTGTAACTGCATCACATTTGTCCTTTCGTGAGCCGAGTATCGATCACACCTGTGGTGTCCGTAGTATAAACCTGAGCCCAAAGTTTCACTAAATTATTATCTGATGCTTGTAAACTTGTATAATAACTTTACTTGTATCCCTGAATAATTATGGTACATTTTAATTAAGGTGTTAATTTTTTGAAATACTATGAACGTTTATCTTATATCCTTGCATTGCATATTTACTCTAGCGTTTACGTTTTATTCAACATGTGGTGGTACGCACACCTGTAAGTCTAATTTTGACGGCAAGGGTTGGTGGATCACGTTCATTTGGGAAACTCACAATCCTGCTTGGCTAAGAGGTGGCAAATATATAGCAGTATAGCCAAGAGGCTTATTAATCTGTCTGTGCATGTATTTTGGTCTTATGAATGTTCTCTGAATTATATTTTCCTTCGACATGCAAAATACTTCTTTACTCAACAAATCCCTATGCAGGACCGTCCTGGAAAGGTCTTGGTATTTCGCGAGGCTTTCCTGGATAATTAAATGACACTTAGATAATTAATGTATCCAACTGATACTATTTACAGTACCAGTGTTATTTGGTTTGTGCACCATTACTTATATTTGGAATCGGCTGTAACTATGCTTGTTTGTACGTAAGTGTAGGGGGCGCTTGTGGCTTTACGGATGCACTGTGCACGGTTTTGTTCATGCACATAAGGAGATGCCGTTAATTGGCATCCGCGCAGTCTCACCCTGCACAGGTGATCTCGAGCACAGGTCTCGTTGTACAACAGATGGGGTTATTGTGATGTGTGCACACTTGCTTGTGCGAGAGTGCGCGGGTGCACGCTTGTGTGGGTGAGTGCATGTTTGTGCGAGTATGCCGTGTGTTTCTTGCAAATAATAATGCATCGGTTGACGTAGTGTGCTGTGATCTCAGTGACCTGGGTTCAATTTCTGCACATATGCAGTGTCATTGGAAAATGAAGGACCGGAGGCTGTCCTGGACCTCTCTCCTATGTTTATTCAAATATAATTGAGAACCTGGAGCAGTGTGAAAACATTACCGTTGGAGAAACAACAAGGGTGGCTGGGCATGTTGTTGGCCACACGCTGCATCATGCGCTGTTGAGACCTGAAAGGACTCTGCAACTGAGAAAAGAAATTGGTATTCTACAAATGCTTACCTAGACTGTCTCTCAGGCAGTGCGATATAATGTTAGTGAGCAGAAAGAAACTTTGAAATTGCATTGAAGCATGTCATTTTTGCACTTTAGCAATGTCACTGTAACTTACGAGACATTTTAACGTGTCAATGCAATGGCATCACTTGGGCATGATGATTGAGCACCTGGCAGTGATTTTAAAGTAAAACATTTCATGATCAAAGCCTCAAACTCATGTGTTAGAGCACAGGACACGAGGTACATAGCTGTTTGTTATTTGGGTTGAGCCATCTTTCAAAAGATTCTCACTAATAGATCTTTGCCTATAAACACTTGAAAAAGCTGTCTTAAGGCTAAAAATATTTGTTTCTTTGTGTTAGTTTGTGCGTATATGCGGATGAGGTGGCACACGGGTGAGCGCACTGCGCTCTGAACCTATAATCGGGGTTTGATTTCTGGTCATGGATATCAGTGGCAAGTGCTATCTAATCCTGTCTTGGGCCTCACCTAGATTGACTGACTCGTTTCTGTGTGTGTTGTGGTCTGTCTGTGCCTGCGTGTGTTTTTGGTGTGTTTTGTTTGAGCAAGTGTCTGTGTATTTGTGAATTTCTGAGCGAGTTTGTCTGCACTGTTTCAATTCCAGTAACCTGGGTGAAATTTTCTGCAGAGATATTGCTGCTTGAATTTGTGCAGGGCCTCCTCCTTGGTCAACTGAGGCCTAAATGAGTAGTACCTGGTGCTGTGTGTGAAAATCAGCTCTGAAAAGACAAAGGCTGTGTTTTACTGGTCACACGACTTTTTATTGTGCCATGCCAGTCTTAATGAGTGCTTGCTATAACAGCACTTGCTTCTAAAACCTGCAATGTATATGTTGAACTTCTTTTACACCCTACGTGGCCAACCATGCTGATCAGGTGCGGGGGGAAGGACAACAAACAAAACACAAAACGCTGTTCTAAATAAATTCGTTTTTAATCTAGAATTAAAGGTGCATAGCTCTAGTGGCTTCCTAATATCGGAAGGGAGAGCATTCCAGATGCCGCAGAAGCGCATCTGAAAGCGTGCGATGCGGTGACCGTCTTTGTTCTATGGCTACCCTAAAGCCGCAGCGAGGATGACTGGTGGTTTGCATGATGGTTTATGCTCCTTGATGAGATCAGCAAGGTATTGTGGTTCATTTGTGGCAAGCGCTTTGTGTGTAATGAGTGCGACCTAAATCATGGATCTTTGTCTGTGTGTGTGTGCGCGCCCACACGTGTGTTGACTCCCCCCCAGAGAGCGGCATGCAGGCGACTGCCTCCACCTCGGACTCGGCACGCTCTGTGCCGCTGCAGGTGTCCTCAGCTGGGCAGCCCCCAGGGGCTGCACAGGGGGTCCAGCAGGGCCAGCAGCAGCAGCAACAGCAGGTAGATAGTGCCTGGCAAGGGACTCGTTGATGGGATCTGGCTGCCAATAACATGGGGGGGACAGGCTGTGGGATGGTGTGCTGTCATTCACATATGCGCCCATAGTTATGATCGGTAATTAGAACACAAATGTAAAGGTATTGTTTTGCTACAGATTCAGGTACTGGAGTATCATAATCATCATCTCACAGGCAATGCCAATGGCGATCTACGACTATAGTACAGGGTTCCCTCGCTTTATGCGGGTTCGGTTTGCGTGATTTCGCGTATTTCTGCCCAAAATTCGCGATATGCAGTTTGAATTTACTCATGCAGCTATGCGGTCGGACGTGGGACAGCGTTGTATGCACTCCTCGGCAGGCAGCTTGTCTTGTGCGGTTTTTATTTGTGAACCCTTCTTATGGAATGCGTCAACCACATAAAGCAAGGGAAACCTGCAGTCGTAGTACCTGCAGCTCAGATATCAATTCACACCGTGTCAGTTCTGGAGGTTGTTTAATCATACTTCATGGCCCTGTGATGTATAAGCACCAAATGAATTAATCACTTTCAATATTAACAGTGCCTTCATCATCATCTTTGATCAAACCTCTACTGGATGAAGCCTCCCCAAACCATCTCCATCCCTCACAGTGCCTTATAAAAGAAAATCCATGAACACATCCTTACAAGAGAAAAATATAGAATAGGCTATTGTTTTTAAAAATTGCCCTTCATTGTTTAAAATGTCAGCCTAGAATAGATATTTATTGTAAAAGGCAGTGTTAATGTTGAAGGTAGTGAGTTGGTTTCATCATTGATCATTACTGTACACTGCGCTGTCAAAAAATCCAAGATCGTTATTCATTTGAATGTGATCTATGTCTTTTATATTATCTCTTTTTATTTATTTTTGCCTTGTCACGTTTTAACAACTCCCAGTGGCATTAAACTCAGTGCAGTAAACATGTCACATCACCGCTTTAAAGAACATCACTGTGCACGAAGACCCTTTGTTGAATAATTGTGATTGATACATAATAATAATGATCAGGATGTTTACGAGTAAAATGCCACTCCCGTTCGTTTGTGCATTTAAACAGCATGTTATATAGTTTAAAAGTTGGTTTACCGAGATAGTGTTAAGATGCAACATACATAGTTTGCGTCGCTTTGCAGGACGGTTAACTTATAAAGGAGCACCTTGTCACTGCGTCTGATAATTGTGAAATGTGCGTCGACAACGAAGCAAGCAATTTGAAAATGTACTTTAGCCTTTTCATTATTATTACTATTGTGACAAATGCCTGTTAAGTGTTAATAATGTTGATGTAAATACATCACTGTTGTAATTTGTTTTTAAATAGAAATACAGCAGAGAATATAATTTGTGTATCTCTTGGAGCTAACTTTTGTGCCACCCACTATCTCTGTTTTGGTTTAAAGACGTCATCTCTATTCCTTCAGGTGTTACTGCAATTCTAAAATTTCAAGTCAAAGTATCTCCTTGTTCAAACTCACCAATGGGTGGCACTAACTTGTGTTGTTGTTCATGAGCCAGTGTTAAATATTGCTCGATCCTGTGGTGAAGGGAGAGTTTCTCCTAATGACCTAAAATCACGATGATTCATTATTTGTCCGGGAAAGCCTCACTCGGTCTCAAGACTCTTTCCGATGTTCGGAAAATTCTTCACCGAGTTTTTTTTTTACCGCAAGAATGGGACTTCTCTGTTGTATAACTACTACCACTACTGAGCAAAATGAAGTAAATATTTAACGTTTATCTTTTGTGTTTTTTAGTTGAGGGCAAAGGTGGCCTTTATTAGCCTGGCATATTCATTCATGGTGATTATGCGAAGCTTATTGTGTCAATATAAAAAGAAAATGTTTTATCGCCACGCAAGTACACAAACTCAGCCCATCATCTGTACAGAGTCGATTAAGTGAATACGGTTGTGGGAAGGTAACAGCGGTACCCCTCTGGGATAGACTCATTTACGCCCTAACAAATGTGGACTTTGCACCACTTGGCTCAGGGCTCTAAGCAGGAGCACCACTCCACACTCACGTGAGCGGGGAGACCACTGACTTTTTTTCGAATCGCACAAAAGCATGCCTAACGCGTGTCGTTATCTGAACGTAATGTGCAGAGGCTGGTGGTGCAGACGTCCACACCTCCCCAGAAGTCTACGCAGCCCCAGAGGGTGCAGGTCCCGCAGCAGGTACATTGGCGCCCACACTCAAGCCCCCCACCCCAGTATACCTTGACTCGTGTTTACAGAAGGCAGGTTCCTCATAATTTCTGTGGTAAAGAGCCAAATTTATGAACAAAAGAGCTAGTAATTTTTATAAACAAGTGTAGAAATATTCTGTTTTTGTGAATTGTAATACAATTCAAATAGAACGGTTATAAAAAGTTAGTGCAGCCAGTTCTCGGACAAGCATCTTAGCTGCACTAACTGGGTACTAGACGTGAATATTTTAAACGTGGAAACACTTTTTAGAAACACAGTGAGCCCTATTTATTAATATTTTTGGATAACGTGTGTGTTAACGTGTGGCCCGCCAAAGGTATTTGAAAGTCGTATTTGGCCCTTGGTAAGGAAGAGATCCCCACTCGTGATTTAACAAAGGGTGGAGATGGTAGGCGGAGTTGGAAGTCTTAATCCTGGGGCCATGAAGCCTGGTGTTTAGGAACAGCTGCTGCAAATTCCAATTCCACCAATAGTTCTTGTCACCTTTAGAGTAAACTTTGGCGAGAGATGATTAATGATTTTCTTGTTTTATCAAAAAAACTAACTGCAAAGCCGCCTTTGTGTAACGCTTAAAACCGCAAGGCACAATTTGTTTAGTTTTTATAACTTTGTATGTTGTTCAAGAGTTTTTCCTCACCAACAATGTTTGTTATTTGAAAACAAATTTTTGGCCTCATTGCCCGTGAATGTTGTAGTTTTCCAGCCTCTTGCTCTGCGGAGGAAACTTGCAGTTATTCCGGTCCGAGTGTTAGTGATCCGCACGTGTTTTACAAGTGACTCGAATTCACTCGAGTGGCCGAAAAAGCACAGGAAACGTGAAAATAAATAAACAGTGCGTCGAGTAGAGGGTACGGTATGCTCATTAAAAGCAAGACCAACATTTCCAGTCTAAAACGCCACATCATCTGTTGCGCTTCCTGTTTCGTCGATTTTAATTCAGCTTTGTTGACTTTTCCTGGCACACATTCACTTAAGTCGGTGGTCGCGTTTTAAAGCAAAATGGAAAGAAAAAAAAATTGTTCTGGCAAGTGGTTATGATAAACCACTGCAGCCTCGGCAGACGGACAGTGCATTCAAAGCGGATGAGTTGCATGGGCTGTACAAACCCCCCTTTGACCTAAGGAAAAGTTTATATTGTGCGTTTGCTGTTATCTGAATGGAGGATGTCCGTTTTCAATAGTGGAGTCATCTAAACTTGCATGGGGCACACAGCAGGTCGGTGGCAATGTTACTGCTGCTGTTACAGGCCAGGCATCCACAACTCTTTGGCTGGTGAGCTACCCTGGTTTGCACAGAATGTGCGTTGGGGTGATGATGTTGCTCGAGTGCCTTGTAAATACATAAGACTAGCTGTACTACCCGGCTTCGCCCGGGACTTGGATCCACCACGCCCGGCCGCCTTTGTCTCCCCAGTGGCGATGTTCACACACCACAGCAGTTACTCGTTTGAGGCTGAGTCGACCTAGGGGAGGCCCAGGACCGGTTAAAATAATCGTCACCGGTGGTGGCCGTGAGCGGGAATCGAACTCGGGTCGCCGGGTTCGTAGCGCAGCGCGCTACACACTACACTACAATGCGTTACGCTTCCACATGCGCGGGTCACGTGACAGATTTGACGTCACAGCTCACTTGCTGTGCAAAAAATATGTGCATTATTGACCCCCCCCCCCCCCCCCCAAGTGTATTTTTATAATTTTTGCATGGTGTACAGTCTGGAAAGTACCCACATGGCAAATTTCCAGTTTGTTGCATGTCGGGAAGTACGCTATACATTTTTAACAGACACATTCACAACTTTGCCTTTTATATATATGGAGATTAAGCTTAAAACTTTAATGGAGATGTTGGGTTGTGTCTTGTGTTCTGAAATCGATGCCACTGCACGCAAAAAAATGTTCTCTGTGAAGAACTGGTTCAGGTGCCCCACTGCTGCACTGCTGGTGTGCCCGCGTGTTCCACAGACGCTCCTGTGGTGCCGCATGCTACGCTGTGCTCGGAAAATATTGCCAGAAGCAGGAGGGTATTTTTTCCAAACGTTAAAGGACCTTATTGAGAGCTTGTTCTCGTGTGCGCGTGTGTGTGTGTTGTGCACGGTGTGCCATGTCGCAGGTGCAGGTGCAGCATGTGTACCCCAGCCATGTGCAGTACGTGGACGGCAGTGACCCGGTGTACACCAATGGAGCCGTGTGAGTGCTCTTGGCCAGTGGACCGCAGTGCCTGTGGGCTACACCTGCACACACACACACACATACTCTACAGACAGAGTCTAATGGTAGCCAGAACATTTTTGTGTTCGAACATAATTGCAACGTCAGTAGGAATTCAATCATCATCTTCTATCATGATCAGCCATTGTCTGTCTCCTGCTGGATGAATACCTCACCCATGCTGTTTCTTTATGGGTCTGTGTTTGGCCTATTAATCTCAATCTGCACAGGAACTAATTCCTTCACTCCATCTCCACGTTGGTTATCCTCGTGGGCCATTCCATCACTAGTTTTGGTTATCGGCCACCATTCCTTCTTGGTGTGTTATGCCCAAGCCAACTTGCTCTTGTTATTTCGGTGTATTTATGATTTTATTTATTCCCTGGTCCACATGCTCTGTTTGCTATCCCTTTAGTGTAATACCAAGTATGCATCTCTGCATGATACTTTGCACACTTGGCAGCTTATGTTTCCATTATGGTGTAAATATGATTTTTAGAAGTGATTTATTTATCTTGTTTTAATGACGAGTGATGCAGGAATGTGTTCCGTGTACTTGCACTGCAAGTGGTCATCACGATGCTACATTCCTTGCTTAAAAGTAGCAGGAAGGATGCTCAAAACTATTGATTGAATGTTGTGATATTGTAATGAAGGTTACAGTAAATTCATCTTGTTTTTAAAAATGATGATATGTTCAACCACTTCAAATGTACATTTGTTGGTTTAAAAGCAATACATAACATTCCTATCATATATTGACTATTCACAAATCTGACTTCACATTTTTGTTCACTTTGCGGTGGTATACATATTTGTATATAAATATTACGATATAAAGTATTTTCAATAAATTAGTATAGTTTTGTGCCGTTTGTATATTCAAATAACTTAATGTTGTTGTATACAATGTAAAGTACGCATAAAGTTAGTGTTGCGCTTTTATCACTTTTATAGGCTTGATGTGTGTAAGCATTTGTGCATACAACATTGCACAGCAAACCTACAACTATTTGGAAAAAGCGATGCTATTCCAACTATTCACACATGGGCCCCCTGACATTCGGGAAAATGGAGGTTACAGGAGCTGTGTTTTAAATGTTTTGGATGTAAGTGGTGGCCGGATGGCTTAAAGATCAGAGCGCTGAGCTCGCACCGCTCAAATCTTGGGTTTGAACCCAGGCAGCCACAATAGTGATCCTGTTTAACTATGCAAACCGGGTTTTTCAACAGAAGAGAAATAATGGGCTCAGCCCAGTCATCATTGACAGTACACAAAAAAACTCGCATTAAGTTTGCGTTTTCACCTAATCTGGTTGCCAGCTCTGAGAATTTAAAATATTTACTCTTTGGCAAAGTAGTTGCGAATGTGTTAGTCCCTACTGAATGAACCCTTGAGAAGTTTTTTTTTTTTAACATTGCAGAGGTAGCTCATTGATATTGTTTTTCGCGTGTCATCAAACTCAAAGGGCTGTTCTACTCTGTAAGAGATCCAAATGCAGACTTGGACTCATGCCGTGACAACGATGGTACAATCGGGATAAGACTTGGGAGGGGGATGGGGGAGGGAAGGAAAAACACAAAAAAAAGGAAATTAATTGTTAGATGTTTGGTTTGCAGGGACAGTAAAGGCGATTTGCTTTGCTTGTGGGCGAGCAGGCGAGCAGCATCCTACCCTTACAGTGAGGCCCAGCTGTACGGCCAGGGAGAAGGCCCTGTCTACTATGACTCACAGGTACCAATGTGTGCAGCGAACATGCAGCAGCTGCTGCCGCCTTTATTATTGGGAAGTTGCATCACGACACGATCGAGCTGTTTTATACAACGGTTCTACAATCTTGTGAAGTGTCTTACCACTCATTATGAGCATGGGGTATTATTGTTGTTCACCTCTGTGTATAGCGCTGATCAGTGGTGAAAGTGACTGGTATAGAAATGATAAGTTCCAGATTAGATGGTGAAAATACTTTCTGCAGTCGTGACAAGTTCAGTGGTATGGAGTCATCTTATTTGCAATGTTCTTCAAGGGTTTTTCTTTAATATATCTTTACTGCACAAGTCTACATTGTAAAATCAACTTGAGATTCACTTGAACATCAAGAGTTTTGTCCCTAACATGAGCCATGTTTATTTTTAGTGTTTAAAATGTGCTGTGGTTGTTTTCAATTCTGTACAATGCAATGTGAACCAAACATATTAAATTACCATAATTACATAATTGTGTATTGACTTGCTCTCTGTAAGTACTTAGTAAAATGTTTTAATGTGCACCTCTTGTAAGGTTGGCATGTAAAACAACCTTTTCATCAAAGGGTAATTGTATAGCCATATTGTCTCCCTGCTCAAAAGAGCATCTTAGAGGGTTCATCTCTCTTAGCCGCCCTGAGCCAATGGTGGACATTCCGCATTCCTATGGTAGGACCACACTGTCCATAATACAACCACTGTTGGCATCCCACAAAATTATGACACTCATATCGGTGACGCTGAAGGGATGATTATGATGATGATATTGGGTTGAGTCCACCTTCAACCGAAATTTGATCTTGTGACTTTTGTACAACTGGCAGGTTCTAACCACAACCTAATCTTGCCAGTGCATGGTAATGTTCCAATTCACAAGGCATGTAATGATTCTAGATCCATTGAGTGTAGACAATTATTACGCTCGTGATGCATGTGTTGTATTATAGGCGTAAGTATTAACTATTGTGTATATATATATACACACAACTCGCAAGGGCTATACGTGTATTTGTGTGCCGTGGGAAGAGTGACTCATTTCGCCCCTGCCCCCCAGGGCCGTGTCACGACGCAGCTGGGTACCGTGGTCTCGTCGCATGGCCTCATGAGCACAGGCGGCAGTGGCGGCGGCAGTGAGATGGGAGCAATGGGGGTCGGCGGTGGGCAGGTGCTCACCGAGGCCGGGGGTGCGTACCTCATCCAGACGATGGACGGCTCGGGGCAGTCGCTGAGCCAGGCCACACGCGCCTCGCCTGCCACGGTGAGAGTCTGATGGGACGTTCCCGCTCGCGACGGAGGGGTCAGGAAAAATCACGCAGAAGCGCCAAAGTCGAGCGAGCAGATTTACTCATGGCTTTTGGGGTAACAAGAGGCACTGGTTCTGCCAAGCTGGTGTGCGAATAGTTCACCTGCTGTGCAAAGTTTGTTCAATACAATATCATGGTCTTTTTTTAGCCTTCACTGTAGTTAAAAAAATAAATGCTAGAGTGTTTCCCCTGCTCAAACAAAACATGTCAGTACTAGTCTATTGTCGGCCTTGAGCCAACCATTGGCGGAAGTTCCACATCGGCATGACAGGTGCCACCCTCTGTAAAACGACCACTGTTGGCATCCCGCAATGTTGCGTTACTTTTACTTTATTGACTCAAGTGGCTGAGTTGACCTCCCCCCACTACGATTTTCATTGTATGGCTTTTTGAGTTCAACACAATCATGTATGGCACTGCACCACCTGGCTGATCTGTAATAAAGTCAGTCGGTAATTAAGCATGTCAAAAACTTGTACAGAAAGGCATATGAAATTGCTCCGAGGACAGTCCCCTTGTGCCCAGTGTCTTTGGTAATTCTTAAATTATTATTTTGGTGTTTCTGTGTCTTTTGCCTTTTGATCCTGTTACTGGCGAGTGTCACATATATTTTTCGTGAAGCCTGTTGCACACGACCACCTTTAACCGACGCTTGCCCTCTGAATTGCTTTTCGTTGTTTTATTTTTACATTTTATAGCAAATATTACATAAAGTCGAATTAATGTTCTTGTAAAGTAATTTATCATTGTGCATATTGGCAGAAGTCCACTTAACTCGTGCCTGCTGGTGGTTGTTTAACACGTTTCACTCACTTCTTATTTTCTTGAGTGTGTATGGTGTATGTGCAGCTGTGACTTAATCAGTAAATGTGAATTTTAAAAAGTCCTAATGTTGAAAGTCTTCGCACACTCATGAAAATAAAATTTGTGAATTACGCATTTAATACAATATTTGCCTGCTGCTTGCTTATAAATACTGTATTCAGCAAAACTGTGGTGAGCCTCTTAAGCACTTGCGATTCTATTGCCTCTTATTTTTTCTTTTATTTTTATCTTTTGAGTTTCCAGGCAGCGATTATTTTTGCTCAATTAATTGGTCTCTTTGCTGACAAAGCACGTAGGCCCACAGCCCTTGTCCCTGGCTTTCTGAGCTGCCTGTGTGCCATCTCGCCATCAGATTGAGTTGACGTTTGAGACCCTGCAAAGCTCTGAGGGTTTCCCGAATCAGCAAAGTTCTCTGCTAAACCACCATGTAAGTGTCCACTTTCTCTCTAACCCCTTCTCTTTTTGCTCTGAGCCTTTCTGCACTCCTGTCCTTTTTTGGTTTTGCCGATTTTTTTGCATGCCACTTTACACTAGTATCTCTGCTTTGGATTGAAATGGCTTTTTTCGCAAACATGGCATTGCGCAGTCTCAAAATCTGTTGGAGGTTTTGCTGGTTTTTTTACATGTTAACTTGGTGGTGCCCATATATTCACCACCATCTCGCCCTTAGCAATCTGGTCATGATCCCCCGTGCAAAGCCAGTGCTAATACTGTGTATAAGCCAGGAGAGGTGGCCATTGGCAGAAATTGGCAGAAATTGGCAGCTTAGTGGCTGTGGTTGGCGGTGCACTGAGATCGACGATATTATGTTAATGTCTTATGTCGAGCGCTAAATCCCTGCCCGTCTTGCCATTTTAGTGGCAGTCCGTAAGCGATTGTGTAGCGGATGGTGGAACAGACTAAAATGCAACGTCAAATAGGACAGAAAATGCTGTGTTAAAACGGTAGTGGGATAACAGGTGTGAGTAAAACTGCTCCACAGTCCTCTGCCGGCGAGGCCCAATTCTTATCACATTCAACTAGAAATGGAGTTTCTCTTATGCTGTTTTGCCTGTTTGTTACACCTCATTGACCTTACTCGCACACTTGACATTGCATTCACAAATTACTGAAAATAAAAAATGATCAGAGTGATTCGGTGATGCTAATGTCGTACAATTTTATTTGTGCGACATCAGCAACAGTTGAAACGTGAATACAGCCTGATTAATTAAGTACAATTTCAAGATGAAATACAGGGGCTGCGTTGGCTGCAGTGCAGAAGCACAAACTGCAAATACTTTAAACTGAAAAGCACTGTCGTCAATGGTGCTTTCGCTCGGCATGTTAGCTTGCGACAATCTATCGTTCATTTATGAGGCATAAGGATGAGGAAGTGTTTTAATAATGGTGGTAAAGTATTTGTGGCCTGTCCTCCTTTTTATACGTTGACCGGTCATTGGTGTCAGAACCCAGATCCCCAAGTGTGTTTGCCCAAACTTTTCAAGGCACACAACCATCTGGGGATATTTCAAGAATGCACAGGAAATCCCATTTGAATGTTCTAGTAGCCTAAAGTAATCACAATAAATTACAGTCATAAAACCAACACGTACAGTGAGTGGAGCCAACAGATAGTTGAAGTAAAATCGTGTGTTGGGTGGCAGTGTCATGTTAAAATATTCCCCGTGATGAGCTATCGCATTCATGGTTATCTCCAAATGAGGCAGGGTTAAATGGCCGCAGAATATTCATGGGATTTGTAAATAACAAAATGAAGGTGGGGGGGGGTAAACACTACCAATAATATGCTGATATGGTGCTGGCATGGATTCCATGTGCCACAAGAGCCATTGCTGCTGTCACAGTCTGTCTTCGTCAAAGTTTTTTCAACGTTTGTTCCCACTATTGTAGTTTTCACGACGTTTCGGCCGCAACGCAAGCAGCCGTCTTGTGGCCGAAACGTCGTGAGAATTATTTTATAATGTTACATTTGTATTATTTTATTGTTCCCCTTCTATGTGACTTTACCGAAAGATCCAAGAAGATGAATCCCTGCAGTCACGAAAGCTTTAAATCGAAATTTATTGTAGTTTACCTAGAGCAGTAGACGAGTCTAATATTGGCTTTCGCAAGAGGCTGCACCAAAATGTGCGAGTGCCTTCGTTCTCAAACACAACCGAATTGTAGCCGCCTTGTGTCATGCCCCATGCAGTGAAGTAGTAGTCGTAGACGTTTAATTATCACCAGGTAAGAGCCCATTGAAATCCGAAGTCTTGTCTTTCAAGGGAGGCCTGGGTATGCGTTCAACAAAGGTGAAAATTACAAAAGTATATACAAAATAACACAGAATAAAGACACTGTAAGAAACATTTTCATACACAATGAATGATTATAATAAACCTTATGGGAAAAAATATAACTGGTAAAGGTTTCTTCAGTTTTGCCAACTTGGATATGTAATTAGTTTTTACGAATGCAAAAAAGAAAACATGCGTAAGCCTGTCACATGACAAGGGCTCGTCCGCTGTTCCTCGTAATGACGCATCCTTGTGTGTGTGCTCCCCGCCTCCCCCCCCCTTCCACGCGCACCGGTACCGTCGGCCACAGGTGCAGTGGCTGATCGACAACTACGAGACGGCGGAGGGGGTGAGCCTTCCGCGCTGCACCCTCTACAACCACTACCTGCGTCACTGCCAGGAACAGAAGCTGGACCCTGTGAACGCAGCGTCCTTTGGCAAGCTCATCCGCTCCGTGTTCCTCGGCCTCCGCACGCGGCGCCTCGGCACCAGGTCTGGCGCCGGCGCAGGATGGTCGGGGGAGTGGGCAGCAGCAGGCAGTGTTGGGGGGGGGGAAAACGTACACGCATGTTGACGCTTGTCAGATACGTACTCTGTAATGACTGGGCATGTAATGATTTGCACCAATTGCAATTTAGTAAATTGTTGTAATTTGGACTTGTGGTTGCAATCAATAATTGTATTTTTTTCTCTTGGTATTGTGGTGAATGTAGCGCCACTCGTGGCTGTGTAAGGTTTATGCGAACCGATTACATGCACCCTCCATACGAATTGAAATTAATAGATTCTTGTACCCACAATGTGCTACATGTATTCTAATATACGAATCGATGCATCATTTCACACGTATAAATCACTTCTTAAAATGAATCACAAGTTAGGGTTGTGATTCATTTTCAGAAGTGATTTCTATTTTGGCTTGCTGTTTTTGTGAAAGTAGCATCTCTGGAGTGCGCTGATCTCACTTACCACTGTGTGCGCGTTGGCAGAGGTAACTCAAAGTACCACTACTATGGCATCCGCATCAAGGCATCATCCCCGCTCAACCGCATGCAAGATGACCACCAGCACGCGGCCCTGAGGCAGCAGCCGCTCATCCAGAAGCAGCGGTGGGGACCATACTCGCACCCACCTGCAACCACGGCCACAGCGCAAGCAGGGATCTATACTGCTCACATGGAATAGGGAATATGATCCAATACATTCCAAGCACAGGGCCCAGGGTCCACTGTAAGATGCACTAAAAGGTCCACGAAAGGTTGTAAAGAACTATCCCAACTGCAACCCACTATTACAACTGCAACCCACTTATAAGTTCCACTGCCAGTCATGTGGGACTAACAAGGACAAGTCTCACACAGGTTCCACGGAGCTCACATATAACTGGCTGCAGGTATCAATACAGGTCCATACAGCTCACATGGCACCGGCTAACCAGGACTGCCCATAGTGTGCCCAGTAGCAGAACTCGCCACAATGGTCACCACCGGTTCCATGGGACTGGGTAAAAAGTCCAACTCAAGTAGTTCACACAGGGTCTGTACCGAGTTGTGTGAGGCACAATTAAGATCCAGCACTTGACTCAAGGTCCTCTACATATTATGTGGGTTGCAATTCCCTGATCCAAAAAAATATATAACAGGTGTGAACAGTAAAACATTTATATTCTTTGGTTCTTTCGGTAAAGCCACGTAGATAGAAAAATAAAATAATATGAATTCCGGCAGTCACGAAAGCTTTAAGTCAAGAGTTAAACGTTTATTTTATAAAAAAAATATTGTGGGATTATCTTCTTCTTCCACACGTTTGTCCCACTCATGTGGGGTCCGCTGTTCTTGCCACAACCTTCTTCACACTGCCCTGTCCTGCGCCATCTCACTTTCCGCTCCTCGGACCACCATGTCCACATCGCCCCACCTCGTTGTCTGCCTTCCTCTTGATCTATTTCCTTACACTTGCATCACTTGCACCTTCTGACCCACATAATTTACCTGCTGTCCTCTCCGCATGACCGAACCACACCCACAGCCTTTTCCCTCTCATCTTCTCTGTGATTTCTACCACCTTGAGTGTTCCTATCACTTCTTTTTTTCTCACCCTATCCTTCCTTATTAAACCCGCCATTCACCGCAACATCCTCATCTCTGTGACTGACTTAGTTTGGTCCTCCCTCCTTCTTGTGCCCCAGCACTCGGCCCCATACAACAGCACCGGCCTCACCACCGTCTTGTAAACTTTTCCCTTGAACCAAACTGGGACCCTCTTATCGCACACCACACCAGTCATCTTTCACCATTTTAGCCATCCAGCCCTTGTTCTTATTCTCATCTCTCCTTTTCGTGATCCATCACACACATCGTTGCACCCAGGTACTTAAACTTGTTCGTCTTCATTAACTGGTCACTTCCAATTTGCAATCCTCCTTCTGTATTATTTCCACTGAAATTTGCCACCATGTACTTAGTCTTTGTCCGACTGATCCTCAACCCATTCCCTTCAATATTTAATGAGCAAACTAACAACAAACCAGACTTGAGAAACAAGTAGTATATAAATGTTACAGGGACCTACACCATCTCGCTTTACATATTGATTGCTTAAATTGTTTGCTATGTGTCAAGTTAAAATCAAGTATTATGCCCACAATTCATGCACTGATTTAGTGCCTGGTCTTATTTTAAAAGTGGTGGGGTCACCCTGTGTTTCGTTGCACACAGTTTCAAGCCAACAGCAAAGGCGGACGGAGTGGGAGAGGCGCAGGGCGTGGGGCCGCATGGTTCGGCTGAGCAAGCTCTCGTCGCTCAAACCCAGCAGCACCAGCAGTTCCTAGGTAGAGTAACACCCCGGTGGTTTACGTCGGGGATGCGTTCCTGAAATAGGCGCGACGACGAATATTGAAGCGACGTCAATCAAAGCAATTTCCAGGGGTGGGTAGTGGAAGCGAAGGGCAAGGCCACGAATACAGATAGGACGGACGATGCTGTCCGCGATGTAGGTGTGTGTTGAGGCGACGCAAATCGGGCAGCGGTGTTAATAAAGTGACGACGTATTTGCGAAATGACGTGAAAGGGGGAGACATAAATCGGGGTATTGCTGTACCAGACGATAATCGTAGAGAATTAACATTTACTGTGATAATGTTAATAGCTGCAATTTAACGGTCATTGGTGCTACAATGCAGTATTGTATTGAATTAGTGGGGGAAACAAATACAAATTTCCATTTGAGTTGACTACTTTTAATTTAAAATTCGAATAAAATTTAGAAATATGTTGTGTATATTTAGCATTACAACAATGGCATTTATTTATCCTGGCAAGCCTCGCCGAGCCTGAAAACTTTTGAGGATGGTTCTGCATTCGATTGTTATGCCAAGTATTTTTTAAGGTGTTATGCCAAATGTTTTTTTATAAAGAATGTTTTAAATGTGGAAAAAAAGTGTAGGGCCTGGAGAAGATCTACGTATACCAGGACATAACACTCAAGGTCTACACAGAAGGGTTCAAGAACCCACTTTCTGTGCTATCATCCTCCTGGCCACCTTGAAGCCTAATGGATTTGAGAATTTGATCAATTATCTGATCAACCAATCCTGGCTTTCAAAGCACAGGCACTCAATTTTAACTGCAGACATTTCACCCCACGGAGTAGCGCTGTGTGTAAACTTCAGCCTGAGGGGGTCAGAGCCAAGGTTGCCTGTAGCTGTTGTTGGTTTTGTTGTGTTTTTTTCTTTGGTTGTGACTCTTTGTGGCTGGCACCCTGCCCTCCACAGATGCGTCACGGGCACTGCCGGCGTTTGCAGAGGTGGAGTGGGGGGACATCACCTTCCCGTCGGGTGTCTCCATTGAGCACGTGCGCACGCTGCAGACGCTGTACCGCGAGCACTGCGAGGTACAGCCCTGTGTGTCTGTGTAGGGGAGTGGCAGTGCAGTGGTTTAGTGAGCTGTGCTACGAACTCGGCGGACCCAGGTTCGATTCCCGCGCACGGTAAACACCAGTGACAATTATCTGAACAGGTTCTGGGCCTCCCCTAGGTCGACTCAGCCTCAAATGAGTGCCTGGTACGGTGTGTAAACATCGCCACTTGGGAGGCAAGGTGACCGGGCGTGGTGCTGGCCACCCACTCCCTCGTGTACCATTCTGACCTTCATAGGTGCTCACTAACAACACTTGCCCCAAGTCTATTAAGGCTATATGGGGGATCTTTGTTACATGTATGTGTAGTCTCCTTGTCACTCCATCGTTAACTGTTCCCTCGTACGTTACTTCTTGTTTCCTGCACCCCTGTTAAGGGCTCCAACTACCATTCTGACTGTTTTGTGTCATCCTCGTTGTGTTCAACCACTACACTGCAGGTCAAAACACAAATGTTACTCTTTTGGTCCTTGAACCGCCCAACTTTGGAATTCCCTCCGATCATCTCTTCCCAATTTCATAAAACCTTGCTCAAGTGGCTACTTACTATATCTTCAGCAGTGCTGTTTGTTGCTGGCCTTTTGGCATGTTTTATCCTTTGGGCCTGTGCTTGGCAATCGTGACTCAAAAATATATTTCGATTTAAAGCTTTCATGACTGCAGGGATTCATCTTCTTGGTTCTTTCGGTAAAGTCAGTAGAATGGAAATAATAAAATAAAATAAAACATAATAAAATACAATTCTCACGACGTTTCGGCCACAACCCGACAGACCTGGTCTTCACCTGAGGACGGCTGCTTGCGTTGTGGCCGAAACGTCGTGAGAATTATTTTAATATGTTTTATTTTTTATTATTTTTAAATTTCCATTCTACTTGACTTTACCGAAAGAACCAAGAAGATCAAAAAAATATCTTTGTCTTTGTGTTGGTCACGTCCCTGCCCTGTGAATCTGGGCCACCTGACTTTGATTTCTGGCCAAAGATGTGACTAGTATCCAAACCTGTTGTAGGGCCTCCCCAAAGTCGACTCAACTTTAAATAAGTACATGGTGTGGTGTGAAAACCATCAGCACTTGGGACACAAAGGCAGCCAGTCACAGATGTTGGCCACATCACTATCTTGCGTGTCGTGTTGAGCCTAATAATACGTGGGCGCTAACAGCGCTTGGCCCACAGTTTATAAAAGTATACACAAGGTGTCTTTGTGTGTGCGAGTGTAGATGAGCCATTGTTGCTGGTGTGCGCACCTGTAACTTGCAGTATCTTTGAGGCCACGAGCAGTGAGTGAGATGAGTGTTGTGTCTTCCTCTTGCAGGCCATCTTGGACATCGTGGTGAACCTGCAGTTTGGGTTGATTGAGACCATATGGCAGACTTTCTGGAGGTACAGCCCTCCGGATGATGATGATACTAGCATGGACGTACAGCACAGGCAAGTTTTTGCTCATAGACACCATATATGATAAGAAATCATTGGACTTCCTTTGCCAGTACCAAAATGTGAGAATAGGTTTTCCCCTTTTTTCTGGCAACAAAACAGCTGTGTTAAGATGTTAAAATCCCAAATTGAAACCTTTTACAAGGAATCATGTCTGTATTAACCACAATACTTGTGGTCAAAATGCAAACAAAAAACGTGCTCTGATAATATATGCATTGTTTTTTAAACTTACTGGTCCACACCAGAGACATCTTTCTTTTGAGCCTAGTCTAAAAACGGTGTTAGACCTGAGGACGAGTATTGTGGTTAATGCAGACATGATTCCTTGTAAAAGGTTTCAGTTGGGTGTTTTAACATCTCAACACCTGTTTTGTTGCCAGAAAAAAGGGGAAAACCTATTCTCATGATAATATGTTATACAAGGAAGCCTCGTTGGGTCTCGAGACTATATTTAGGGGGGTATTGTAATGAAATGTTTGAAAATCGGAGTGCCTCAAGAAAACCCACCACAAACACATCATACATGTCATTAGATAACATGCAAAGTTGTACACATGTAGGTTCCCATTTTGAGCACTCTTATCGGAACCCATTTCATGGTGGTGCATCTTTTTGTATGCTATGATGATGAATCAGAATATTTGATTTTGCAAAGTAGCAATATGATGAACTAAGTTAGAACCCAAATTTAATTAGGGTTTTGTGACGTGATTGGTGATCAGGCTGGGATTATCAACTTGCTGCACATTGACCTAGAATAATCATGGGTGTCTGAAACAAAGCATTCTTGCCCAAGATCTCAGTGGTGCCAGCTCAATGCTCTGACAGGTTAGTTTTCAGAACCACTAAGCCATCTCAAATCAACCAAACTTAATTATATTTTTTTGTTTAGTGATTGGTTACTGGGCTGAGACCGTCAACTTACTGTGTTTGCGAACTCTGCTTAATCGCCTGCAGACTGACACATGCTGTGGAGGACCAGACTGGATAGAAACCGGAGGGGGGACTAAACAATGCAGATGATAACGTGGCCTCGCTCAGACAAGTATGCATATGTTAGAAGGTGAAGTCGATCTTGGGCAGCTAATACCAGCGCTCGAACCCAAGATCTGCTTGAAGCTGACTTTTAATGTCTCTTTTAACACGAGCCACTGGTGCTTTGTTTTTTGTTTCTGCAGGGAGAATGGCTACGAGAAGCGGCTCCCAAAGGGGGCGCTGGCGACACTGTGCCGGTGGGAGCCGGTTATGAAGTGGATGCGGAGCTGTGACTACCTGCTGTACCAGGCACTGGTGGAGGTGCTCATCCCAGACGTGCTACGGCCCATCCCCAGTGAGTGCTGTTCACCCAATTTCCCCTCCGACCCCTCCACTCGCCAGGGCCTGCTGTCGTGAGTTTTTTTTGCGGCTCCTGAAAATTTGTTGTACGATGAACAGTGCTGATTTTGTGGCATTGTCTGTGGAGTTTTTGTTTGTTTCCAAAGTTGTGATGTCGCCGAGAGTTTGTTGTGGCCCTTATTCGCAAGCATGTGTTGTCAACTGTCACATTTATTTACAGATTTGTGTTGTTGGTAAGCAAATGTGCAGACCGTTATCTCACAATATAATTTAGTGTTGCGAGATTGTGGTCTTGTGCCAAGTCTCACGGTAAGGGTCCCGGTGCCAGCCCCTGCCCAGGGCAACATCCAGGAGAGCCACAAAGCATAGCATGTACAAATGATTAAATTAATTATTTTCATTTTTTTTCAGGATAAATTATGAATATAGATACATCCAAAAACAAAATGTATCTCATCTTGTAAATACATATGCTGTGTGTCCTTGGATGACAGGCTCGAATTTGAAGCTTTGTTAGTAAAAAAATTATTCTTTAAAGTTACTTTAACATGATACCATCATCATACTTTAGTGACGTTGCAATAAAAGTATGACATTCAAACTACAGTGGCATCGCTGGAGCGTTAAGGTAGCATGCCTAGTGGTGGAGGGTGGCGCAGCTATATTGAAACAAAACTCAAAACATAAACCTTCCACAGAAACATTAAATCTTGTGTTTTTTTGTTGTTTTCTGCACTGCTACGTTTTACACACATGAAGCCAACCTTTGTGGTGTTGTGAGGTTTTTAAAAAAGTGATTTTAACGAAGGCTGGGCTGTTTGCTGCAGGTGCCTTGACACAAGCAATCCGGAATTTTGCCAAGAGCCTGGAGGGCTGGCTGGCCACGGCCCTGAGTGGGCTACCCCAGGAAGTCATACACGCCAAGGCAAGTGGGAGTCTAACTTAGACTAGCTTTTGCATTGTTTGGTGCAGCTGGTCCACCATCACAGACACAATTATTATTATAGAGATGTCCAACCAGGTTGTGCTGTGATCAGAGCGCTGGACTCACAGTTGAAAAGTACAGGTTCAAATCTTGGTTGGGAGTTGACTTGCCCACGTAATTTTGGGCTTGATAAAAAGAGTATTACTTCGTAGTAATTGTCCTATGGGAAGCCTACAGGAAGACGAGCTTCCATCATGGCAACGTGGAATTTCCACCATTGCCTCGGGATTGTTAACTTTGATGAAAGCTGCCCCATGCTCATTCAAACTGGGGATCCTTTGACCATTTAATTATTTATATTTTATGGAGACGCATGTATGTTTTAGGCCAAGGTTTTTTAACTAAAATTGTTCTGGTGGGCCACAATGAAACTTAACGTGTGTTGGCAGGCCACTTGATGCCATGCGGCATATGTACAACCGTTATGACAACGCGGTATCATGATATCGTGTCTGCATGAAACCACTCACCTTTATTTCTTGGTTTCTGATCGCTTGTTTATCTTACGCTCATCTTGCTAATATTTCAGTTGTGAACAGCTCTCATCTCTACCTCTTGTTTCGCTTGCATTCATGTCACTCATGTATCGCTTTTTGTCTCGGTGAACCATATCTCTCGGCGGGCCCATAGTTCTTCGGGCCACTTCAAGAGCCTTTAAGTCACATCTGTCCCACATGCTGTCAGTTGACGAACACTGCTTTAGGGTACATCTTTTCCCCCCTTACTTGAAAACACTCCATCCTGAAAGTTGCACATTCCTAAAACAATAATACCCTTCATGTGCAATGTCTCCCATGGACGACTCTCAGAGACAGCCTTCATGACTGTAAAATTGTAATCCACCTTATCGGGGAAATGAAGTGCACAGAGAGCTGTGTACACACACACACGTCATTCTTGTGGGTGTCACAGCAAATTGGCTACCTCCTCCTCATGGCCATAACAAAGGGGGTTCATGTCACGTCAGAGCACTGAGCCCCTGCACCCCTGAGGATTTGGCTTGAAATCTGGGTCTCGACCAAGCGTTCTAAAATGGTGCTCTCAAGTGTAATGAGGTGGTGGCCTCATGAGAACCTGGGTTTCAGCCACTGGCGATTAAACTGGGTTTTTCACTATCGTGAGTCTATCATTTCACTTGGATATACAATTGTTGCTCTCAGAATAAAACTATATATATCGTTGCATTGCTATTGCGAGAAGATGCACAGCTAGTGAACACCAGCGGAAATTGAAGGGAACTAGGGAAGTAAGCGTGTGATGTTATTTCTAGATTTGAAGCTTTCGTGACTGCAAGGATTAATACTCTTTAGTTTTTTCGGTAAAGTCACGTAGGTGAAAACAATTAATACAATAAAATAAATGAAAACAACTAAATTAAATCACGACGTTTCGGAGGCAACACAAGCTTCCTTCATCAGGTGTAAAAAAGGCACAGCTACTTTTATTTTATTGATTGTTTTTACCTACGTGACTTTACTGAAAAAACCAAAGAGTGTGTGCTGTTATCTTCTCGAGGCTGATGTTGCATCACTTTGTGCAAGCCTGATTGTAAATATCCTCTTGTGACAATATGATGCCAATAGTAATATCGGCATAATTTGGGGAAAAAAGATTTCAAAGATTGCAATAATAATCGTCATTGCCATATGTGGAACAGGTGGCGGCGGTGAGTGCCTTCGCTCAGACACTGCGGCGCTACACGTCGCTGAACCACCTGGCGCAAGCGGCACGGGCTGTTCTTCAGAACACTTCGCAGATCAACCAGATGCTCAACGACCTCAATCGTGTCGACTTTGCCAACGTGCAGGTGCCTGCCACGCCCGCGTATTTACAAAGTCCTGCCTCGACATTTGCTGGCGCTACAAAGCGAAATGCTGCTGCCACCAGCAGCAACGATATGGAACATATACGGTGTGTACATTAGGTTGTACAGAGGAGAAAGGTAGTAGAGACAAGACAAAAGAAAAGGTGTTCACTCCTGTCTCAGAATTGTAAAATGTCATTGGATTTTGGTAGCAGAGACCTGCATTATTACACGTCCAGGATGTGTTAGTCATTTAGAAACACTTTGGCTTTTTATTTTTATTTTTTTATGTCGGTACCTCCCTCAATCCCATCAATTGCCGGTTCATATATCGCACCATCTGCCACTGCAGGGAAGAGTCGACGGAACAGAACATCTTTCGATTTAAAGCTTTCGTGACTGCAGGGATTCATCTTCTTGGTTCTTTCGGTAAAGTCACGTAGAAGGGAAATAAAAAAATAAAAAAATAAAACATTAAATAAAATTCTCACGACGTTTCGGCCACAACGCAAGCAGCTGTCCTCAGGTGAAGAACAGGGATGTCGGACAGACAGCATCATTTGGATGCCGTGACTTTACCGAAAGAACCAAGAAGACAGAACATCTTTGTTTCAGAAGAGGGTAACCTAGGCTCGTGGCGAACCAAAATTATGGCATTGCTTCTGTGCTCTAACCGTGTAGCATAAGAGGAGTGTATAAGCTTTAGCTCATTGTATATGCTTCTTTTTGTAGGCTGTTTATATTAAAGGTGATTCGTTTTTTAGGCCTGTGAACAATACCATATTTACGTTTCTAGCAGGGCAGTTTTATTAATGGAAATTAGTATAACATTTATTTTATTCTTTTATAAAATACTACGTTTCAGTACCATGAAATAATTTTTTTGCAAAGCGGAGGCAAATTACAGAGATGCATTTAGGTGCACAGATGTGGGGCAGGATTAAGTGTTGCGAGAAGTAAGTAATGAGTGAGTAGATATGGACACTAAATATACAAATACATACTGTATGAATGATGTTAATTATTTACGAAGAAAATAATTTAGTCCTGAGTACTCTTTTAAAGAGGATCTGCATTAGGATGTTTGGCTAATTAAGATTCATTGGTGTATGCTATTGGTGAAGAAGCTGGGAAAACCGGAGAAAGCTCACACAAAAAAGGGGTTAATAATGATCAGTGTTGCATAGCTCAATTCAGTTCACTGAAAGATCCATTAATAATACAGGTTTTTTGGGTTAGATCATGTAAATATATCAATGTGTCAAACCCACCACCACCCGACACACCCAATTATTAAGGTTTGTCACGTAAACAGAACATGCCAATTCGTTACTAGTACAGCACACCGGTGTGTTGGAAAGTAAACCCACAACATTAACAAGACCCATCAACTTCAACTGCCCATTGCTGTACTGCCATCTCCTGGTCATCTTGCAGCCCGCAGCCTCATTCCTCCAAAATCCATTCAAGCACTAACCAGGTCAGCTCTCTCCTTAGCTTCTGAGATCTCATGAGATCAGCCACATTCAGGGCAATTTGGTCATAGGCATTCATTCAAAGTTTAACGTAAATCACAAGACATTGGTGAATGTTTTGTTAATATGTCATAAATATGCACAGCAAAAGGAAACCGTGATAAAGTATTTTTAAGGAACTTCATGTCCAGTTGAGCGGAAGCTCAAATAAAATAAAAACTCGCCATGTTTGCGGCCCTTACTGTTCGACAAGAGACCGTCTCCCACTATTGATATTCTAAACTGAGTGCCATACTGTTCGTAGACAGATAAGGCACTCGAACGTGCATTCCTTTGAATTGCACGACGTGTTTGATCTGATATCGACTCACGGGAGGAGTCGTCTACAAGTTGGGTTTGACGCGGGGACAGGGAGGAAACACCACTGCGGAGGCAACAGCGGCTCACTTGTGGGGCTGTTTATTTTAAGAAGCACTCTCACGCTGGGCGGTAACGGCACACTCTGTGTTTCGCAAGCTCGCACGTGCGTGCGTGTGCACGTTTCTAGCCCCTGTTTGTGTTCTGCCGCCTTGAATGCTCTTTCGTGAGCAGATTCGGTGATTCTGCGCGCGTCTTGCACGCACAAGTGCGTTTGCGCGTGTGCGCTTGCGCATGTGTGTACGTGTGTGTATGTAAGAATGCAAGTTTGACTTTGGTGTGCACCAGGAGTGCAGATCTGCTTTTTTTGGCAATCGTTCTGGAATTCTACTCGGATACTCTAGAGGAGGCTCATAAAACATTCCCGGAATAATAGAGTCCCTCTGCGCATGCGCACCTGTTCCGAGCTGGTGACGGGGTGGAAACTTTTGGGGCTATTTTCGATGCTTGAAGCTGCCCAAATGGCCGACAAAGCAGTGTGCATTCCTCCATCTGTCTCTCCCAGTGCTCTCTTTCCACAGTTATTTTATTAAATGCTATATATATATATATTTTTTTTTAAAGATCTGAGTTGTGGGAGTTTAGATAAGAGAGCCAGATCAAAATCTATTTGGCACTCGGAAATTCGGGCATTGTGGCAAAGGAGTCGACAGAAAGAGATAGCTTGTAGAATAGAGGCGAGGGATTGGAGATTGTGCATTATTAGATCCAAACAAATGTAATCCTCCCTGTAGTGAATCTTGAACATCCATTATAATGCATAATGGTGACTGATGAAGACTATTATCCGCTTACGTGGTTAATATCTCGTTTATTCATATATAGGCTGGCGTTGTGTTCACATTCCAAGCCACATCGCGTGTGTTCATCCATTACAATTGTTATCGTGCCTTGTGAATTTGGCCATGCCCACATCCGCCGGTTGGCACTGGCGCTCCGGCACTGATGGTGTGGAGGCCGTCGCTCGACAGCTGGCGGCCCCGTGGGTGGGTGGGTGGGCAGGCGGTGGCCGCACACCCAGTACACAGTGCACAGTGTGGCTTGTTAGCCGCGTCTTTGTGCATTCACACGCGTTCGACAAAGGGCGTCAGTGTGTGTGTACATGTTTTCGCGAAGCGTATTGCGGCCCTGTGCAGCGTCTGTTGAGGCTTTGCTGTGTGTCGCAGTGTGGCACGGGCAACGGATACTCTTGGCTTTTAGCATGGGTGTGTGCTAGAGTGAAGATCGGGTCAGAACTGTGCAGCCCTTGGGTATCGGAATGTTTGGTGTGGTCAAAATGTATGGATTTTTAGTATGAAGAGGATATTATGGCCAGTACAGTTGAATGCCGCCTCACCATCACTTCCCTATTTATTCCAAATTTTGTTATGTTTTACACAGTAAAAATCTGTCTTCCTGAGGTCTGCTGTTAGTCTCATCACCGCCATCTGGTCATCGGTATTCCCCTTGATCACCAGATTTTGGGTTCCCACAACATTGCATGTGCCAGCAAACGATAACCCTCCTAAATATGAAATGTGAGGCTAACAAATATTTTACGCTTGTAAAATTAGTTCATGTTTAGTAAATTTTATTTGAAGGGAGATGACACAAAAAAAAACATGGTTGAAGAATCATTAACGAAAATAAGACTTGTGGGTTTACCTTCACTGTAGGTCAAACTGATGTCAGAGCATAGATATTTATATCCGATCAATGTGATTGTCCACTAGTGTTGTTCAAAAACGGCATGTGTGGAGCGTAGGAACTCAGGAGTCTTCCACCGATAAAGGATGTACAGTTGCTGTGTGGAGCAGTAGAGAGCTGTCACGTGTTGGGCTGAAACAATTTAATTCTGAAGCTAACCTGGATACGCACTGTTTTGTTACTCCTACCATTAATCAGGAAATCTTGCAGTGGGCGAGGCGTTGTGGCACATACACCTATGGTCTATTTCTTTGAAGATAAGGGGTGGATCATGCAGATTTATTTGCCTCCCAAATCTGTTGGGTTGCATAGTGGCCAAGAGCAGGCAGCACAGATATTGGATGCGTGAATCCATCTCTGCGGACCTCAGAGTGAGTGTCATTCCCTTGTATGCATGGGTGGTTATTCTGGGTACTGTGGTTTCTATCCACGTGCGAAATGTTCCTTCGTGAATAGATCTCCATTGTGGTTTTGTGCTGCACCGTGTTATTTGCATATCTGACTTTTTGCTCCAACTTCTGAGAGCTTGAAGTGCTGGGAGCGAAACGTCGGACATTACAACCTAAAGAGACTGAGGTTTCCAGCACAACTGTGAAAACCTTCACATTACTCGTCCTGAGTGGAACTGATCAAACGTCCAAATGTAATATCCTCAATGAGGAGTCTTGAGAAACATTAAGGCTCTCTTGCATAAAAAAATACAATAAAAATATATTCTTGGGGTACATGCCGCATTAGGTGACGTGATTACCCATAGACGAGTGGAGATCGTATCACTTATTTATTGTGTTTTTCCAGTAATGCCTCAACTGAGTCTCATGACTCATTTTCAGAAGAATCCAGCCAAGTTTTCACCGACACAATAGCCTACCCATTTCAGATGACGTCACACGATCTCTTGACGTCCACCGTGGAGCAGACGGCGTGTATTAACAAGGACTGCCTGCCGGATTCGAACCGCGAACCTCTCCAATCAGCAAGGAATGCGCTTCCAACGGGCCGCGTTACCGCTGGGGCCGTCTTTACACCTTTACTGTGTCTCTTGCGTGCAGGAGCAAGCGTCGTGGGTGTGCCAGTGCGAGGAGGGCGTGGTAACACGACTGGAGCAGGACTTCAAGGTGACACTGCAGCAGCAAAACTCACTGGAGCAGTGGGCTGTGTGGCTGGACGAGGTGGTCACCACCGTGCTCAAACCACACGAGGGCAGCGCCAGCTACGCCAAGGCCGCGCGCCAGTTCCTGCTGAAGTGGTCCTTCTACAGGTGAGTGTGGTTCTTGTACGGGTCACCAATGACTGGCCAAAAAAACTCCACCACAATAAAATTGGTTCTGCACTTTGGATAAATATCCTGCCCTTAGAATAAAAAATATATCAGTTTGTCATTTTCAAGGGCGGAGTGTGTAAGAACGCGCAGCCCTCTTAGGTGGACCAGATCACTTGTAGGGCACTAAGACGTAGCTTTGTGATATCCACTCTGTTGGCTGTTATCAAATACGAAGGGCTGCACTACTCTGAGGGATCCAAATGGATACTTCATCTCATAACATGACATGGGCAGCGCAATTGGAATAAAATTGGCAGAAAATCACATGTATTGTTAACTCCTGCCTATCCTTTACTCTGGTTATTTTTACGTTGTTGGTCACTATGCTGGCCATTATAGGCATCGGTCTGGTACTTGGCACCAGGAATGAAAAAACAAATTTTACCTCTGATGAAAAACCTAATACTTTGTAGATTAACCTGGTATCTGTGTGTTTGTTTCACAGTTCGATGGTGATCCGAGACTTGACCCTGCGCAGCGCGGCGAGCTTTGGCTCCTTCCACCTCATCCGCCTGCTCTACGACGAGTACATGTTCTACCTGGTGGAGCAGCGGGTGGCACGGGCGCGCGGGGAGACGCCCATCGCCGTCATGGGCGAGGTGAACACCGGTGGAGTGACTGATTACCACTCGTACACGCACATGTGACCTCGCGGTGGTCCAGTTTTTCCCGAAACGTCATAGACCAGGCGTGGCGAATCTATGCCTCACGGGCCGGATACGTCTCGAGACTTAATTTCGTGTGGCCACAGGAGGCCTTTCGCTTCGGAATGGTCCACAAACGATATTTTACCATCAGTGCAAACATCTCAGCTGCCCATACTGGGCATCTGTGATAAA
Source organism: Entosphenus tridentatus (assembly GCA_014621495.2). Taxonomy (NCBI): domain Eukaryota; kingdom Metazoa; phylum Chordata; class Hyperoartia; order Petromyzontiformes; family Petromyzontidae; genus Entosphenus; species Entosphenus tridentatus. The sequence continues at coordinate 4,905,366 of CM025644.2, read as the reverse complement.
AAGAGCTTCATAGCTTATCGGATTTCTCCAGTCTAAATAAAGATTTTAAATGATATTTTCGATCTGGAAACACTGTGTTTCTAATTTTAGAAAGGCATTCTCACTTCTACCACTGCAAGAGGCCCTTGCAAATAAGTTATATATCTTGTGGTAGTGCTGGCGAGACTGACTGGTTCAGTCGTGGAGACTAATTATGGAGTAAACATGCCTGAGAGGGCATCCACTGTGGAGATGAGGTGATGGCATGAATTCACGAGCGAGTCAGTCTGACATGGCCAAACTGGCCAAACTGTGAGAGGTGGCGATCATGACTAACGATGATAGTTGATGAGAAGTTCACTTGACTGGTAATAGCAGGCATCATTGAAAATTTTACCCTGTGGTATAGTTGCCAAGAGTAGGCCACGGAACGACACTGCAATAGCACAAATTGCAAGCCTGACACTGAAATGACATCTTTTTTACAAACGTTTATTTTTAGAAAACTTCTAAAAAGCTATTTTTTTCCATCAATGCGAAATAAAAGAAAGCCTTGTATAGTTCCCAAGTGCTTTTTACAAAAGTGGTGCTTTTATCTCAGTCCATTCTCACTTATTTCTGTATATTGGAGAATAACAGGGGCTGAAAGGCAGCAGTGAAGCTGAGCATGTGTCTAGAGGTAATGCTGTTTGTCTGCTAATCACTGCTGTGTGGCATGTGCACATGTCAGCTAACAGTGTTTCTTTTTGGGTTTGTATTTCAGTTTGCTGACCTGGGATCAGGATTCTTGTCCTTGAATGGGATAAAAGGTAATACTGCAGCCATGGCAGGAACTATTGTTTGGTTTAGTTATTCTTATTTTGAGTCAAGAAATAGAAGGAAGGTATCTATTTTCTTTAGAGGAACAGACATTGTGTGTTTGTCTTTTAGACTGCAGTAAAGAGACAACTCGTGTTTTCACAGTGGCTTAATGCAGCTTGTGAACTCAACAGTAAGCTAATGGCTTATGATTTACTTAACCAATAGTGCTCAGGGCTGAGTTGAAAACGGTTATAATGCGAAGAGAATTCCCACGCGCCGCAAATTGTGTAGAGTTTTAAAAGCTTGTATTGTCATCAATATGAGTCTCATTTGTTTAATTGAAATCCTGCAAAAGGCCTTGGAGGGTGTATGCGGACGATGCTTGAATTTCATGACTGGATAGGTCAGTAACTTGAAAGTTAAGAATGAAATGTGGCAGGAATTCATTATAGACATAATCAGTATGAGGATGTTTTGATGTATTGTAGCGTGTGGAGAACAGAGGGCAGATTACCCGAGACATGCATTAAAGTGGCACCCGATGGTCAATGGCGAAGGGAAAACCTAAAGCCACAGGGTGGTTGTAGACTCAGGGGTGTCCTTGAAAGATGTGTAAACTGTATGATGGCTGTGTACCAAAGAGAAGACCTAAATCCAAATGTTAGCGAAGAGAATGTGCGAACAGATTTTGGAATATCTGGTATGAGCCGTGCATCATTCACAATCTGGCATGAGGCAGGAAGCAAACGGTGATTACATTTCGATCTTGAAATGTTTGAAATGCAAGCGCTGACTAGCCTGGCAAAGGAAAGACACTTAAACCTTCCCGCCCTGCCTTCCCCCCCAACATGTGTGATACGTGTGTTCCACCCTCTCCCCACCCCGGTGTTCCCTCACGCAGACCGAGAGGCCAGCCAGAGGGACTCGTGGGACGAGGTGTCGGTGGAGTCGGGTGAACCGGCACCCAAACTGACTCGCACGGAGCTTAAGTAGGAGATGGCAAAAACGAGCGAGAGAAAGAGGCAGGGGAAAGGTGCGGACAAAGACGGCGGCTCTGAGGACGAGAGTTTATCCAGCGTGGCTGCGACAAAACGCTACGTGTTGTGTGTCTGTGGAAAGGGCAGTGGGTTGAAGTTGCCCGCTGCAGCTGCTGTTGGTGGTGGTGGTGTACAAAACCTAGACCGCGGCGAAATTCTTTGTGGCATAAGTAGCGTGGGCTGATGACTGCTGAACGTGTACAGTGCTGAATATTGCAGATGTTTATTTCGCTTGCTCTATTCATTTTTTATTCATGTATTTTTTAACACAGCCTCTTGTTATCAACATATTTTTTAAAAGATATTTAATTCTATTGAAGGCTGGCGTCCTTGTAACTCAAATGTTAGAGATCAATGTAAATGTTTGAAGTGTGAGTTTGTGCAGAGCGAGCGATCGGGAGCCGAGGGTGGTGGTAAATGTTGTGGATTATGTAGACAGCAGAATGTCTACAGAAATGGCAAGTGCATGAACACACGCACCATTCGCCAATTCATCCCTGATTAAGTTGGTTTGTAAAACTTATGAATGGTGACAGTCACTGTGTTTCCCCTTACAATATTACAAAAACATGGTAATTTTGTACAGATTTAACTGTGGATGAATCGCAGGTGTTTCTCCTGCCAGTTTTGAGTCAATTATATTTTGATGTGGCGTTGTCAATTTAATTAACTGTGTAAATGCGAACGTGTCCTTTGTCTCATTATTCTTTTGACTGGTGCCTGTAAAGCAGCATCGGCCGCCCCGGTGAATGCTCGCTACATTTGCTTATGCAACACTTGTGTGCCAACGTGGACAGCTCGTATAAATCCTCGTTTCCCTTTCACAAAGACGCGATGGGCACATTTGCCATCTCCGAGCGCCCGACGTATCGACAAGATTCTTGGGACGCTCTATCGCATCGAACACGCTCCGATCGGCAGCACAAAATGGACACAGTTGTAAGAGCCGATCGATCGCCACACGACACATTGGGCCTTTTATGTTGCATTTGGGATGTCCTTCATCCTTCACAGCCGCCCCATTAGGCCGCTTGCTGGAGAGTGTACTGACTGAGCCAGTGCTGGTCTCTCGTAAATTACCAACCGAAGGGTTTCATTGTGGTAGCAGTGTGAGGAATAGGTTGCGTGGCAGATTCGGCCATCCTGAGCATGCTTCTGTCCAGGTGTGGGACTAAGAGGATAGAAAGTACATGCCTGGATTCTCAAGGCCACTGATTATACTTTAGCCACCATGGTCTTAGCCTTGTTAAAGCTGTCAATCTGGCCACACAGCAAGGAGGTGTTGATGCTGTCTGGTCAGTGTGGTGTTTGTGGTGGAAAGGTGGGTTTTGTGTACGTGCAAGCTCGTGCTCGGCGACACATCACGTGCACATTACAATTTGACGTTTAGCTTGACAAATTGTACCTTGCCCTGACACGCTATAAATATCAGACTGGTTTGGCATCTTTGCAATTGAGCCACGTTGAAAGCTGCCACGGAAGTTATTTATCTTGGAGTGGAAAATAAACGTGCAAATGCTGCCTTTGTTTGATGCAGTGGGGGGAAAAATAAAAAAACAGCCAGAACTTGCATCACTCCTTTTGTGTCAGTTTATTGAGACTAGATCATTAAATGATAAACGCCAAGATGCCGTACCAGTAGACCAATAGCTGTGATGGAAGAAACACTCGTAATCCTGTATTGTGTATTTACAGCATCCTCATTCATAGCCACCAGACGAGAAAAGTCAGGTGTGGCTTTTAATATATATCAAAACTGTTAAGCACACTTGGCTACTCTATAGTTTAACCATTATAAGGTGTCATACTAATTTAAATCAAGATATTCTTGGGCAGTCCTATATTGGCAAGTTTTAATTACTACGTTTTTTTTCACGCGAGAGGAAACTAGGGTATCTGGAAAAAAAAATCCACCATATTATATGACACGATTCGCTCCTGTGAACATCTATCGTGTCACTACCAACTTCCCCCTCCCCCTGGTCCATCCCGACATTTTTCTTGCGTTTGTGAGAGCAAGTGGAGTCTTGTCGGCAGAAGAAACATGTGAATGAGACGTTAAAAGTCGTTGTGAACAAAGGGGGTTGTTGATGGGAAAATATTGGAGGAGTCCAGTGAACTGTTTTTTTTTTATCGGGCTGTGTTGGCAAAGTGCAGCTTTTGTGGACAGGTCACAATTTGGCATTACTGATGTTTGCAAAACAGGCGTTCAGATATTCTACTTTGTTTAATAGAAAGGGAGTTGTGTTGCCTCTTAGGTTGGGTGGCTTTTAGAGGTGACTGTTAAAACAACTTTTACTGTGGCATTGACGTTACAACTCCCGGCAATGCGTTGCATCTCAAGTGACAGCAGCTGCTGCTACTATGAAGTTGGCCCTCGCTGACGGTTGTGTTAGTAGCTGCTTCGGCACGTCGCTTTGTTGGCATTTTTCGGGGTGAAATCGCGATCGTGGGGAGTGGAGCTTGCGCAAACAGTGGGGCGTAATGAAGCAGATATAAGGTCGTCGTGAGTTTGTTCATTTTGGTTTTATTGCCTTTTTGTTTCTTGACAAAGTCCGTTTTGCGTTACGTGGTTTTTTTTAATCCAGGCAGGTGCTTAGACATTTGTGTGTGTGTGTGCTCATGGCCAGCTCTGGTTTGGCAGCAGAGGTCTCACTCCGAATCATTCGAGCGGCATTATCTTTTATCGTTACCTGGTCTGTTACTCCACACAAAGCTTTGAGTCACAATTATGCCCGCCCTTCTCTATGCTTGCGTAATGTGGACCCCTCTGAAGGAACATCTGCACTGATTTGAAACATTAAAACTGGCCAGTCTACGATCCAACCTGGGTTTCACCAGGATGGATTGTGTGAGGAGCTCACGAATCCTGGAAAGATTTGGACACATTCCCATTGGTGAGCTCCAGGAGGCAACGCTACGTTGGCTGAGTCATGTAGCCCACATGCCCAGCCACCGCATGCCCAAGCAGCTTCTGTGGCCGGAGAGAGGGGCTAAATTGGCACAGCACGGGCTCGAGAAGAGATTGTCTTATGCGGTACAGGAGTACGTGGAGCTGAGTGAACTTGCCGAAGACTGGTACCAGCGGTATCAGGATCGACCTCTATGGAGGAGGCTCGTGAACGACGCTATTGGGCAGTTAGTGGCAGTCGCTCTCCAACAACAGCGAAGGGCATAGGGGTGACGCATACGAGTGGAGCGCCGAGTGGCTAAAATGCAGCACGTTGCCACAGTAGGCAGCACAGGTAGTGCATCTGCCAGTCATCTCGGTCAACCAATGGCACCTGGGTCTGTCCAATGAACTGCAAGCGAGCCTTTGACACTTCACGTGGCCTCAAAGTGCACCTGGCCTGGCACAAGCGCCATGGTGATGTCACTGCCACTTAGTGGCGAATGGCGGCTGCTTTTTGTTTAAAATTTATCCCACAAAACTAGCATAACATTTTGGCACATAATTGTAATTAAATGACCCGCACAATGTATTTTCATTAACTCAATATTTGAATGTCAAGTATGGGGACTCATTCTTGTCATTCCATAAAATAGGTTCCCTCAATACTTTTTTTACAGAGGGGTTTAAAAAATGTATGACGTGAATATGCAGCACAGCTGTAAACGTGGATTAAAATATTTTTTCATAAATGCTTGTGTGATTCGGCATTTTAGAGGCAGTTGTGCATGATCAGGGTTAGGACATAGGTGGGATGGTTAACTGTCTGTACTGTAATATACACTGGAATTATGGTATTTTCGTATGCTTTAGTCAAACTTTATATGTCGTGTCGAAGACGCTAGTAAGCCGCGAAGGCGGTGCGCGTCTGGAAACCTTTTGCATCGGAAAATGTAGGATCTAACAAGAACACCAAATACTGTGTCTTGACGGAAGACTTTGAGATGCATTTTCAGCCAGCGGCCACGTTAATACCCTCAGCTTGATTAAACAACCTAAATGCATGGCGGTTCGGTTTGGTGGAGAGCTGTAGATTTATATATTACGTGTGCGGAGATATTTTACAAACGTTTGACAAATTTTCTAAAATGTTTATTTTATGTAGTTGGAAGTAATTGCATACAACGTGTTGGAAACTGTAAATATATAAAACTCGTAAATGTGGTGTTGGCTTTGAAGTGTTTTTTGCAGGAGGGGACCGGGCGGGTTGAGTTGTCTGTGCTAGTTTACACGTGAATTGTAAAAAAAAAAGTAGAGTTTCTGCACTTGTGTTCAGTGTACATTTTTATATATTGAATTCGATAGACTTTGGGACTGAAACATGCTTTTGCTGTAGTAACGACAATAACATTTAAGATGACGACGACGACGACATTATGAGCGTTTTATGAGCGGTCACATCCCTGCCTTTCAGTGCCTTGCAACAAGCCTAAAATAGATAAGCGACACACCAAGTGTCTTAAACAGAAAACCAACCTCGTGCCTTGTTTAAGTATCACTAACCCCGCTGATTCCTGCAATTCTCATTTCGACAATATCTTAACCGGTAGTTGGTGTCGCTCAGAGACGCCACCCGAAATACAAACGGCTCTAATTTTGTTGTCATGCACACAGCCTGTGTGTCATTTGATTGCCCCAAACGAGTTTTAAGGTTTCGTTAATGGGGAAACATAATTTGAACGCGCGTTCAGACCGGCTCAAGTGATGTCTGCCGTACTTTATACGTCCAATGCAATAAAGCATCAAACTTGTGTGGGACAACCTGGGACATGCGCAGCTTAGATGTTTTGAATACAAGGCGAGACCCGTTTGCTTTTCAGGGTGTGTCATCAATCGAGAGTAGTGCGGGTCTGCACAGGGAGACGTGTGTGGCCAATACTGCGAGGGTTCCATTTGCATTCATGTTGTTTCCTTACAGGGACCCTCGAAGCACTGAGCTGCACTTGCAGCCGGCCGTGCAATTCCGTGCTGTGCGTCGCAGGAAAATAGGTCCTCAACCAGGGGGGTGGAAAATCGAGGGGACTCGTGATAATCCAATCTGATGCGATTCGCAAATAATTGAGCCCATCCCCGGTCATAAATGCAGCCTTGGCTTCAATTAACCCCGTGGTCTATTGCATTTAAAATACTTCAATAAGTGATCTTATTCAGTCAAAGGTATTCCACTTCAGGTGGTTTATGTGTTTCGGTCACTGTGTTACAAGATATAGGAACGTGTTTCTGGCGGCGGCATTTGCAGCTCAGTGTTCTCGGGAACCATATTCTGCAACGGCACATGGTAATAATGCAAATGGCTATGTTAAATTCATGACAATACGTATAGTTATGAAGTTGTGTGCTTAATGTCATTTTTTTAGACGCAGCTGTTAAGCTTACATGCTCACCAGTACTCGCACGTAATTGGCTGGAATCCATCTGAGTCGTTCACTATTGTATGAGTGGCCAAGTAAGGACTGATTGTAAAGTGTGGTTATAATTAGAGATGTAATGATTCACTACAATGCATTGTCACAATTCAAATGATTTAATGATTCCCATTGTGTTAGATGGAACAGATATTGTATAAAATCTATAAATGTTTATGAATCACAAATGATAAACTCACGCACAATGCAATGTATGTATCGCTCCCGAAATATTTAAATCAGTTAATCCTTACATCTTTACTCATAACGCGATTTCATGGAGCAAGCAGCCCGGCGATTTGAAGGGAATTCCAACTACTGTGCAGACTCATATCCTCAAACAAATGCAATAAAAGATGTTTCTCAGTCGCATAAGCTCCGGGCAGATGTAGCGGCTGTGAGCACTAAAGGTGAAGAGCGAACAAAATGTGAAAAGGGGCCACATTGGTAGCCCTAACCCGAGCCAACTGGCCCATAACCCTGCCCAGAACCATAATTTCCAACCAGGTCGTAGCTCGAACCTTAGCCACACCAGCCAACCGAACCCTTTGGCTACCTTTAACCCTCACCACACCAGTCAACCAAATCCTTTCCCCCTACCTCTATATACTTAGACTATTCAACCGGATCGATCCCTCCTCCAAACTACATTAGCCAACTCAGACACTTAAGACTGGTCCCCCAGCCCTGACCCTAATCAGACCCTAAAGACTCGCCCAAACCCCTTAACGCAGTGGTTCTTAACCTGGGGTGAATGCATCTCCTGGGGGTGCGAGATGCCCTTTCCGAGAACCTGCACTGAAGGTTAAGAACCACTGACTTAACGCAACCTAGCCTCCTTTTCACTTTTTGTTCAATTTTCAGTTTAGCCATTTAGAGCTCGCGGTGTCATATGGTGAGATGGCTGTTTTGAAACTAAACAAAGTTGACCTCACGTTTATATTATGTAAAGTGTGCTCCGTTGTGTGGCTGTACATGTGTTTGTCTCCAATAATAAGTCGTTTTTGTATATTATCGGCATATCGCTGTGCAAGTTTGTTTGCAACTCTGTTTATTATTAAGTTGAGGGAAGGGGTAAGTAGATAGTTGGGTGTGGGCTTCGATCGGGGGTGGGGAGTGACAGCCGTGTGCTCGGAGTGGGGCGATGCAACGCAACATTAGGGCGCCACGGTGGCGAGATATTAAATACCTCGCTAGGTATACAGGAGGTCGTGGGTTCGATCCCCACCCTGACACCTGTATATTTGGAGTTTGCATGTTCTCCACGTGGTCGCGTGGATTTTTCTCCGGGCCCTCCGGTTTTTCCCTCTACGTTTAGAAACGTGCGTTGAAAAGTTTTTGGCTGCTATACATTTCTGAAAAACGCTATATATAGCTAAGTGGGCCTTGGTGAAATTAATTTAAACAAAATAGTTGAAGATCGGTCAAATCGCCAAATAATTCTCACCCCGAGACCCCTTCAGTGACCTCTGTACCACGCAGGAGGTGGAAGCATTCCCCCCCCCCCCATCTGCTCTGCTGCAGAGAGCATTGGTCATTACATAACAGTAACAAACTGGGTTGAGACCATCAGCCCCCCCTTCCACTTGAAACCCAGACGACGACATCTGAGCGCTTGATTCATTAAGCATATGAAGCATAGATTTATTGTGTTGAGTTCAGTACAGGAGTCTTAATTCTCCTCCTCGATCGTTTAGGTTCACGACGATAAGCATAGCCCCGTTAACACGAAACCGTTTTCACAAGACAATGGTTCTTCAGCATGGAATTAAATGAGTGCCAAAATTAATTAAGATGCAATCATCAGTGATTGGTCAGCATTTGGATTGCATAGTCCGAGGTTTCTGTCAGCTTATCTGCTTCATACATCATAGTCCCTGTAACATGCAATAGTAATCAATACATCCAGACTCATCAGCATATAATGCAATGCGTCTGATAAGTGACCTGGATTCAGTTATTTTAGGCTGGTCGGCATTTGATTAATTAGTCGAGGGCTACTTACAATTTGATTCGTGATTCGCAGTATCATTGCCATGTTCAATAGATCCGGCTTCTTTAGCATTGAGCTCAATGCGCCTATGCAAGTGGTAAATTGTAATTCAGTAATCCTAGACCCGCTGGTTAACATTGGAGTCATTATTCCCGAGTGCGCTGACACAAAAAAACGTTGCCCACCCCACATTTATCCAGATTGTGCTGAGACGAAAAATCTTTTCAACCTTCACAGACTCGTCGTTAACATTCAATGGGATCAGCACAGCCACGGTCCGTATTTTTTAAGTCAGACAACCCAACACGGACATCTCGGTCAACGTCGGTAACGCACCTGCGATGTGATGTGATCGTTCCGTCGACCCCAAGGCTGGCCGACATCCCTTTAAATCGCACCCATCCCTCATCGCAAGGCGAGACATACAGATACATTAAAAGTCGAATTTTTTAGATTGAGTGTCGCATTTTGCGCACCGGTGACGTCACCTCTTCGAAGCGTTTAACGGAAGCCGGGGGCGCTGTCCAACCGCAGTGATGTCATCATTAGCCCCCATCACGTGAAGGTATTTTAGTATTTGTCAATGTAATAACTAACAAAGCAGCTTAACCCTGGGTGGGGATAGCCCCGGAGACCCAGCCTAGGTCGCGTATTGTTAATTGGGTGGCCGTCTCTTGGAACGTTAATTCTTAGTCAATTAGACCTCGGGCTCATTTGCATTCAGGTCAACAACGATGTTACCGTATTCTCTGGATTATAAGACGCACTCGCCCCCCTCCTCCCACGTATTTTAAAGCAAAACTTGGGAGGGTGCGTCTTATAATCCGGTACGTGTAACTAGATTGTTATAACACGTGTTCACCGGGCGCACGTTTGGTGCATCTTGCTTTTCGGAGCGTTTCATAATCCGAAGTTATGACGGTCATCGTCTCTGGGTGTAACGATGCATAGATATCGATTCTCAAGCTCATAGGATCGAGCGCGCGTGTAACATGACTCGAAAAAAAAATTCGACTCGTGTTTCTCCGTGAATGGATTTCAAGCCATCCTGCAAAACACTAGAGGAGCTAACATTCACCACGGCATTACATTTTTTTAAAATAGCATTACTTCTTGAATGGCGAAAGGGTATGATCGCGATCAATAATTTAAAATCTCCCGGTGAACTGAGGCGGGAAGGAAAGGGGCGTAGCTTCTACCTCGAGGTAACATAAATGACTAAATTGAGAATGCGATGTCGCTTGAAAACCAAACAAATTGCGTTGCAGCGCCCTCCATTGGTTAGCTGGTTCCACACATTTTTTTGGCTTTTGCCAATAGAGAGAGAAAAGAAGGATGATTGTAAGAGGATGCTTTTAGTTTCTCGGTTGTCTTTAGTCACGGAATATAGCAGATTATAGTTCGCTGGACTGTGTAACTAATACTCTGTTACTGTTAGCGCTCACACTTGCAAAAGGTATTTTTTTGATTTTTTTAAATTAACATCAATGTTCGCGTGGAGGCGTAGTGACCTGGTGGGGCCGCGGCAGGTAAACAAAGTGAAACACACATCTCACACAAACTTGTATTTGTACTATATATATATTAAAAACCATCACCACGCGCGCACACAGACAGTCTTAGGCATATACATAACTATATATAGATATATACACTCTGTTGCTGGAAATAGATTTTTTTCTTTGTCTAATACAAGTGCACTTGCTAGCAGATCTCATGATGTTAGTCTTGTCCTTTATTGTAAGCTTCGTGTCGACTGCGCGTGCGTGTTTATTATTTTGTGTCTACAGCAAACCACCCAAATTCTGACCCGAGGAAAACGACGATTTGTGAGTTAGGAAACAAGCGATTTAATTTAAAGCGTGTCGAGCTGTCGGCGTGTGTGTGTGTGCGCGCACACCTCAGATGCAACACAATTAAGGATTAATTTTTTTTGGCTTAGTTTCTTTAACTACGGTTTTTTTTTTAAACGTGAAAACATGTTCGGTGCCTAGGGTTGTATTTACCCTATGAGACGGTCTTTTCGTTAGACTTTTACGTTTGATAAGAGTAAGCATAGTTTTATTGTCATAATTGATTTTTTTTTTTGCAAAGTGATGCCTTTTACTATACCAAACATGTCTGTACATACGTTTTGTATTGCAGTCCCATTGTGTCACTCACGCGTTCCGTTGGCTCGTGGATGTTATGATTGTTATGGGTTTCTTTTTGTATATTTATGAAGTCTGCGCTTCAGTAGGTCTCCGTGTGTGTGTGTGTAGCAGACTCGAGAGTTGGGGGAATGCTTTGTTGACGGCTAGGCGAAAACGATTAACATTTCTACAGACGCATTCCCGTGTTGCTGGAACAAGTTGTTTCCGCCGATATTTGCTAAAAAAAAAACAGAGAACCACGTCACCAATGTTTCTACCGATTCGACAGTTTTTCTGCCTCCAATTGGCACAAACACAGATTCAGGCAACACGTGAATGAGGTTCCTAGTGTAGTAGAGACGCTTTTATATCACGCCCATATATGAACTTGATTTTATAAGGTCTGTGTATGAATCGTGTAGTTACGTTTGCTAATATATACCAGTAAACTCTGTACAATATTAAGCGTGTTTCATTTGCATTCCCTTATCTACGTAGAATATTGCAACGTTTGGCCAGGAGATGGCAATGCCGAGTGTTATCTATTAACTATTTTATTTTACCAGGCAAGGTCCAATGATGAACTATATAGCTCTTTTTCAGAAGCGACCTGTCCACAAATCATAGCTCAAACAAGTAGCTTATGTGGCTATTTATAGCAGGGATATTTATAGCAAGGAAAAACCGGAGGACCCGAACAAAAATGCACTCGACCACGGGGAGAACTTACAAACTCAGGATATACAGCAGGCGTCAGTTCTGGATCGAACCCACGACCTCCTGTATAGCAGGCGAGGTGGTTAACATCTTGTACGCGTGGTGGGTTTATTCCGGGTTCGCAGATTTACATTCACATGCAGCAACTCATTTAACATCCCAATACAAGGCCCTCCTGACAGCGTGTCTCGAGACTCGGTGAGCTTTGCTCGATAAAATTTTTGCATGATGAAATTAGGTCACCCGCTGGGCTAAATTCTGTCACGTGATAGTTATTAGTCATCTTACAAAATCCGACAAGACCAACGTCACATGTCAGTGAACTGAAGTAGGAAGCGTAACTTTCATTAAATATTATAGATCATGCACGGTTAATATAACGCACTAAAATAATAAACGTGAAGGGGAATAGCATAATTAAAAAATTCTGCATGTTTCAAACCAATCTCAATACATTTATTATATATTTGAACATTCTTCTCACTTTGTCCAAGATAGCCGGTCTGATATGCTCACAACATTCAATGAATAAGCTCTGTATCATTACAAAATGCACGGTGGTGTCTATACATTGATCACCATTTGCATTTCCATTGTACACTGCCATTTGTACACAGCGTATAACACAGCCCTATTTACTGTAATGCAATGGATAGCGCACTCGGTTATGAACCCTACGACCTGAGATAGATTCCTGACCATAACTACCACAACGTTAAGCACCAACCTCCTTTCTGTGAGGCTCAACACGGTTCAAGAGCCGAATGGCTCACATGGCTATACCAAATAAATGAAATGAAAACTGAAAACTGCTCGAATATTATATTCTTGGATCTTTCGGTAAAGTCACGTAGAAGGGAAATAATAAACTAATACAAATAATACAATTCTCACGACGTTTCGGCCACAACACAAGCAGCCGTCCTCAGGTGAAGAACAGAGCTGTCGGAAAGACAGCGTCCTAATGAACACTGCTAAGCTTGGCAGCGTATTTTAAGCTGGGTGGGAGTAGCAGAGCGGATATGCTCGAATATTGCCCTAATTTGTATTTGCTTCAATGCCGTACTTTTAATTTGTTTTATTTCCCTAACAGTTTTTCAAACCTGGTCTTTATCGCAAACGAGACTATCCTAGGCCCCCGAGCTCTCACCTGGTTAAACAAAATATACTTGAACTTGATCATTGGCGAGTGAAATTTGAACCGGTCCTGGGCCTCCACTTTCACCAAGACGCACGAACCCGCGTGGTGAAGTATGGTCAAACAATGCTAATGACCGACTCAGGGTGGGGAAGACATTTTATCCAGTCGCGGATTGACGAAGTGCTGTGCAAATAAGAAACCTGCTGATCTGCTAATGCACTCCAATGGATGTGGGGTTTATTTTCGTGGCGACGACCTTATCATTACGTAACTCTACTGGAGCCTGAATTCCACACGTGGGCACAGAGGCCCCTTCAGGCTAAAATGAGATGGTGATGTCATTTTTTCCGACCTTTCACAATGTGTAGACCACAGATTTTGTTTTGTTTTCGACTGCCTATGCGCGGTACGAAATGTAATATTTTCATATAATGCTGTACAGGGAGGTCCAGATGTCTTGTGACCCCCCCCCCCAATTAATTGACCCCTAAAAAATTCCCTTTGCACATTATTTTGTGTTTTTAAATAAACCTTACTTTAAAAAAATATGCTACAGATGTCTTTTGACCCCGATTTAACTCTTTAAAACTGAATATTTTTAAAAGTATGGTTTATTTAAACATTAATGTGTAAAGGGAAAAACATGTTTGAGGTCAATTGATTGGTTGTCACAATACATTTGGAACACCCTGCATTCAGCACATTCTTCAACAACACTGCCTTAAAGGAACAAAAGTACATAATAGGCGACGTTTCGGCCAATGTCCCTTCAATATGTACGCGCTATTAAGAAAAGGGGTATTGCCCGAAAACGTCGCATGTTTTTTTTTATTTTAAGGCACTTATTCTAGATATGAAATGTATTACTATTATTGACAAACATTTTAGTTTGTGTTAATTGTGCTTGTGCAGCACTGCCAATGCAGCAGCACCCACACCAGTTTTATAAAATACATTACACCCGATATAAGTGCGCTGTATGAAGTGTAATAATCGGTTGATCTATCCGCTGCTAGATGAAGGCATCCCAAAGCCCGTCACTCACTTTCGTGAGAAGCGACAAACAAGCCATGTAGCTCCATGGCTCTCTTCTGGCGAACGACTCCGCAGTTCAGCGTTCTTCACTCATTTTCAGAGGTGGGCCACTTTCGCCTATAAGACATCATCAGTGTGAGGGCCGCCACATTTGAAGACATTTGGGGTTTGACAGCAGCACGATGATGGGGGGCGTTTTCACATGTTGTGTATTGTCAGGGGCCAAACTAAAGGCCACCAGGGGCCCTACTAAAGACCACAAGGGGCCGCACT